>VZRR01001440.1:261636-302795 GCA_013398015.1 Oreocharis arfaki | reverse complement strand
CAAAACAAAAACAAACAAACAAACAAAAAACAAAAACAAAGCCCAAACAAATTTTTGCCAAAGGGTCTGATAATATCCTCTGTCTTGTGCAAAGTGACTTAATTCAGCTTAAAAAAAAATAAGAACTTTGCCTAGTTTTTCTAAAGACTGGATCCAAAAGTCAGTTGAGTTCAGTGGAAATTTTCATGGACTTTAGCATGCTTCAGATCAGTGCCTATGTTGGTAGATTTATAGGATGTTCTGCATCTCAAGGCTGTGTCCTTTTGGACTCTAGACTTTGCCTCTCAAGGCTGTATGCTGCACACTTCCTACACATCCCTAGCTACTGTGATTTTTTTTCTCTTGTTTACTGATTGGGATACAGGTTCTGGCTGTTGTGGAACCAACACCGGGGACCTCTGACCACCCTCCTCTGACCATTGGCGTTAGATCAGCCACAGGGTCCACATTAGGAACCCATAATATGCCACAAGAGTGCAAGTGTTAAAAGTAACCACGTCTCAAGCCAGACCCAGTACGTGGATGGTGCCAACACCCACCTGCTGCAAACACAAACAGTCACAGAGGCTGAGCAGCTGAGGGATGTAACACGGTAATTTGGCTTCATTGTCCTGCACATGAGAAGCAAGATAGGGTTCATCTCACCTAAGGCTAAGTGCACAGACAACCTTCACAATCAGTAGAGAGGAACAGGCACTGCAAAAGACCATATATTGTTTATGTCTCGGACACCAAGCTCAAGAGTGGCTTAAAATTACACTTTTTATACTTTTGGAGTTACATGACATAAAGTACTCCGATCACCTGTATGATGTCAGATCTCTGAATGCTGCTGCTCACATGTGGGTACAGGAGCCCTGTGGGAGGATGTCTGTCCTGCTGCTGCCTCATGTATGGCTCTGCCCTGCTAATATCTTGTAGAACCTATGTGAGCAACAGGTCTTTGCAGTGGGAGAAGCAATGGCTGGTACAAGGTTTATCCATTACCAGGTTCTTTGTTGGTTTTAGCACCTCAGCTGTCTGGATTTTGTTGGATGATACAGGCATAGAGGAGAGCAGAAACTGCTCAGTAGCATCTGTAGCCATTGATCCTTCTCTTCCAGAGTGTGAGTCTAACTGTAGTCAGTTTACGGATAAGTACATTTTCCTCTAGAGACAAAAATACAGCACGATCTGCTAGGCTCTTCATCATCTTAACCTACTTGTCAGCCAACTTGATAACTTGTTATTACTAAATATGTGTGCAGAGCAATTAGAATAAATCTAAGTTATTATGAACCACTTTCAAAAAAAAAAAAAAAGGAAAATTAGGAAAAAAAAAAAGAAAAATAAAACTAATGGCCTTGCTGCCCAACTGAGATTAGCTACAAATAAGGGATGGAGACTATTGCCCGAAGGCATCCTGTGACATTCATCAGCCAATTTGTGGTCTGACTTATTGGGAAGACATATGTTGGGAGATTCCTACTGCCTTCTGACCTCCTGCTCCTTGTGATGTTTGTTTGAACTTGTACTTTCTTTGTTGGTTGACAAATCAAAAAGATATTTTCATTCTGCTCAGAGGTGGTCACACACAGAAAGATATTTTGAATAGTCCATCTGCACAGTGTATTGATTGTTTTATGTGACAAGGAGTATGAGGCATGGAAGGGCTTTCAGATTAAAATCTTAGCTGGTTCTGATCAAATCAGCATCTCTGGCTATTGACAGGAGGATGATATATCCTCATCCTGGTTCTTCAGACACCCGCATCATGTTAGGCACTACCAGTGAAGAACATTGTGAGCAGCTGTTGCCCTCTCTCCTGGGATTGAGCAGCTCTGGGGATAGTGATGGTCCTCAACGATTTTGCTGAGTGAGAGAGGAAAAATTTGAAGAGAAAACCTGTTCACAGCACAGCGGCAAGGTTTTTATACTTACTTATATTGTGATTTGAGAAAGGAAAAAGCTATCTGAAAAAGCAACAGAAGGACCATCCAGACCTCTACTCCCAGAAAATTCTCAGTATCCAACACTCCTTCTGCATGTGGGCAAATTAGATCAAAATCCCTCTCCCCAGGTTTGAAATGGAGGCTGCTATGTTACACATGACTATCCTCCTGAGCTAGCAGTAGAAGTGGAATTAGCTTTTCAATTTCCTTTTCATCATGCCAATCTCAAGGAGTTTTTGCAATTTAACTTTCACTGATCCTCATGTTCTTACAAAGCATTTTTGCTCTCACGCACCAGTGTTTCCAGAGGAAACTATTAGAAATTTTAAAAGTTATGTTTAAAATTTCATGACCTGCGCGAAATGAGTCAGATCCCTCTCCCAGTGTGATTCAACAAAGCCACTGTCAGGTAAGAGGAGTGACACTGATTTGTTTACCTCAGACCAAGCAGCAGCCTGCACTCCATGGTTATTTCTTTGTTTACTAATTGCTTTTTTCCCCCCTTGTGGAGTAAATTCTGGTGCTAGTTATGATGCGCGGTAAAGAAGCAAAGCAAACCTCTGCACACGAATGCCTGACTCCCCCATTAATTACATGTCTTTGTTCTTCCTTACAGATGAACAGACCGATCCAGGTGAAGCCAGCGGACAGCGAGAGCCGAGGAGGTAGTTGACTGCATTGCTTTCAGCCACAGTGCTAAATATAATTGTTGTCTCTGGCTTCTCTCAGGCAATGTGCTGATCAATTAGTAACGTAATCACTGCCAAAGAAATTCCCTCCGCAGCAAAGATTCTCTTTATTAAATCTCCTTTACTTCGTCTCACTTTCCTCATATTCAATTATTATTTGATTTTAAAAGGCAGGCAGGTGCCAGCGATTGCCTGAGAAACAAATAACTGCCTCGTTAAGAAGTGAAGCATCAGGCACTGACTTAACAAAGTTTAACAGCAGTGGACAGCAACGGGGGTTTTTTCAGACCTATGTCAGGCTGAGCTCTAGAGGTGTTTAATTTGGTTAGGATAAAGCAGATATTTTATGTTTTTTTTCTAACCACATCGTTTCTGCTTTCACTGAAGCAACTCTGCTTTTGGAAAAAGCAAATTCTGAGCTGGCAGAGTTTTCTGCACCTGTATCAGCTTATCTGGATAAACCTGTTGTGGAAACTGAAGACTTCTCTCAGACCCGGGGAGTTATTCAGGATTTGCACAGGTGTAGCTGAAATCAGGAGCTGGTCTTTCGCTTTTCCATTCTGCACAGTGGATTTGGAAGGCTTTGTTAAGTGATTGTTCAATAGATCACCAGTGATGAGGTGTTTCCTGTAAAAGGTTTTTTACCTGAACTGATGTGGTGATACTTCACTGTACTCTTCTAATAGGAGCCTGTTTGTCAGATCAAACACACAGCTCACTGAGAGAGTGTGAGATGGTCTGTTATGGTGGATAAATTACCATCCTGCTATTTTTTTCTTGTACCTGTACATTTATATATATACACACACATATATATGATGACATGTTCTCTTCTTCTCTAACCCTATCTCTTTGGGAAAAGAATAGAGAGTCTTTTCCTCATCTTTTCAGTAAAAACCTCTAGTACTTATGTATCAGATAAATGTGGGAGTAGATTTTGTCATTTAGTAATGATGTGGCTCTTAGATGTCTGAAAACTCTTCAGACTCCAGCATAAATATAAACTCTTCTTCATTTGTGGGATGACAATCTTTGTACCGGCATTAGTGAAAATCTCCGGCAACAACTACTTAGAAGGAGAAAAATGCCTCACAGACAAAAGGCACCATGTTCTCCTTTCATTTGAAAGCTGTGGGTTTCAGGGACTTTAGCTGCATCAATATGAGGCTGAAAATCTCCAGTGACTCAAGTCATTTGTACATAGCTTGTAGTTAAGGGGCTGGTGTTATGGGGTGGTGAAACCAGAGGTCGAGAGAGGCTCTGTAAGGAATGGCTGTGGTACCGTGTAATTGCAGAACAGGAGAGCTGAGTGCTGGAAAAACACCAGAAATCTCAGGGATAAATATTCCACTTTCAGAGCCCCTATAAAGAAAATTTGGGGGAATTTGGTTAATACTGGGCAGAAAGCATCTGATGAGATCTGGCAAGTTCTGCTGTCAAGGACCAGGGCACATCTCTGACTTGCAACAAAGGCATGTCACGTCCTACAGCATTGTCCAGTGGTTTTTAACAGAACCAGGTCAATTTCCTCCCCTTTCCCTCCCTGTCTGATGATCTGGCTCTGTGTCTGAGCAGGATTGGGTAAGCCATGGGCAGTTGTCAATGCCAATCTCCTAGGGGAAAACGGAAAGGCTCAGCTGCCTGGGCAAATGAGGGGACATTATGCACATTCCAGTGGAGTTCGTGCCGACAGCGAGAGTGAAGGGAGGGCCTTTTGTCTATTTAATTAGACATACCAAAAAATAATAATTAGGCTGGCCAATTTGCTTAGTGCGCCTACAGGGTATGTAGCTCCCAATCATTCTTTTTTTTTTTTTTTTTTAAATGCAAATCAGTAATAGAGAACACATGCCTGGCTTTCTGGGAAGGGTTTTCAAACTCCTTTGCTGAGAGCAGCTGCTTTCAGGAGCGGTGGTTTGAACTGCAAAGGGCTACAGTGGCAGCTTGATTCCACATTATCCGTCACACCAGTGGTCCCCTCCCCATTGTATTTTAGCTAATTATCTCCCTATCTCACACAAACCTCATCTTTTTCCATCTAGTCTGCTCCCATATTTCTTCTGTCAGTGGTGATCATAATGCAGAGGCCAAGCGGGTGCGCTCGTCATTGCCGTGAAAGACACGTTGTCCTAATTCCCCACTGACAAGCTGCTTCTGGGCTGGTGATGCTTCAGGATGGCGTGACTCAAGGGCAACTATGGGAGAAGGGAACAATTGGCACCCAAGGGAGGCATTGTGTGAAAACTTACGTTCTTCAAGAGCCCACCGGTTAGAGCAGGCACAGCAAACAGAATGCTAAAAAGCAGGCCGTGTATCTCAGGAGCACGTCAAAAGACTTCATTAGGGCTGCAAGATAAAGGTCAACTTCAACAACAAAGAAACTTAAGTTGTAGCTTATTACACCCTTTCCGTATATTGGGATGGGACATGGTGGGGGAGGAGGGCTCGGAAGGTGAATCAGCTCTTCCGCACGAGACTTTGGTCCACCAAAGTCCACACTCTGAATACACATCCTGGATCATGGGGAATCCTGGTGCTAGGCCACAGTGTGAACGAAAAAATGCAGTGCTGTCTGAAACTGCAGTTTGCAAGGAGGTTTTTACTGAGAAAGGTGAGCAGTATTCTCGAGGAAGTGAGGTTGTGTTTTCTTTAGGGACAAATACTTGCATTTTGCTAAAACATGAATCTTTGAATCTTCCAGCAAGTTCTTCCGCAACTGAAAGGTGATGGGAGTCACAAATTTATTCTCTCCCTCAACCAGATTCAGCTCAGTTTTTGCTGTTATTCTGGAGTCTGGATTTTTTTGGTCTTTAACCCCCACTGTGTCCTAATTCTCAGTTGAACTGAAAGTGAGTGTTAGCATGTAGTGTGCATGAGCAAGAATTTAGACCATCTAACTTTAGGAAAGGGTTCAATATATTGTTTGGCACAAATTACACTCAACCCACCAAAATGGATATGCTGAGTGCTCCTTATTAGTTTTGCTGGGTTTATTATTTTGTTTGTTAATCTCCATATTGGACTAGGAGCAAGACAAAGCGTCAAAATTTTGCTTTTCAGCCAAAATTGGCATTATTTACATTTGCCTAATCTCATGGGAAATAGAAATGGATGTGTCCTCAACTTATTTCTCTGGGGAAATAGTGTAAATTAATGGAAAAATTTTGCATTTTATATTCCTGCCTGTTTGTGCATGCATATGCATAGTCAAGCTACAAAATATTCTATGGAGTACTCCTTCTACAAAATGCTTCATGAAGCTTCAAATACTTGATCAGAAGGTCAGAGTCCTTTGAGATTTTATCGAGACTTTTACACTAATGGAATTGATAGAATATGATAGAGAGGGAACAAGTCAGTGTTTGGTTCTGAAAAATCAGGGTAAGTCCAGCTCTATTAAGAATTTCTTAAAAACTCTTAAGATGGCCTTCATTTTGGCCAAATTTTATCTTGACTGTATGGAAACTACTTTGCCAGAGATTAGTTAGTCCAATGTAGTTTTAGGGATGGGCGTTATAACTCCACATCGAAATTTTGAACATAAAAGATCCCAATTAAACTGTTAGAATTTGCTATTATTTTCATCTTGGTGGAGGTGATTTTCCTCGATTCCTTGTCTGATATTAAGCTCTAAAAATATCCTGTAGATATCCATCACTTAAGGTTTCTCAAACTCGGAGAAAGATTTCAAATCTGTTTTGTGGTTTGGGGCAAAAGTTTGGAGCCATTCCTTATTTCATCCACAATATCTGCTGCTCTCACTAGGCAACTCTCACTGCAGCTGGCAGGGTTAACCTATGATAAACGCAGCCCCGAGGCCCCACTACGTTGTACAGGCAGTAACATTTTTTTAAAAGGAAAGGACTCTCCTGCTGCTCCAGTTGCAGTCCGTTAGTGATGCTTAGATGCTCCACTGCTCCCACATTCCTCTCAAAGGACAGAGGAAGGTCCGTGAAGGAACGTGTGCAAAGATGTACACGGTGTGCTGCCCTGGCTCAGTGTAAATGTCACTACCAAAAAAGGGTTTCACAGTGGTTTGGGGGTCCTCCAGCACTTTATGGAAGAGAAACAGAAGGCTCCTGGGCTAAAGAAAGGAAAAGTAGAAAGTAGATTAGAGTTGAAAGAGTGCAGTGTCCTGAAATAAGGGTGTTAGGTTTGCAGGAGAGGCTGTGGTGCATCGTATTGCAGTGTTTTCTGCATGCAAGAAATCTGTCAAAGTTTCTGTCTGCGCTTTCAAGCAGATTATCTTTTGTGCCTGTTTGAGAGAGGTATGTGCTGTGTCATTTTCTGCTGTTTGGCAGGTGGAAGGCTTGGACTTCATATTTCAACTAACTTGAAGCGTTTTTCTGCCTGTTACTTGAATTACAGGGTCTGAAACTAACTGTTTGGTCATGGTTTATTCCAGATTCAATGCAGAATGTTCAAGAACTGAATCGCAGTTAATAGCAAAACAGTGTGCCTTGCTCATGCACGATGATCTGCCGCTTTTTATACCCTTCCACCAGCTTAGTAATGATGATGGGGTCAGAATGGCCTCTCCACATATTCTAAGCCCTATTTTCATTTGGGACAAAAGGCTGGGTCTGATTTTTACTTCATCCAGGTAATTTCTAACTTGCTAGTGCTCTGCTGCAGATGGTGGGGTAATCTGTCCAAGGTCCCAGTAGCTATTTGTTATTTAGTTGTTTTCCATTTAACTGGTCAGAATTACACAGCTTGTGCAGATGGCCAAAACCTCTCAGGAAGCTTTCCATCCAACAACTAGCCAGATCTAGGTCTATTTATGTGCTACAGGCAAGCAAGACTGGTTGCCTTCAGCTTAGCTTGGCTTCACACTGGTATAACAATGCCACATGGAATGATTTTCTTCCTTGTTGGAAGCCCTTTGTAAAGGGTAAGTTGGTTGCTCAGACCTTTAGACCAGAAAAGTCTGAAGAAGAGATTAAAGAGTAAGAAAGGAGAGGGCAATCTCAACAGAGCTCAGCAAATTCTCTTCTGCCCCGCTGAAGGTTTGACTGTGCCTGTGTGCAAGAAGTCCTGAAGTCTGAAGCTATGCACGTGCCAGAGTTGTACCTCTGCAGCTCTCATCTCGTCCTTATTTCTGACCCACATCTGCTGCCTGTAACAGCAAATTCTGTGGAAGTCACTTTACTAGCTGTTCCCAATTTTTTGCCTTAAAAGACTTCCCACCCAAGAGGCTGGAGAGCAGGCTGAGGGAATGTCCTCTTCCAAGGTGGTGGTTCATACAACCTACCTTTATGTGGCCTGACACAGCTTTTTCTTCAACTACTCATCTTTGTTTTCTTTTATGTTCTACACACCCATTCAGCAAGAGTAAGCAGGTGGCACTGGCCAAGTATTTAGGGAAGAAGATAACATTCCCGCTTCTCCGAGCTGGAGAAAAGATGTCAATGAACACATCTTCATTAACTCTTTCAACATCACAATGACTGCAGTGCGGCTCACACTGGTCTTTTAATAGCTCAGGTAGAGAACGGCACAGACAGGGACTTGCAAAGGTCACGCCACACACAAATTCCAGCCTTTGATGAAAATGTTTCACTGGAGATGCTGACTACTAGCTGTACAGGAACATTTCCAAACTTCATGAAGTTCGAACTCAAGACCTCTGGAAAAATAATTTTCCATGCCCAGGGTATCACTTTCCCTTTTCTTTTCCTCAGTGTTCACAACAGTTTATAAAGAGCATCTCTCTCCCCTTTTGTCAGTTCTTGCAGTTTGAAAAGACATTTCCAGGTCCATGTCAAATCTTCCTCCTAAGTCTCGTACATCTCCTCTTCCAGAGATTTGTCCCAGACCTGATCAGCTGTTTTGACTTTTCTTTCAGGAGACATTAAAAAAAAATACTCCTACATCCAAATCTAAATTTTTTTTTCCCTATTAATTATATACCAAATATTACCCACTGGTGCTGAATTGCAGTATAGCTGCGTGGAGGGTAAAGAGAAGGAATGACTGGTTAAAAATAAACTAATATTCTGTTTGAAAGTCTATCAGAAGTGGAGATGAGCTCATGAGTCAAAGGGGAAAAAAAGAAAAAGAAAAAGCAAGAAATTAGGCAAAGATATTGATATTAAATTGGGAGGCATCTTGCTTGCCTCAGAGGCTGGGAAAATGTCAGGACCAGCAACAAACCTTGATGTCATTGTCAGAGGCTCCTGAAGAATGGCTGTAGGAGATGCTGCAGTATTGGGAGAGATGTCAAGGCCTTGAAGCCTCTTTGTGTGTCTTGTCAAGGGCTGGGGAAAGAGCAGGGGCCAGGACCGCAACACACACTTAAGGTATCCCTCAGTCTTGAGCACTAGTCTTGGAACCTGCCCATTGGATTTTATTTCAGCTCTGAACATCTCTTCAAATCTGTAGTGTTTTTCCTCCAGCCCTAAGATAAACCTGATCTAGAAAGAGCATATTAGTAGTCATGGAAATCTTGTCTTTCTAGCTGTAGCTGGTTGTGGGACTGAATACACTCAATGGGAATTCAAAATCTCTTGGTTTACTGTGGACTTTCAGCACTATGTAACCCTACTGACAGCTGACACTCTGTTGTCCTCAGAAAGCTGTATTCTCAAGCAGAGTAAGTGTACCAGCATGCAAATGGATCAGTTAGTTCAAAGCAGCCCTGGGTAACCCCATTCATGCTCTCCACTCTCTGGTAAAACTTAATTCTGGGTGAGAAAAAGGGCTTCAGCAGATCCTCGCGTGTAGTGTTTTATATTTGATGACTCTGCTGAAGGCTGATGTGCTCCATTCTGTATTCAAATGTTGAAAGAATATAAGGGACATCAAACTTTTGTTCACGTCTGCCCTTCCCATGGTGATTGAAATCGATGGAAGTGTGCCCATCAATAGGAACTGGAAAAGATCCACAGGACATTGTGTTCTAGCACATGTCCTAAGGACAACCTTTTAAAATCAAGTATTAGGGGAATAAAAGGAAAAAAACCCAAAACCCTAAAACCACATTGCACGTTTTTCATAAAGCATCGGTAACCTAACAATTTACTGACAAGAAGGAGGCGAGAGAGGCTGGCAAGCTTATCTCCTCAAGGTTTTGATATTGGTTCTGTTTCTGACTAAGACAGAACTTTTGATAAATTATGTAGCTTTGATTGCCTTCTCCTTAAAACCTTCCTTTATTGTCTGCTTAGGCTGTGATATGCTTTTATTTTCTCATTTCTTGTAGATAGTGCCTTTGGCATTCATTAACAGGCTGTCAGTGTCAAAGGGTTAAGGCACCAATGAAAGGCTGTAGCTGTACACAGGAGGATGTGTACAGGGCCAAAAATCAGCTGCAGTGGGTGATGGAGGGCCTTCACACTGCAGAGTGATATTTGGAGCTTTCCTCAATAACAGGGCAAAAACGGGAGAAGCGGTGGGAGGAGAAGAGTGGAGGAAATAAAAAATATAGTCCTATAAAAAATCCTACTTTTGTAAATACAGTTCAGCCTCCTAAGTGAACTCGGGGACACATAACAATCCCAGTATCTTTTTCTTAATGTAAAGGTTGCTTGTCAATGGGGTTTTATACGGCATTAATAATACATTTATATATACGCTCCACAATTAATTGCAAAGCATTTATGGCACTGAACAGTTAGAATGCATTATGATAATCACTCCTCGTGCATTGACTTTATTGTAAAGGTTTTGCTGATCACTGTAATTGGCTTGTTATTACACAGGAATATAATAACACCTCTCTGTATGGTAGTTTATAGCACATCAATAGCAAATGCATTCCCTTTATTGGAAGCAATGTGCATTTTATTAGAATACAGCTGAATAAGTGCAATCTGTGTAGACAAATGAAGTTTCTAATGACCTGTCTCACAAAAGAGTCGAAATAACAAGCCATTTATTATGTATTTTTTCCACTGATGAACTTCCAGTCACAGTTACACAGGCATTTCTTTTAAAAAACTAAGGCATATTTTGCTGTTCTTTCAAAGTAACATTTGGGGCAAAAGAAACATATGGGCCATTTTTCTGCCCAGGGTGAATAAAGTAAGGGTGGCTGATGCTCACACCTTAGAGATTTCACTTGTTTGTTAAAATTTTCTAAGCTTCTTCCTTGGTATTTGGTCTGACATTCACAAAGAATCAAAATGTTTTTACACTGAGTCCAAATCCAGCTCTTGGAGCAGAGCTGCTCTAACAACCCCTATGCAGTCATCAGCATGTTAGATATGAGGGGCTTGGCGTTGTCCTTACTCTTGTCATATGAGTTCTTTTCTTTTATTTTAAAAAGAGGCATGTTTTATATTTCGCAACAAAAAACCTAAGAAGGTACCCAGAGCTTTTTTCCTGCCTGCCACCATTACTGCAGGTCTGAATTTCAGATCTTTCTGGGAACTCAGAGTGGCATGAATCTGGCATACACATGTAATTAATGTGCACTTGTTTATCCAACTATCCCCGAGTGTGATCAACGTCAATCAAGTACCTAAACACTTCTGAAATCCTGAATCTGAGTAAACAAGATTGTTGTTTTCAGACGTGGTACTGTTGTACTGCTGTCCATGGTACAAACTGAGTCCAGCATGCAGCACATAAAGATGGTGAGTGCTGGTTTTTTGTCATAAACTCAGTTGGTTAGCGGGAGGTGCTAATAATGCCAAGATTGTGGGTTTGATTCCCATATGGGCCATCCACTTAAGAGTTGGACTTTTGGGTCCCTTCCAACTCAGAATAATCTGTGATTCTGATTCGTGATATGCGCCTGCTTCTGCTCAGCTGTCACTTGCTGATTGTAGATCTGGAAATACCCTTGACTCTGGAGTAATTTAGGGTCTTTCTGGAAAGCAGGAGCTAGGAGATGTCTGCACCATGGGCAGTACCCTCAGCTGTTGGCGCACAGACTGGCTCAACCCAGTTTGGATGCAGACTGAACTCTCTCCTCTAAGTGGGAGTTTCAGTGAGGAGGGTTTTGCCTCTTGCCTGCTGAGATCCCAGATTAGAGTATCACAGCTTGCAAGAAGTTTCAAGACTCTGGGAATGCTGGAGGTCAAGAAAACTTTTCTTCATGACGTACACACATTTTCCAATTGCTATATATATTTTGCAGTATGTACATGAAATCAGCTTGGGAGGCAGAAAATCTCTCTATGTAAATAATTTAGCTCTCTGAGTAAACTGTATCTAGTGCTTTTACCCAGAATCTGGGCCTCTCAGGAGCCTTAGACTTAGGGACAGAAGAAATTTTAAACAGGGCTACTATGCCACGGTTCTTAGAATGTTATTTCAGGCAGAATTCACTTTTTCTCACTTTATCACAAAAAATATTAAGCATATAGTCTAAGTTAGTCATCGAGTCTCCTCCTATGGACAGCAGAGAGAGAGAGGTGCTTCCAAACGATGATTCATCCTGTCCTAAGACAGGTGGGATAAATGGTACTTCCAAGCTTCCTCTCTCTCTCTCTTCACTGAATCAGGAATGAATCCATGGCAATTAACTTAGATTTAGATATCTCACTTTTAGACACCTAAAGAGAGGTAAGATGAATCGCAACTTTCACCTTTTCAGGCCACAGTTTTCTATCTGTATCATATGAAGGATGATACTTGGTTTTTCTGAACCCCTAGGCAAGATCTATGAATAAAAATTGCTATATAAAAACTATGGATTGTAGAAGTTGAGGGTTTGTCCTAAAAAGAAAAGTCATCTTTCTCCATTAATGTGTTTGCTTCACAATATCAGGGGAATAATAGGAGGGGTTGCATCCCTATCAGCCTGAGCAATAGAGGTAATCGGATCAGTTTTAATTCCTCTTTAAAGTCAATTTCCATTTTCATTTATGTATTTTGGTTTGCTACCACTAGCATTCTCAGGACAGAAAGGGAACCAAAAAAACTCCCAAAAACTTAAAATTAAAACAAGTTTGTAGCATCAGTGTCTTTAAAATGTGTTTTCATAATTAAGAAAAGTATTTTTATCTTTAAAACCAGCTTGCTTTGGAATCTGCGATAGAAAATGAATATGGCCCCTTGTAATATCATTTGTAGAGAGGTAATTTTCAAGGCAGCACTGCACTGAAACATTTTCCCCCAGGGAGGATAAACAGTTGGCTTCAATTAGTGAGGGACTGTTTCCTTTCTTTTCAATTTTAAGGACAGTCTTGCAGCCTGATCCTGCTCAGAAGAAGAGAAAGCGCTACACAGGGCAATAGACTGCAGCTTGGAAGACTGAGGCTTAAATTCTTGCCTTGCCACAGATTTCTCCTCGACCTTGAGGAGGTTACTTAGGATCAGGCTATTATTTTCACTCCATTTCTATCTGGTGACTATTATTACCTTTGACTGTCTGAATATACACGTAAAATTGGCCGAACATCTTGCTCTGACTCCAGTTTCCTTCTATAAAATAATATTGGTGCTGGAAGGATACGTGCATTAAAGATTATTAGGTGCTCAGGTTCTCTAATCATTAGTTCCACAGAAATAACTTGGTTAGATAAATAGAGGTGTTCAAAAGTGTCAAATGTGTTTCACTGCTCAAATCTCACATAAAGTCAATGGGCCTTGGGTGTCTAAATATTCCCTTTGAAAATCTCCCCAAATAATGATGTTCTTCCAAATAGTTGGAGCCAGCTCTGTGGGGCTGATTCCTCACTCTTTTACAGCAGAATCAGCTTGATCTTTTTCCCGTAGGAAAAGCTGCCTATGGATGCTTGTGAAAGTGAGGAGGACATATTCCATGCCAGGGCAGGTTTATTTCATAAAACAAGTTGAGGCTGTGCAATGGACAGGACCAGAAGAGTGTTAAAAATAAGGGAAAAGTAACTTAAATATGTTAGGACTGGCCTTAGTGAGGGAATGCTTTCTTGTAGGGTCAAACCCGGAATGCAGGAATTGATAGTAAAATACTTCCTGTCCATGAAATGCCATTTGAATGGTAATTAATTCCCAAAAAATCTTTCTTTTATCCATCTCTGGAGCCACTGATGAATGGCCAGATGCATTGATTATGAACCACAAAATACTAACGCTTCCAAGCAGACAGCCAATTAACGTGAAATTATATTGCCGCAATGCAAGGTACATTGGATGTGTTGCTTACTTGTTTGTGTTTTTTTTTTTTTTCCAAAATGACTATAACTATTATTATTATGACCAGCTAATGAAAAAGAGATGTGGAAGAATGGGACAGAACCACAGGCAAGGGGGAATGAAGATTGTGTGTGTTTAATGACTTAAGAGTTTGGACTAAACCAACACAGTCTCTCCACCCCCTAGATCAAAAATCTAATTATTTATTATCTTTCTTGTGGCAGTGCCTGGAAGACCAGCCAGGAACAATCACATCAGGTTCACTGTACAACACAGAACAGACAGAGGTCATCTTTTCCTTGAAAGATTAGTCTCTAAAGAAGACCAGAGGCAGGGTCTGGATACAGAGCTGTCGTACAATGCCCTCCCATGTGTGACGAGAAGCATTGTGCTGGATTGCTCAGCTGGGAGTGAAAGTCAGGGGCTGCGGAGTTAGGGTCTGCCCGGGGCAAGAAAGCAGTAGGATGGCCTTCAAGCAAAGCTCCTTTGGGTGAAACACCTTCTGATGCAAAGCGAGTGACAGCCTGAATGACATACATGAGAGTTTAAGCCGATATCACAGCCTCCTTCTTGACAAGAACCACTCTCCTACACTCCCACACCCCAGGGTTGGTGAATATGATCACACCTAAGGCCTGCCTTTGGTGTACAAGCCTGCTAGAAATAAAAACCTGAGGTTTAGCAGATACCTGAGGGACATAACAAGGAGCCTGTTATGCCACCATGCCACTCCTTACAGAGGAGGCAGCTCTATGGGTACCATGAGAGAAACAAGGGTGCAAGGATACAGATGCCCCTAAATACCAACTGTATCTTTACAGAGACCACTTCAAAAGGACCAAGGCCACTTAAAACAGACGTAAAAATCGTGTCTCACAACAGAAATTCAAATCCAGTGTCTGCAAAGAACTGAATTTATCCCTGTCTCTCCTTGATCTCAGTGTGTGATCCCACACTCTTCCCTGGTATTACAGGCAATGGGTTTTTTATTAGAGCCTCTAATGTTCCCTTTTTGAAGTTTGGACTTTGAGAGGAAAGGCCAAAACACTGGAATACTAGCCATTCTTCTGGTGTTTCTGTCTAGATAAAAGGGAAATGAATAGGGTTTAGATCTAGATGGAATCGTTAGATCTCATTTAACCTCTTGCATAAACTGACTGTAAAATTTCACCCAGATGATCTGTGCTGAGACTTCTGGCTTGTATTTGACAGAAGAATAAAGAAATTTAGCCAGAGAATGACTCTTTTGAGGCTTCAGTACAACTTTGATGTCAAACAGGTTGAAATTGCAGAGATGAACCTTCTAAGAAGCTTTTAATAGTTTTTCAAATCAGTTCAATTAGTGAGGATACATTTTGGTGATCAATTCCATGTAACAAGTAGAGACAGTAGGATATATAATTTCCATCAAATACCTAAATACATATGCCTTCCCCAGTTTCCCCCACAAAAAACACAAGGGGCAATCTTCTCCTGGGGCAAAATTTTCCAGATTTTTCTAGAGAGACCCTTGAAAAGACACAACAGAGTAATTCTCCTAAAACTGAATGAGTGGAAATATTCATGTCTATGGACAATGGAGTTCATTCAGAGTAATAAAATGGAAGTCTCCTGGAAAGCAGATATTCCCATGCAGAGGAAGCAGTCTGCATGACTCCTCTTATGTGGTGCCAGTGCTGTCATTTCCTTCTTGCCACACTTCCATCCCAACACAAATGTTCCTCCTTCTTCAGTTTCTGTCTTCCCAATTTGACCATGTGCCAAATAGGTGAGATACGCCCAGTGTTTTTCAGAAAGTTATGCTGTCCCCAGCTCAAAAGAAATATCTCATCTGCCTTAGCCAGTGACCACGGAAATGGTTGTTAGTGCATGTCCACAGACATCATGGAGCGACAGAATTTCCATGGGCAACTAATCAGGAGAGAGAAATCCTCCATTTTGTAGACATTAGTAACATGGTGACCTTTAACAACATCGCAAGCTTTCACTCTCTCTTTAAAGTATTACGTCCGTCCTTAGGGAGAAAAACTTGTAGCTAAGGATTGAAATCAGAAGTGGATCATAATGCTGGCTGTGCTATTCAATTGCCCTGCTGTATTTAGGATCCATTTATTTCTAGCTGGGTTTTTTTTTTTTCTGTCTTGAATCTAAAAAAAGAAGTGACCAGGCTGGCAGTGACATGTGATTAATAGATTGCACCTTTAGAAAAAGTTAGCAGAAGGAGATTAGCATTGCAGCCTATTATTTATTAATTAAATGCAGACACCCTATTTATACCAATGCTGATGACATTAGCTCACGTCCATGCTTTGGGACTGCATTATCCATCCGGTCTCCCAGCATAGTAATGATTGTTATTAAGCCGGTGGATGTTGCTGGGCTCCTTCTGTCACTTGCTTCTGTTATCGGCAGGAAAGGACAGCCAAGAAGTTAAAGATCCAACCTGAACATTTTGTTCGACTGTCTGCTCTGTCTCTAACAGCCTGAGTTACCTTGGCCATATCTCTCGGCTCCTTTGGGACATCACTGCTTGCTTTTTACATCTGTACCTCCCTGTAGCTCAGTGTGCAGTGAAGATTAAGCATGCAAGGCAGTATGCTGTGTGAGACCTTTCCCATTGCCTACAGGAGAAAGAATTACATTAGTGGGCATATAGGTACCTGCTGCTGCTATTTCAGTCAGCAGAATGGGAGTTATCACAAGTGCTGTTATTTAGCAGTGCCAGGGCAGATATGATACTTCATATGACTCGTTTGACAAGCTTGTCCTCCTGCCCACAAAGTGTTCAAAGAAAAGTTCTGAAGACAGTCCAACCCTGAGATTTCCATTGTTCCTAGCAGCGGTTTCCAAGACCCTACTACTAAATGCAGGAAAAAAAAAAACAAATGGGTCACAGGACTCTTCCTGACCCCACCTCAGGGGAATGCCATGGCTGCTCCGTCACACATTAAGCTTGGGACAAGCAGATTGCTATGAAACTGCCCTCTCTGCTATGAAACTCCTCTCTCCTGCACCTTGAAAAAGACAAAGTTGTGGTGGTGCAGGACACACTTCTGCTGGTTTTACACCAGGAAGTAGCTCTTTACTGCCTCATAAACATATACACAGCCTTTGGTTGGACCCACTGTGGTTGCATGAGCCAACAGAGACAAGAGATCATATATGTTTTGCCTTCAGAGTAAAGATGGGAATGCAGGGAATCCTCACATTCACCAGTCGGTGTCCTTGAAAAATTGAAAATCATTTGGTATCCATAATCCAAATGATCAGTTAGCAGATCATGCAGAAGCATGTCATAAATGCTTAGATTTGGTAGGGTTTCTTGACAAGCTGTGATGTCCACTGTCTCTTGTGATTGTGTCTGGCTCTTTCTCCACGCATTAAAGGACAAGTTAGATGCAGGAACTAGTCTCCCAACAGTGTTTTCTAAGTGTAAGCAACTGCTTTCTCTGTCAGCAGGATGTTCTGCAACCAGGGCAAGCAGTCTGGTCACGAATGGAGGTATAGTTTTGTCTGCACTCTGGGAAAATTCCTAAGTCTGCAGAGGTACAAAGATAAGTTTCGAAACCAAGGTGTACTCATGAAACTATTTAGGATTTGGTTCAAAACCCACTCAGAATCAGACTTCTGGATTCTGAGTAGGCTTTGAACCAACAGCACTACGGAAGTGTTCCTCAGAACAGTCTGAGGACCCGAGCCTTAGGCATCCTCTCACCATCATTTTGGTGTTTGCTTATTTGAATTTTCATCAGCTATCCTGTTCCCTCACTGAAAGCTGAGCACTGTAACAGCCAATAATTAAAAGTGAATATTGAAGAGTCTTTCGGCATTATCTATGCCATGATACAATCTGAACACATACAGAAGACATTAAAAGATGAATGAAGAGAATGAATGGGCTGATTTATCCTGGACTGTTTCTCACGGTGTGAAGTCTGCCTTTCACAGCCCGATGAAGTGCAGAGACAGTTAGTGGATTTGCTACCAGGAAGGGCACACATTCATTTCCCTTCCTGCAAATGTATTTAGAGCTGAAATTGAGCATAGGAAAAGTTAGAGCCAAAAAAGCAACCACTGAAAATGCAAACTATCGTTTATTTTGGCAAGTTGGTGTTAAAAAGAATAAGTTGAGGGTAGTAGAAACTGGCATAGAAATTTTGCAGAAGGGTTTCTCTCTCTGTGTGTATGCTTCCAACTGGTTGGGTTTTTTTTCTTTCCTTTTTTTCTGCCCTGCATTTCCTGTAGCTTTCCACAGTTAGACATTGCTTCCTATGGACATTTCTTAAATACTTTACCAGTTATGAACATACCTCCCCTAACCTTAGACAAAAGGAGAGTTGGATGCAAAGTGAAACTGCAGTTCCTTCCCATCCCCATTGCTGTAGCAGTAGCATAAAGCACCTCATCTTTATTCAGGCAGTGAAGAAGGGCAGAAAGATGGATTTAAAATGGATGCTGCTCTTCTGGATGATGCAGATAATATTAGCACTTCTGCATCTCTGTCAGTGACTCTCGAAGCCTCCTTCAGATGTAATCAGCTTCTTCACCTTGCTCAGTGTATGAATAAGGAAACTGAGGAACTGTGACTAATGTGGTTGGGAACAGCACATCACTACACAGCTTGGAGCTGAAGTCACATCTCCTAAATCCTGTTCAGTGCCCTACTTAAGTTTGGTCTTCTTCATTCATTTTGCCCTCCTTCCTCCCTTCAGTTTGCATGAGTTTTCTGGCTTTTGTAAATGTGCTAGGAAGTGAATCAGAGGGCATAGGAGTGCATAAGGGTGGGGAGTCAGCAGGGGGGTTCCCTGTGGGCCCAGCTTGTCAGCAACACAGCACCCACCCATGTGCATCTTCCCTGCGGACGGGGAACACCTTGCTCCTGGCATTGCAGGAAAAAAAGGAAAAGGTGGTGCTATAATGCTGGGGAGGATGTAGCCCCCTTCCTGACCTCTCTGCATTCTCTGTGCTGTAGGAATTCATCACCACTCTCCTGTCAGTTATATTATCTCCTGCGTGCAGCCGTGCAAACACGCAGCATAACACGTACAAATATCTGGTCACAAAAGGCTCAGCAACGTCTCTGACCAAATAAAATCCCCCAAACAGAGAGTGAGTTTGGATATTGTCCTTTTAAATCTCCTTTGAAGGTTTGAAATTTTTTCCCCCTTTTTATGTAAATCTGTTCTACCTACACCACCCAAATGCCAGGAAATCTTAGAACAGTAAATACCCCTGCAGCACAAACAAAAATTGTGCTTCAGAGAAATTGCTTGGCTTCTCAAAGCCACGGTCTTGCCCTTTAAAATGAAGGACATGCTTCTGAAAAGCTCTCCTTCTTTTCCAGACCTTTGTTTTCAGCACGTTTGCAGCTGTACCACCTTTGCCAGTGATGGTATCATAGCTTCTCAAGTTCAGCAAGGACACTCAGCCCAGGGAGACATTGAAGCAATGTCTTAAAACTTCAGAAAGTGTTTTGCCATTGACTTGATATTAGAGCAACATCTTCAGAAGGCAATATGAAGCAATTTGTTGTAAGTTATCCAGTCTGTTGGTTAGGACCAATAAAATCCCTGCTCCTTCTTGCCAAAGGAAGTCAGACTTGTACAGTCAAGCTGTTTGTATGTGCATGTCTGCGCCCATCTATCAGTCAATCTGTCAAGGGTTCTTCCTCTGAGCTTTGAACCCACTGGGTAATTTAACCTATTGTTGATGGGGTGGAAGAGGTCCCAAAGCTGCTGTGTTCCTATAAATTTCATAAAAATAGGCAGCCAAGCGGAGCAGAGGGTTCTCATTAGTGTTCATAAGCCCATCTTTTATTAGACATCAATGAACTCATGGGGGTAGGGACACTGGAAGAGAGTTTACACATTCGGCTGCCCATGAAGCAACTTGTTTCAGTGTGTGAGCTCTGATACCCTGTCAAGAGGCCTCCTGTAGTAACAGCTTCTTGGTTTTAACAGGATGTCAGACAGATTTTTTAGCTCCTTTCTGCTGATTTCAACAATGCTTCACACAGCAGAAAAGTCAGCCTGCTGGTTGCATTTCCCTTCCCTCCTCAGCCAAAGCCACTGGGGAGAGTTTCTGCACAATGTTTAACAAGTAGCACAACATCAGAGGTGGCTGCTTTTCAGTGAGGAGTACCTGAAGGAAACAAGATAAACAGTACAGCCTTTTGAAATTTTTCTGTGTATCATCATAAAAAGTCACACTCAAACAGGTATCTGTTACTCAATCATATCTTCAGGTTGTCCAGAACAGACTTCAGGATCAAGAAAGGTGTGAGAACAAATCTTAATTTCATTTAACATTGTCCAGACTGTCTCAATTCCTCTTCCAAACCCTTTTGCATTAGTAGCGTAGATTTTTTTTTTTCCTTTTTTCTGTGGAATAAAGAAATCTGAGCTGTTGCTCGAAGCATCTAGGTTTAAAACAGGCAAGCACACTCTGAAGCAGACCTCAAAAGCTCTGGATGTGTGGCAGTGCAAGGACCAACAGAAGAGATGGTTCTTCAGCTTTAGTTCTGAAATCCTTGTGCTTTCCTGGGTGGATGTCAAATCTCTGGCCATTACCCAAGCACACCTGTGGACAGAGGAATGTGGATGGAAGTGTTCACAGTATAGAGTGTAATGTACTACAGACAAACTATGGCTCTTTGTCTCTAACAAAGATTTTTGAAGTAGATTTGATATAACTTTGCTAAAAAGTGCAAGGAATAAATGATATTTAAAAACTACACACACACACACACACACACACACATATATATATATATATATATATGTATAAACTTTTTTTGCAAGAACATCATTGAATGACAACTGGAATATACCCCCAGCTGGTTCCAATCATATGGAAACCCATGTTTCAAGGAAAGACAACTCAAAATTAACGTCATGTCAGAGTTACTGCTTTTCATGAGCACCAGAAAATGCTCTGTCCTATTATTTCTGTAGATCAAGATTTTTTATGTGTGTACTTACATTATTTGTTCTCATTGTAGCACTCCGGATAAAAGAAAAGTCAGTTTAATTCCTCCTTTCAAAGAAAATCACACTTATTTGAATATGTGGATTGCACATAACTAGGTACTCTGTGGGCTGTGTGTGCCCATGCATTGTTCAAGTCCTATGTCTTTTTAGATTTTTTTAAAAGTCAGTGGCAATTTTACAGAAAAATTATTAGGTTTATTTTCATTTTGTCAAAGTATTGGATTTTTTTTTCCTTAGACTTCATTTCTATACTCTTTTTGCTGGAAGTACAATCTCTTATTTTCTTTCTTTCTTACCTTCTTTATTTCTTTCGGTTTTGGCTTTCATCTTTTCTTCCCTCCTTTCACCTGCCCGCCTGCCTCTCTCTTAGGTAATATCACCATAATTTCTAGAAGCTATAACAAGCAGGCAAAAGAATAGGACCAGCCTTTCTTCTTTTTAAATGGTGGTGACTAAGCAGTAACTCCACATAAGTTCTTAAAAGTCAGTTTGATTTACTGTGGGGTACATTAGAGCAGGCTCTGGTATACATTATCCTGCCAGAGAAGTTGTTTATATGTATGGAAGACCAATAAGATGAAGCTGAACAAAAGCTGGTTTCTGTCCTTTCTGAATGAATGGAAGCAGAAAACAGGAGAAGAGAGGAGACTAGGAGTGAGGAGGAGACAATTCCACCAGGAGGGCATTTCTGCTTGCAAGGGCTCTGCAAAGGGCTCTCTCCTGACGTGGACCACCCTCTTTATAACTGGATGTGTGCCAAGTGATGAACCAGGCTAGTGAGGGAAGCTTGGCAACAGGAGATCTTGCCAACGTGGTCTTATGCAGAAGCTGAGATTTATTTTCTGAAGATTGGCCCCTTTCTGTGACCATTATTCACCCCAGCCCTTACAATTTAATTATTCAGCCCTAATAATGTTGTTTTCCTCATGTGAAACATCAAGCTAGGAATCACACGAGGAATGACTGTCTCAAGAGTCTCTAGTACTTACTGACTTCCTGAAGACACAAGCCAAAAGGAGGATACGGTCTTGCAGAGTTACTTCCAGTTATCTAAACTTTTTGAATATTCATTTTAGCTTAGCTTCACTGTGGGCAGAATGACCTGGGAGAAATGTCCTGGCCAAGAAGGATCAGATTTTAGTTTTTGCCATGTAACAGCACAGCTAGCCCAAGGGGAAATCACCTTTGCACTCCGCTGATGCTAAAACTGTGATATTGCTTGTCTTGTTCTGTGATATGCCAAGAGGGTAGTGTCCACCACTGTGACTGTCCACCACCATTAATATCCACCCCCGTGAGATGTCCTGTGGTAAAGGGACAGAACCATGAATCCATCTGGGTCCATACAGAAGATGAAGTCCCTATGCCATCCAGTACCTGGAAGAGCTCTCTGAAAAAAGGGAGGAAAAAAAAAAGCCTGGGGCCTTGGGAAAGTTTTGTAGACCTCCTTTTCATATTTCATGCAAGTTCACCTTCTCAGTTCCCAGTCTTACAGTGAGTCTTTGAACATACCACTGAGCCAGGAAACCAAGGGCAATACCACAGTGACCACATTCCACCAGGCTGTTCTGATGCTGGATTGAGAACATCATTTTTCTAGTGGGAATACTTATTTCCCAAGCCTAAATTATCCTTGTTGATTTTGGGACTAGATTTCTACAGGTCAGGCTTTAGTATGGTCTTAGACTTCAATAAATTTCATTCAGATTGCCTGAACAACTTCTAATAGTTCTTATTTTTCACTCCAGGCAGAAGACCTGCAGAAGTAGTTTGTTCTCTAACTCGAGTGCTGAAGTCCTGGCTTGTAGCCCCAGACCCTACATACTCTTCCATGGTGGCCTGTAACAGTTATCTTTGCAGATGAAGGTTACACTCATTTCCAGTTCTCTTGCTTTATTAAGGATAAAATTCAGCTGGGACTTGGAAAAAATTCTGTTACTCACTTGGCTTTTGTTGAGTTTGCTCAGACTCACTAGTAGGGCATGGTGAGCTTTTTGAATCTGAGGCTGGCAGCGTTCCTTGATTTGGACACATTTTGTGTTCTGGTGATGTAAGCAATGAGTTAGACAGATGAAGAAATTTCTTTAGGAAATTTCTAGGAGTGATCTATCCTAGTGAAAATCTTTATTTCCTTATTTTTGAATGTAAAATGCCTAGTTCTCTCCCTCCTCCAAATTATTCAATTTCTATAATCCACTAGAAAAATATTCCATCTATGTGGGCTGAGGATTTGTCTCTCTTGCCAGGATCAGGCTTTCATTTTAATATTCTTTCTAATTTTTCTCATGGGCAAGGATGGAAAACAAACCTGAAGGTCTTACCTGACACCCAGCACAGACCATGTTAAAACTACTGTGACTATCAGTGAGCCTGAATGTCTAGGTGCACACATGTCTGTTGGAGTTGAAAGGACAATCCTGGGCAATTTTGATCTTGTTATTGATAAAATGCAATAAACTATTATTACTGAAGTGGAACCCTCTCAACTATCAGAGAAGTTGCTGTTACAGAGCTTGCTAAGGATTAATATCTGTGTGTGTGTGTGAGTGTGTATGAAGGTGAATAATAAAAACTACTTTAGTCAGGTGTTCTTTTCAATCCTTTTCCTTTATGTCAGCTGTAGGTTTTAATATTTTTTTCCCTTCAGGGGATATTTAACTATGTTAGCTAAAAAGAAGTAAAGCAAATGCAAAACCAAATATTACTTGAAAACAGCATTCATTCCCAATGGGTTGCTGTGCATGGAATTTACCTAGCTTTTCTGTGTGTCTTCAATTATTATTATTTTGTAGAATTTAAACAGGGACATTCGCTCCAAGAAAAATAATATCAGAGATGATCCTCTTACTCTGCTCTTCATAAGAAATGTCTTTATCCTCATTTCCTCCAAGGGGGAAATAAGGGTCTGAGAGCCCATCTGAGTTTGGATGAATCTGGATGAACAGATTGAATGCTTTCTCCTTCCATTCTCCTATGCTCATTTCCCTTCTTCCCTTCCCACACACTCAGCTACTGCAATACATAACAAAAACCCATTGAAAGTGTGACTCTGGGCTTCAAGCCACACTCATCCCTCTACCCAGCTTAATCATACTGAAGGAACATCATCAGGTCTGTGTATTTCCATTCTCTGGAGGTTTTCCTCCCTCTACACCCCCAAGACCAATTTATTTTTGTTTTAAACAAAACAGCTACCAGATAACTGTTTTTCAGCAGTGTGAATTCCAGTTTTGCCTCTGTAGTTCATCAGAAGTTGAGTGCCAGATCTGGAAATATCAACTGGACACAGAAACAAAATCCATGGGCAAAACAGAGAGTGCTGGTCCACGGATGATTGCTGAGTAGAGGGTTAACCCACGCCAAGGAGCCATCTCGTGAATGCTCTACAAGGAGAATGTTTGTTTCTCCCCCTCCCCAAATAAATTTTACTTTTTCAAGTATGAGAGTTAATCAGTCTGAGAGAGAGGCATTAGTCAATGAAACAGCTTTCTGAAGAAATCCTCACTGTTCAAGACATTTAAAAATTGGCTGGACAATGAACTGCTTGAATATAGGGATTCATTTTGCTCCATCCAGGGAGCAGAGTGTGTGGGACAGAAGAATTAGTAAGTCTTTTCTGTCGCTAATTGCTGTAATTCTGAGAGAGAAAATGGGGTGAGAGCACTGCAGCAGGAGAGCCAAGAGACCCCAGGACAGGGGGGGTTAACACTTGTCATTCTTAATCATACACTTACAGCCTCGTGACAGAGGACTGCGCAGGGTGCAAACACAGACAGCTCACCCAAATCCATTTTCCCCACTGGCACTATCTCTTTATGACTTATTGTGTTAATTAGCTCGCCTGCTCCATTCCACAGCGGAGCTAAATGTGCAGTGATTGCCACCGGAGGGAGAGGGGATTCTGTGCCCAGCGCCAGCGACTTCGCTGCTCTGCACAAGAGTGGCTTTCAACGAGGCAGTTTTCCAGCCATCCCCAGGAGAGCAGAGTCTGTACAGCTGGCAAACAGGAGGGTCCTCCCCTTCCCTCTGGTTTTCTGAGACTGTTCCTGGGGCTTGCTGGTCTCCACTGGAGCCTGGGGAGCTGCAGTCTAGTCTCGGAATTTGTCCCTGCAACCACCTGGGCTCTGGTTCCCTAGAGATCAGCTTCAGACTGATGTGCTATAGGCCTGAGGAGGGGATTATTTCTTTATTTAGTTTTAAAGTAAAGCTAATGACATGAAAATGCATGTTTTCTCATAAAAATAAAAATAAGATATCTTTTTTTCCCTACACTCTTTTTCAAAAGAGAAAAAAAAAGCATTTCAGGCTCAACCGAGCTGAGTCCTATCCTAAGAAGGGAGGATGTGTCAGCTTAGTACAGGAATAAGTGTGGCTCAAGGGAAAGAGTGTCCCAGCCAGAGGATTGAAGGTTGTTATACAAATTAATGTGGTAATTACAGTATCATCTGGAGAAAGCAACTGTGACTGTGTCCCTGTTCTGCTAAGTACTGTAAGCACTGTAATAGAAGAGAAGTCCTGGCATGGTTGTAATCTCAGCAGACAATTCAAAAAAAAAAAAAAAAAATTCCTTTATTACTGTGTCATAGATAAGAAGCCGAGGCTCAGAGACATTTTAAAGGTATTATAGTCACCAAGTCACCATCACATCTGGTGTCATTTTGGCTGCACCATGTGCAACACTAAACTGAAATTCTTAACGGGGGAAAGGGGCATCCACAAATGCTAGGAGTCAAAGACATTTTCATTTAAAAATGAAAATTTCTTCCAAACTACTTTTTCTTTCAAGTTTCCTAATAATGACTGAAAAGGATAAGAATAGCTCTCCCTTCTTCATTGCTCCTTTGTTTTGGAGAGAAGGAATTTTATCTTGAATTCCAGAAGAAAGAATAGACAGAAAGGATTTTTTTTTAAGATACAAACACAAATTCTAATGGAGAAAAAAAAATCAGGCCTAAGAACAGACCCCCAAAATCATATTTTTTGGTTAATGAAATATATGCCTTGGTTAGGTCCAAACATGGCCATCTAAAACCTCTGCCTAGGAGTAATTTGCAAAAGGTCACATAATGAAGCTTTAGCAGAGAAGTCTTGCTTGAACTCTCTTTTAACAAAGGAAATAATCCTAATAAGATATCAAATGAGCAGTCATAAACACGTGTTAGTAGCAAGACAAAAAGTGTAAGTGTGAGAGAAAGGGGAAACTTCTGCCCATGCAAAAACAACCCTATTACAAACAAAAAGGACGTTTGGCAGAGATTATTAAAAAATAGTCCATTGTTCAGTAATAGCAAACATTTCACACCTCACAAGGCAGAAGCAATAAATCCCATTGATTCCTCCGAGACAATTCACAATTAAATACTGATTTATAAATAAATAAATAAATAAATAAAGGCAGAATTCATTGTGGCACCTTGCACAGCCAAATCAAAGCAATTGGAGTGGAATTGAGAATAATTACCAGATGTGTTGCTTTGTGCTCAAAACGGCATCCATTATTTACTACTACCAGTGATGTTCCTTATTTATTCCTCCTGCTGGTCTAATGACTACTGCCATTCAGCGTTCTTTTATTTAATCATCAACATCCAAAAAAAGACGTATCTTTTTTCTCTCTCTGTATTTTCTTTTTTTTCTTTTGGCAGCAGCAGGAAGGGAGAATTTTTCTAAACCCCAACAATAGCAAATTGCTCTGGAGGAATGCATCATTTTTCTTCAGATTGGCCTGTAATATAATTATGTGCATTGCCTTCAATTTGTTGGACTTTTACAGATGTGCAATCCAAATGGATGTTACTTTAACTCGTGGAGTAATGAATATTTGTTTTCTCCTTGCCTATTTCTCATCTTTTCTATGGAGGATATTTCTGGATGGAAATTGACTGGTGGTCATAAGCATTAAGAGAGCCTGAAGCTCCCCAGGGGAACCCAGCGCAGTCATAAAGTTGTAGTACATGCAGCCATGCACACACAGAAAGAAAAGTGTTCACAGGTGAAGAGACTCCAGGGACATGGGTTTTCTTCCTTCTTTATTCTTCTGCTTGTTTCAAACCCATTTGCAGGCAGGGTGTCATCCAGGCTCATTCTAGGTAAGGACAAAGGGAAAATATTCCTTGAGGAATGAAGAATTGATAGGTAGATATTAGCAGACAATTAAATAATCTGGCCCTTCACAGGCTATGTCCATGATACACCATTTCATGAGTATCCCTACACTTTTTCTACGATGTATTTGCATGGATCTCTCTATTGAGATAGAGAAGGATTTCTGAAGAAATAGCTGAAGATGTACTGAGTTGTCTCAGCTGCAGGCTAGACTAGAAAACATCCCTCTTCCATTGTCATCATTTCCAGAGGTAAAACTTTTGGGACACCTCTTTTTCCTCTACAGTTTATAGATTTAACATTATTTCTTTACTTTTTCCTCTCTTTTTGGCTGTTCAGAACGGATCCTAGTGATTACATAGGGGTTGGCATACTTTTAGGCTCCTGTACACATTTCAAGCAAATCCCATTTTAAATTAACAGTTTTTATCACTGTTAGTCATCTCCAGGGAGCTCCCCAGGAGAAGAAAGACCTGGTAGGTCTGGCTTCACATGGAGAGTGAATGAACACACACAAGGAAAACCTTTTTTCCTCCATTTCTAATGGAATCTGGCATGTTCTCCCCACTCCAGCCACTGCAGTTCCACTATAAGGCAAGTGTGACTGCAGCACCCCTGCAGAAGTGTTCACCCTGTATCACAGTAAAAGGGTTAGAGTAAACTGGAAGCCGGGCAATACTGGGGAAAGACACTAGGTAGCAGGAAATAATGGTACTTCTGCCGCTTCCAATTTTCTTCTGGGAATCCTGAAGGTGAAAACAGTATGAAATTTTGTAGGGATTACAGAAGGCATGACAGAAAAACAAACACTTGAGCAGCATTGCTACGTCCCTGCTAGTGTCCGAATTCTTCACAACAGGATCTGTGAACAACCAGGGGTGCAGACCACAGGATCTGTGTCCTTTGGTGGTCTGTTGCACTTGTAAAAGGTTATGGAAGCTGGGCAGTCACTGTCTAAGAAATGTACAGCAAATTTCACCATACGCACACCCACACACATACAGATTCCTGAACAGCTCAAAAATCAGTTGGGTACTCTCAGTAAAGACAGACATCATTGCTCCTTGTGCTGTGCCTTTAATCTTCCGTTTTGCTCATTCTGCCCTTTAATCATCAGACGACTCCTGACAGTAATTGTGGATGTCCCTCGATAGCTCAGTAATAAATGTATCCTGAACAAACATGCCTGTCAGACTCTATTTAGCCTAGAGCATCAAGTTTATGACCTCATGAAAGAGAATCTTTCTTAAGTTCTCTAAACAACTCTCAAAGTTAATCTCTACTTGTTCTAATTATTTAATATTTTTTGCCATTTCCCTCAGGAATTGAGGATAGCACCCTCAAAATTATACAGGTCCCAAACTTTGGACATCAGACATAATCTCTGTGTCAAAACCTTAATGCCTGGATCATTGCATTCTGCCACTTCAAATCTGCCTTTTGGGAAGACCAGTAGCCATGGAACAACATTGCAGGGTATTGTTAATAGAAGTGCACTTCTCCCCCCAAAGATTGCTGTTGCAGGAGCATGGAGGACAAGGTCTTTTTCTATATTCACCTTTGAGCATAGTACATCTGCTGTGGGAGTTTCACAGAGTAAAGAAGCAGAGTTGGAGAGGGGTTTCTTTCATTGTTAATTATTTGTGCTTCTGGTCTAGTGACCCAAACTATATTTAGCTCCCCATCAAAACCAAAACCTGAAAATTAAATGGACTGGAATGGAAAGGTGGTCTCTGTGTCACTCTCTGGATTCTGTTTCACAAGATGCAATCTTCCTCGATTTCCAAAACCAATTTTCTCCCATCATCTTATGAAAGTAGAGGTCATCCTGTGAAATGTGATAGCTCACCAGTTTTCATAAAGGAATGTGCCCTTCCCCACGAAAGCAGGGTTCATTAAATCATGCAGCTGATCAGATTGCTGAAGCCTTGATTGGCCGGCAGCCAGGGTGAAGAAATCCATGGGGAAGAGACACATGGCACCATCCAAATAGGCTGGACCTGAACTAGGGTATTTTAATCACACTGCTATAGAGAAGAAAGAGGAATCTCGAAGAAGGGCAGTACAGGAGCTTTATTGACTTTTAGGGTCAACAGGAGGTGGGAAATAATCATCCAGCCACATCTGAGTTTCACAGTTAGCGTTTATGCCCAGGCACCACTTTACCACTAATCAGAGTTCAAAAATAATCCACAACCTATCTCTGCCCTTGTTGCACACCTTCTCTCCACAGTGTCCATACAGAAGCTGGCAAAAAGCTCTTTGGAGCTGGTACCAGGAGGCAATTGCTTCAGGAGCAGGGCATAGCAACAATGAGCAACCCTTCCTGCAAGACAGAAAACACAGTAAGTTTTGAGAGCAGGTCCCTGGTCTGACAAATTTCAGGCAAAATGATTCCTTGGACTAGCAAATGGGACAAAAATCCTTGTGAGTGCTGGGTACAACATGAAAAGTGCTCAGGAACAAGTGGGATTAGGAAGATATAGCTTCTATTTGAACTGGACATCAGCGTTAGATATCCCAAATGTTAGACGATTTAGAGTGAGTGTTATCTTGAGTTATGGGGTTTGTTTTCCCCGCAGACTCCACGTGGAATGCAAATGGACTGGATTTAAGCAATACTCTAATTTCATTTACAGGGTGTTCAAATAAAATGCAGAGCCATAGCTGGTGGCTCAAAGAGCAGCCAGGTCTGAATGAAAAACCAGGAGTTTACCTGTCTGAGATTTGCAAGGCATGGATAACCTGCACCTATGAAAGGATAAGGAGAGCAAAAGAAAATGCCCCGGTATTTATCTCTGCTGCCTGGGGCTCTGAGACAAAAGATGCTGGGGATTTTCTTAATATCAGCCAGGAAGAGGGGAGTTGGCAGGGCATTCTCAATTCACCCGTTCCTCAGGCTCGAGGGTTTTGCATAGTTCAGGTGAGCAACCCTGCTTCTGGCTTTAGCCCCAACACTAAGTTTTGTAAACTACTGCATACACTATCAATGCTTTGGGGTTTTGCCACTGCCAGAAGACATTTTTCATTGATTTTGTGGAATTGTGTGTGTTCAGGTCCTCTGAAAATCGAACTCTAAAAACATAAAAATATGGAAGCAATTATCAGCTAATATCTATAAACAACCAGTGTGTTGTTCTGCATCCATCCATTTTTACAAGTGGGAAACCGAGGCACAGAAAGGCATATAGGGCTTAGTTTAAGGTGTAGGACCAAAAGACAAGAGTCTCTGATGGCTGGTGGGAGTTGCCAAAGGGTCCTGTTTGACTAAGCAAGTTGAAAACTGCAAATTCAGGGTAGCTGACCCTTCATTCATGGGCATCAGCACATCTCTCCTCTAGGGTGAGGCGTTCAAAGGCCAAATGCCTTGCTCACCAGCTGTTGTCTGAGAAGTTTTTCAGCTCTTTGGAGAATATTGATATTGATTGTGGAAAACAAGAGTTAATCCAGAGAGACAGACAAGAACACATAAATAAAGTGCATTTGAGTTTAAAGAAAAAAGTTAGCGTCATGCCATTGAACTATTGACAAGGCTGTCACAAATATCATCTTGTCTCAGTGTAAATAAACAAGCTTAGTGCTGTTATTTTAGAATAAAAGGCCGGAATAGGTTTTGTATTGACTTTCTAATACCCACTCAAGAGTTGGAAGAAGAAAATTAAAGATAATAAAGTAAAAGTGCAAACCATAAAAGTAGAGACAGCTGGTGCATAGTAAACTGCAAATCTGAGTCCTCTTCAGTTCAGGAAACCAGTTGTGTAACTCAGTAAAGGTCAGCAGCAGAGATAAGAAGTTGAGCTTGTCAGTGAGTCTTCTTCTATATTTGGAAGGATGACGACTGCAGGGTGGTACAATCTTAGTCTGCACTAATTCGACAGCTGGTGATCGTGTCCTACCCTTTGTGCATGCACTTGAGAGCTGGGTGGTGTTCCTGGGCCCTGCCATATTCGCTCGAAGCTGACCTGCTCTTGGGTAGCTCATCCAATCCACTGGGCAGCAGTGATAGTGTAAACTGGTAATACCATCTTAACTCTGTTCAGTGACAGGGATATAACTCCCTACAACAGGATCAGGTGTGATCCCAAGCTCTCCTCGTTTGCCTTTCTTACAAAAACATGCACTGATGCCACTTGGTATCTTTTTTGGACCTCATCTCTCTGTGTCTTTGTTAAATTCAGGTCTCGTTTTGGTTGAGGGTTATTCCTAGAAAAACCTCATCATCTTCATCAGGTTCTTCTTACAGCTTCTTTTATTTTCCAAGCTTCTGTGATGCTTTTGTGGGCTTTCTCACTTCTTTCTTTCATCCCAAGTGAGAGAGGATAGAAGGATTTAGAAAGGTAGGCAAGGACTGAAAAGAGAAATCTGATCCTCTTAGTCCAGTAGCCCTCTGAGGAAGGACAGCTGTTTTGTCCTTTGTCTCATCTCAGCATGTTTTTGGCAAATTATGAATGAAATGTTAGACCTGCAGGCCCAAGATGTTCCCTTTAGCGATGGCAAATCTTGTGTAGGAGCCCACGCTTCCCATTTGGCAACTAATGTATTGCTAAATGAGTGAAGTTAAAGGTGAATAAGTGGTGAGAGTTGGAGGGGTAAATAGAGATTGCATGAGGGGCTGACAAGATGATGAAGATCTTGAATGATGGTGAATGTGATGAAGATAATATAAGGAATGATATGAGGAAGAACTCCTTTATTACAAAGGGCAGTTGAAGAAGATATCAACAACTCTAATGGCTGTGGGCTGCTGCTCCAAGGACATAAAAGCCATCTCTGCCTAAACACTCCTTCATCCAAGTGACCGAGGGAGGAACAAGGCTTTCCATGACCATGACTGCTATGCATGATTTTGAATCAAATCAAAACATCCTCTAGATCTGAAGTCTTTCAGGCCTCAGGTTCTGCCTTGTTCATCTCAGTGAGTTTTCAGTGATGTTGCCTCATAACATCCAGCATATCAAACTCATACAATTAGAGGGTGTAATGGCCCATGAGTTGTAGAATACATGCAAAGCATTCATGCAATCATTTAGTTTGGATCAGATTGGTTACTGTGTCCAAATAATGCCATTTAAATAGGTTTCTTTGACATTCTTTCCCAAATTCCTTTGAGATAGAGAGTCAAAAGGGAGACAGGGAGGAGTTATTTGTTGTTTTCTATTTCAACGGAAAAAATTTGGTTGGAAAACTCAGAAAATCCAGGTTTGTGTAGAAGCTGCAACTCCTTAGTCAGAAAAGAGGTGGAGCTGCAATTATATGGATAAGCTCTGGTCTCTTGTACTGGGACTGTAAACCAAAGGGCTAGTACAAGTAGCGACAGCACTTGCAGCTTTTGAACTTCTTCCTTGGAGGTTTGAAGGCTGGAGTAGCCTTTGAGACTTCTGCCTGGCCTCACACATGGTGCTGAATTTCAGATAATGACTCTTGCATCTGTCCCGCAACGTGTGACTCAGACAGAGGTATCTAACTGCCTTGAAAATCCTCATAGCAAGGAAGAGGCTTCTCCATCCCCAGTCTCAGTGGTTAATTACCCTCACTGGTTAATTATGCTCACTGATTCTCTTCAGTGACAACAAGGTGGCTATAGGGTTTTTCTTCCTACTAGAATTTAGTTTCTCTGAGCCTCAGCTTCACCTTTGTTAAAGCGAAAGTAATAAACGAAGAGCCAGATCATCCCCTGATGTAAATTAACAGCACTGATCACAAAAACACCTTTCCTACCCGTTTCCAAACAGCCCTTGCAGAGTGAATTTAATTGCCTCCCTGGACTTTCCAACTCCTATTTAAATCAGTTTGGTTTGGGTATAGAGTCCCTCGAAAATCCTTCCTGTGTCAATCTGTACTTTTGGTGGGCAGGATGCAAAAGTCTTGAGCACGACATTGCCTGTGAAATGATGCAAGCCCACTATCTCTGCAGCATTGTTCTTACAAGTGTGTATCGTATCAATAAAAGATTATTCGAGTTCAGGAATGAAAAAATAAAAATGAAGGGGGAAAGGATTGGGAATCATTCACAGCAGGTCATTTTGGTTGGACTGCAATCAGTTTGCCAGGCTTGATAAGACAGGCATTTGAGAGAGTATTGATCTCAGATCTTTTCTCTTTTTAATTTCATTTTTTGTATTTGTTTATACTTAACGTTTAATAACCTCCCTGCATCTTGCCTGCTGGTTACATGCAGCCTCTGGCTTGTGCATTTTCTGCTCCTTGAAAGTTTTGCAAGATTTCAGCAGCTTTTGGGCCAGCCTCCATTTCTGTATGGCAGGTAAGAGCTTAGCTCCCCTTTTCCTCCCTCTCTTCAGTTTGTGTTGGGATTATTAATTAAATTAAGTTTAATTCACAAGACCGGTGCAATTCCGTCACTACATTGTCACTCTGAAAGGTTTTTGAAATGGGAACCATGCCTTGGCACTGCGGTTTCTCTGCCTTTTTGTTCATGTGCAGGCTCAGCACCACAATTGCCTTCTGGTGGCAGTTCCAGGTGCTCTCTGCAAGTGGTTTGCGGGTCCCAAGCAATGTATTCACACCTGATAAGGTGCAATAGTTCTTGATCTGCAGATTCTGCCAGGCTAGAGAAGATGAGAGGGGAAACAAAGGCACAGAGGTGGAAATGACTCTTCCAAGGTCATATTGCTGACCAAGTCAGACCCTGCCTAGACCCCAGTGCTCTCAGTTACTCTCTAGTGAGTTATCTTCAGCATCAGAAAACCTCTCCAGGGTGATTAAAAAGGGTGTGATTTTAACCAAGCTCAAGGCCCAGCAGTCTAATGAATCTTCTCCCAATGACTGGCATGCACATAATTCAACTCTTTTTTCAGGCTTTTGTGACTAATACAAGAGCTGTTCACCCTAACCTGCCTGCATGATTCATCTGTGTTTTCTGTGGCTTTTGTTTCTCAAATTGTAACTCTCAAGTGCAGGGGTAAAAACAAAATTAAAGAGTGATATCTGACAGCAGATGGAGATTTCATAATAAGAAGAGTAAAGGTTTTTCCTGGATCCTGTTCCAAGATGTACCAGTGTTGAACATGGTTAGACTTGGACCAAAAATAACAAAAACAATGAAATGAGAACTGAGATCTGAACATTTTTTGCTGGGTTTGTAGCCAGGATTTGTGCTAGAATAGATTCAGAGAATCCTAGACTTGGTTTAGGTTAGAAAAAAATTTAAAATCATTGAGTCCAACTGTTAGCTCAGCATTGCCAGTTCCACCTCTACACCATTTCCCTGAGCACCACACCTACACATCTTTTAAATACCTCCAGGTATGGTGACTCCAGAACTTTCCTGGGCTTTCCCGGGAAAGTATGTTTGACAATATTTTATGTGTAAAAATTCTTCCTGATGTCTAACTGAACCTCCCTTCCCCAGCTCTGTTGCCCTCCACTGCACTCTCCAGTACCCCAAATAATAAGAGGCAAACAGTTCAATTCCACCGTGAGTTAAACCTTGTTTCATTTGCAGATTTGGGATCTGCTCATGGTAAGGCTCTACAGGTCAGATAGAAACAAGGAAGGGCTGAGTTAGAGCTGTAACTCCTTCTCTACCCGATTTTTGGTTTTTCATCACATGCAATCACTGAATGCGTTTAAAGTTTCCCTGTCACCTTCCTCCCTCAGCCAAATAAATCACCACTTTCTTTGTTTATTTAATCAGCTTGATAGGATGATTAAAAGTTAAAATATATGAGGAGTCTATTCTGCTTAAAAGTTCTGGGATTTTTTGTTTAGACCCCATTTTCGTAATGTGTTGGCTTAAAGGAATGTAATGGCACCTGCAAGATTTTAAATGTTTCCTTCTGTTTAAGAGATGCCCATGAACACTGCTTTTTCCATGGTTACTTGCTATTATTATTATTATTATTATTATTGTTATTATTATTATTATTATTATTACCAAAGAAGGGCAGTTTCATTTTGAATCAACTGTTTCACTCTACAGGAAAGTCAAACTCTGATCAGGCTGAATGCTGAGATGTAGGAAAACACAATTTAAACACTCAGTGACTTTTCTCATTGCTAAGTATAGAGCTGTCCACTCCAAATAGGAACATTTAGCTCAGCTTTGCTATCCTCCACCAGCTGCCCTTTCCAATAATGACTCCATGACTGGTAGTTAGCAGAAGGAATTTTATGTAGGACTCATGTTTTGATAAGATTTAAGACTACTTAAAAAAATAAAAAAAACCAAATTCCCCAAATGACAGGCTAAGTAGGTGGTTAAACAGCTCCGAAGCATAGATCTAAAGCAATACACATTTTCAGAGGAACTGCACAACGTAAGCCCTTGGGGGACAGGCTCAAGTAAAACGAAATGGGGTTTGCAAATTCATTGAAATTAGGTGAAGCATTCGAGACCCATCACCATTTAAAGATATTGATGAGCCCTTGTCTGCACGTGCAAGTCCACAGCATTAATCATTCACACAGACAGGAATGGACCGTAGTTTTCAAACAAGATTTGCTGAGGGTTGTTGGGCAGTTTGGAAGATGTGTTCTTGTAGCTGGTGCTGCATATATCAAGGTAAAATTGTATGGCTCTCCCTACACCCTCCACCCTCAGTGCATCTCTCTCATCCCTCAGGCAGCCCTGTTTGCAGTTGAGACTGACAAGCTCCTGCTGGGACTTCAGTCAGTCCTGGCACCTTCCTATACCAGACTTAAAATGCCAGTCTGAATCCAGGCTCTCCAGAGCAAGTCATGCCCCTCTTCTTCCCGCCCATGCCTCAGCTTTCTGAACTAAGCAAAGCACAAGAGATACATATTGATCTGTCTTGTAGAGGTGTAGCAAGAGAGAGGAAAAGAAACATTTGCAGGATAAAATTAATAAAAAGTCCCACTGGATTTCATTTACTATTGGATTCGTGGGAAGACCAGACGAGTTTTCATGTTTGGAGCTTTCAACCGCAGCATGAAATTCTTGACTCCTTCCTCTCCCATCATTAAGGTCTGATCCTGACACTTTTTACTAGCAAGAGTAAACACTGCCCTTTGAAACTGTCACAATGATTGACATGTAAAAACTCCGCATTACATAGGGCATTGGGAGTGAATAAAGATTTCAGGCTCAGCTTTACAAAGGCTGCAGTAAAGACGGCTCAGTGAGAGGTGTCTGCTCCCATCCCTCAACCCCTGACTTCTCCAGAGTGCAGATCTGCACCCTCAGCACTGGTGTCCTTCAGGTAACTGTTGACCAGAGCTCCCTTGTCCTATCTGTCTCTGGTGGCTGCTGCTTAAAAAGAGCTTAAAAAGGTCTCAGTGTAACTCTCCCAGAAGAGACGTCACCTCAATGTCTTTGCCAAGACTCCCCTCTTGCACAGAGACAAGACCCAGATGTGAGCTGAGCATATGATGACTTCCAGGGTTTATCTGTGCAGGGGCAGATTGTGCCCTTAGTTTACTGGCTCTGCAGAATCAACCCTCCTCTCCACCACCACTGTCACCAAACACTGCTCCATGCAGTGTCTCAGTGCTGATCCACGGAATGGAGCTCGCTCTTAAAGCCAGGGGTTCTCTGACATGCATTTGAGAATCCTCTGCATTGAGGTGTTGCCTGATTACAAAGCCTAGACTTGTCCCTGTGAAAAATTTAAAAAAAGGTGTGCTGGGGATGTATATCAGGTAACTCAGCACCGGCCTAAACCCTAACCCTTAACTCCGTGACTTCTGTGTGCGGCATTTGTTCCATCCTCTTCTCGCTGTTTCACTCACATAGCCCTTCCTCAGCATGGCTGAGCTCTGGAGCAGAAAGAAAAGATGAGGGAGATCCCATGCTCAGTTCTCCCCCTCACCATGCAGAGCTGGTATAGCCTATCAGTATTGGAGATAGGCTACTAAATTTGCACTTTTACACTCCTGCTTTGGTGTAGCAGCTCTCTAGTACTGGTGAAACACTGGAGGGAATCTTAATGGTAGTCACTGATTCCTCTGTTCTTTCCCAGTTTCCAAGACCCCTTCCCTCCTCCTCCTCCTCCCTCAGTCAAGGGGAAGGGTGTCTGTCTCCAGAACCGAAGCAGTTGGCTGTTCATTCACAGATTAACTGCTCCAGCTCTCTGCCTTATTACTATTCATATTCGTTTCCCCATCCCATCAGGCAGTAATCCAGTAAAAGATGTCAGCTGGTTAGCAAAATCATCTGGGAAAAGTTGGGAGACCCTTAACAGACTTCCCCTTCCCATTGCCAGCCCCCTGCTACTAATTCAGTCTCCAAAACACAGGGGGTTTATTTTAGTTTCCTATCTCTTTGTCTGTATTCTTGGTTTTGTTGTTGGTGTGTGCTTTTTGGTTTTATTTTTCTTTTTTTCCTCCTGGACCCAGCTGCATCTCTGCAAATTCGATCTCCAAAATGGAAGCTTGGCTGAGTTGGAAGCTGTCAGCACCGATGGTTAGTAGCTGGCTGCTGCCACTTGCCAGGGAAGGGGGAAGATGGGTCCCTAGGCATCAAGGCAGCATGAAAAGTGACTACATCTAAATACTTCAGCACATGATTTCTTTCCCATTACTTTGATTCAAATCTCCCTTAATCCTCAGCTGCGTTAATGCAGTTAGTAGGTTATGAGTGCCGCATGTGGATGCCACTGGATTTGAGTCCTTCACACAATTGGTTTGTAAATAATTTAGTACCAGTTTTGCCTGGAACAGAACCTGAAAATAGCCAGGCTGCTTATAGCTCCTGCTTTCTCTCTTCCCACTTTTGTCCCCTTCACAAGTGCCGGGGGGGTTGTTTGTGCAAGCACAGGCTAGCAGAGACTGCCATTTTACATGTCACAGCTTCCTCCTGTCCCTACTCGTCAGAATCTCTCTTAATTTATTTTCTAAAAGAGGGGGGAGAGGAAGAGTGGGGTCAGGCCAGAGAGCTGGAGCTACAGACAAGAAAGCAACTGAGCATTCCTGCCTTGGAATCTGCAAACAGTAAGAATTTGCCCAAATTTCTGCTACCGAACTCAGTTTTTCTTTACATCTGGTGCTTTTGAAATAGGGATGTATTCATTTATTTGAGATTCCTGCGCTTCTTAAACTCAGTTTTAGGTCAACATGGCAAAGGCAGACAGAAAATGGCAATAACAATGAAGGAATTTACAAGTCTAGGAAAAAGTCCTGGATAGGGAAGGAAACAAGAATCCCACTGAAATGGCCAGGCGATCTGGAATGAACCAAATTCAAGTGGTTTGATTCTTCTTTGAGCTATAATAATAACCCTAATCATGTCCCTCATCCAATTTCATTTCTTGCTACACTTCTTTGTCTTCTTACCTGCTAGTGACCATGGTGCACCATGCTGTCTACTGTATCCCATGTTGCTGCCTCATACCAGACACCACCCACATCATCCACATGGCACTGAGCTTCACCCAGCAGATGTGGAGCAGACTCTAAATCCCTGCTGCTCATCACTGCTCCCAGTTCAAGTGCGGTTCTTCTTGATCTGAACCATGAAGCACTTTCCCTCTCCTAACCCTACTTACAAAGACTACCTCTCCCCTCACAGCTGTTTTAGCGGGATTGATGTCTATGGGAGCCCTGGGGGCAACAAAAGAACAAACTTTGTCATTGAATGCTCTCCTAAAGAGACTCAAACCAGTTGCACAGAGAAGATGATGGGTGAAATATTTAATTTTGCTGTATTCAGGAGATCGTACTGTATGAAAAACACTCAGATTCCTGACTTTCTGGTGGCTGTTAAAGTAAATGTTGCTGGGATCTCTCTCAATCACTGAGGCCAACCAACACGAAGCACCTTGTGTCACTGAAGTCTAGACCACGACCTCTTTGATTCTACAAGAGCTATTTAGGGTGACAGACCAATTCATGTTTGTTTACACACTCTCATACATCCCCCAAAAGCAGGCTGGGGGCCATGCTCCCTCCCTCAGACACCGACTGTCTTAGCACACTGCATTTTGGTCACTCTGCCTGCCCAGCTGCAAATAAACCTCTGAGCCAGACCCCAGGCTGGTCACCCTCACACCAGATGTTGTTTGGAACCTCTTTGAATGTCATAGCTGCTTGTGAGCCCTCACCTCCCCACCCCAGCCCCCACACACGGCTTTCCAAACACCTCTTGTAAGACTCTGCATGGGTATAGGAAGTTAGCAGGGTTTTGTCGGTGAGGTGTCAGTTAATGATAGGAGGATTTAATTATGTATCACAGCCACAGAGAAAAAGGAAGCTGCTTATGCCCTGCACTGCCCCAATGTCGCATTGTTGCGTGTCAGGGCTTTCACTTGCTCTTGCCTGCTTTACCATCCTGTTTTGCCTCTTTCCTGCTGCAGTTTCTCTCACCGGAGCAGTCTGGGGCATTTTGCAGGCTCACTGCAGTTGAGCTGCCCATGCTCAGTGAGGTGCAACACTATTTCATAGCCGAGAGGACCGAGGCACAAAGAACTTAAGGTCAGAAAGTTCATCCTCAGGTGCTTAGAGGCAGTAAATTTCTTCAGTGATTAGGGACCAGAGGGATGAGCTGCTTGCCAGAGATGGTATCACCTCGTGTTAGGAGACAGTACCTCTGCATCTTTGCATGTCCAGTGGGCTCTGATATGAGCAATGGTTGCTTAGCAACTTTGAGATGATGGTCAAATATTTTGGTGTCTGAGTAAGGATTCAGACGTTTAATTTCAGGGACCCACATTTGGAAACACTGGTTTAGGTGAGAGGATGAAGGTCACATGCAGAGATGGTGGCTGAGCAGCAAGGGCAGAGCCAAGCTTGCTCCTCAACACCCGTTTCAATCAGGACCAACCACTTGCTTCCTCTCTAGAAGTGTTTTGGATCTTTGGTGTTAGGAATCACCCTTTCTGTCTTGGCACAGCCAAAGCTGGCTCCCGGGAATGCAGCATTTGCGGAAACGGATGAGGTGAGGGTTTGGAATGGTTGCCCACCCTAAGTGTCCTCAGCCAAAGCTGGCACCCTCACCGATGGCTGTGGCAACAACAGGGTGTAGGGGTGGTGGGGCACTGAGCTGCTCATGGGAGTCTCCAGCTTGACTCACAGACCCTTTTTGAGGGTCACACTTTTGCCCAGTCTGCAAAATGGGAATAGTGATGCTTCAACCACCTTTGCCAAGAGCTTTGAGAGGCTTGTTTCCCTCCTACAAATGCTACGCAAGATCTAAATAGCAGTGTTATTTCTAGTGTGTTATCCTGATAGCGTGAGAGGCATACACAAGATCCGCATTTGCTGATGGTGACTCACTGTGAGCCTTTGAGGGTTGTGTGGAAGGGCTTGCTCTGATGTTTTTGCTGCTCTGAGATAGATTATTGATTCTCTTTATCTGGTGTTCGTCTTACAAACCCAAGGTGATGAGCATCTTGTTAGTTTCAAGAGCACTGGTGCTATTTTTCTACTGCTTCAAGGGACACAGAATATGATCCAAGTACCCTCAGATGAGAAAAAAACCAGGTCAACCTGGTTCGCATCAATTAAACTGCCAACTCCAAGGGACAGCTGAAAAGTAAGACTGGATAACAAAAGCAGACCTTGTCCAGTGAGAGGGTTGGGAATTTTCCATTAAATTGCATTTTGCTTGGCATGGGTTGGCTTCTGTTGTTACTAAGCTTGCTAGAAAATGCCAGATCATTGAAAACAGTGTCTTTCATCCCGGGGAAAAAAAAATCCAGAGAAAAATCTCAGAAAACTGTCAAAATGTTGTATTTTGACATTGCCGCCAAATAATAAAAAAAAAAAAAAAGTGCTCTCTCCCATTACAATAGAAATTGTTATTTTAGAAATGTAATCTTATTCCCAGGTAATTAATACAAGAAAATGTGTGGAATCTAACAGATTTGTATATACAGCTGTCAAGATACAAAAATAAGGATTTGGCTTTAACACAATAGGGATTTCACTGTTCTTCTCAATCCATAGCAGAAAAAGGTCTCTCCAGCAGCAGCTGCAACATCAACATTCCTTTCTTTGCAGCAAACCCTCCAGCCAAAAAATGCTAGATGCAAAATTTACCACATTCTTTACAAAAAGCCTTTCTTGGCTCTCTCCCTCACCCCACCTTCTGCCTTTCTTGAAAGCCATAAATATGAACAGGCCAGCTGAAGTTAACTGCAAAATACCCACTTGCAAACAGGTGTAACAAAAGAGTGAGTCTGAAATGAGTGTTCTGCAGAAAGGAGAGGGAGAGAGGAGGTGGGGTGGGAGGCGGGAAGTGGGGAAAAGGGAAAAAAATAAAACCACTACATGATTGAAGGCCTTATAAATGTAAATGGTTTGACAGAAAGGGTTTAGCAGCCCTGGGTAGAAGATTGCACTTGCTGTTTCAAGGCCCTTATTTTCAAAATCGCAGCACTGGATCCCTTTCAAAGCTGGTCCCTGTGTTTGCTTTTTCAATCAGTGAATATCAGGTTGTCTTTTTTTTTTTTTTTTTTTTTTTT
>VZRR01001440.1:197991-261621 GCA_013398015.1 Oreocharis arfaki | reverse complement strand
TTTTTTTTTTTTTATTCTCTGCACTCAGATGTGCCAGGCTTAAATGAAACCTCAGAGAGAGAGAGAATACGAGCAGTGTTCTGGACCTTTGAAAAAGCTCATCCCTGCTGCCTTTACTGCTACTTATTTATGAATCTCCCATCTCCCCCTCCCAATCCCCCCTTCCTCACCAACCTCCATCTCTTGTTTCCCTGCAGCAAATCCCAGCTTCCCCTTTGGATGTTTTTTACTTTTCTTTTTCCTGTACATTTATCTATATATTTTATACTCAGTAAGTCAATCAGTTTCAAATTATTGGTCCCTGAGACAGATGTTTGGTGAGTCATTTAGCTGCGCGGAGTTCTTTAGACGGCTTGCTCTTCCACCTCCTGTTCATTTAAAGCATCTTTTGAGGCTGATTTTTCCTTTTCAAAATGTCTTTAACTGCCGAACGTTTGCTCCCACCGGGCAGTCTAATGATGTTGGACACAATATGTGTGAACATCTCTTTAGAGGCCATCTCCCCTAGGCTACATTCTTGCCTATAAAATCATTGTTTATTTAGTCCTTAGGCCTAGGAACCATCTGCAGTCCCCATGGCTCCTGTTGTTTTTAAAGTCCTATTAAGTTTCTGCACTTCTCCTCAGAGCATTATTTTATTTCTAAATAACCACAGACAACTTCTTGTCAACGCAGCTTCTGCCAGGCAAATTAGAGATGACAGTTTCATTCTTCTGACTATGGTGAGCTCTCATCTGATGTTATTTAATGTGAAAAACAACTGTTATATAGAGAGTGATTTAAAAACAATGAGAAAAAAATAATAATAGTAATAAAAATAATTTTAGAAGAGAAGATGGAAAGGGTGGCCCAGAGACTCTGGGTTAAGATGCTCAGACAGCTTTTGCCAGTCAAGAGAATATAAGGGATTGGAAGGCTCTGTATAATGGTTATAACAAAAGACAATCAATGAGTGCTGACTTGATGTCATTTTCAATCTTTCTTTTCCTGACTGGAACTGAAAACATTTTTGTTTGGTTTGGTACGGTTTATTTTTGCTTTCCCTCCTTGCTGTCTTTCCCCACCTCACATTCCCCTCCTCTGCTGAGTAAGCGCTCAAAGCCAAGGACAGCAGCTGAGCCCTGTCCCCCAAGGGGGAGCCCATCCTGCTCAGCCACTCTTGGCCTCACCATCCAGGAGCTATGAGCTGGCAGCTGGGACACCAAAATCCACTCCCTTGGCTGAGCGGCATCTCAGAAGCAGGATGTTCTTGGCATCAAGAGGCACCTCCCCCTTGCAAATCACTCTGTGTAGGACTTTCTAGCTATGTCTTAGTAGAGGTCTTTCACTTAAACAGCTCTGGCTAAAAATAAAGACGAAGTCACTACAATGCCGTTAGTGCCAGGAGAGGGGTGGCTGAGCAGCCACCTCTGCTCTAGCCACAGACTTCCTCTGCAGGCAGGTGAACCAGCGTAACCCATGCCCACACTTCCAGAAATATTTTTCTCCCTAAAGCCAGATGGCATCATCCATTTTTTCTACTGGGAAAGGTTCCTGACTCGTGGTACACTCCAAACCATGCCCAGATATTAACTGTGAGTGCTAGCTGGTCAGGGCTGGCAGGGTGCCAGTCCACATCAGTAACAGAACAACAGGGATGACAAGGGAAAAACACCTGAGCCCAAACTGCCTCCTCGGACAACGCGGCGGCCATGGTGCTTTGACCTCCCTCAGCTTACAAAAAACAAGCTGCTGGCTCTGGCTTCATGCTGACTGCTGCTGATAAAAGTGTAATCAGAGAGAAAGTGAAAAATCGGTAAGAAAAAGAGGTAAACCTGTGTGATGTCTGTGAACCAGCCAAAATCATACTGCATCAGTTTTGCCGCCTGCTGATCAGCTGTGATAGTTGGGCAGGAAGGCTGCATTCAGTTGTGTTCACAAGGCTCCTCAAGACATGTAGGGAGAGGACTGTAAATGGAAGTGGTTGGGAGGGGCCGATGTGTGTTGGGAGAACACCTCACTCCAGTAATGTTGTGGCTCTGCGGTCAAACATTCAGATGTCAGGGAAGGAGGTTAAGCTGGCTTCTAACACTGTCTTAACACTGCCTTCTCCTGAATGTGCGGCATAAGGCTGTCAACCTAACCCTCACTTGGTGGAAGCCGAACAACTCCACTGAAGTTTTAAAAAGTCTGAAATGATATTGTGCTATACTAGCAAAGAAACAGCACATTACACTACTGAGAAAAGAGGCTGACATCAATGGATCTATGCTGATTGACACCAGATGAATAGCTGTCTTTTACAGCAATCACAGACTGGTTTTCCAGATAGTATAATATCACTTCAGGTGAATCTTTCTGCAAACCTTAGCTGTTGCCATGCTTCTACAACCCATTTGTCTCCTTGAGTGCTCACATTGGTTTTGCTCTGTCAGAGCAGTCTACACTATCCTTATCAAGTTAGATGGTTTATCTTCTCACCATGGCTTGTTTCAAATCACCTGGCCACCTACCATTTAGTCTGAATTTGCTTTTGAAACAGCAGGGTAGCCTTACAGAGGTACAGTTCAGGGGGGATATGGCAATTCCATTACTGTGAAGCTCATTTGCTGCATACTTGGGTGATCTATATACTTTAGTAAATTTTCAGTGTTTATGCTGCAGCTGTGAATAATCTCTGGAGTGTGGTTCTGCTCCAAATATGTTTTCAGCACCGTTATCAGCACCAGCATGCTAGAGAGCCTTCCATTCACACATTAAGCAATATGACCAGTTTCTCTCCAGTGAGCCTCCTCCAACATTTTCTTCTTAGGGGGACAAATTTAGGTACATGATCACTTTTGTTCCACTGGTTTTATTTCTGAAGTCTGTGTCAATGTCTGCTCTTGGAGTGTACAGTATAGAAGACAAGATGAGGAAGTGTCCCTAGTTCTACAACTAAAAGATACCTGCAGTCCATGATGGACTCTTTTTTTGTGACAGCTGCTTCTGCAAAGCCCCTGAGAAACTTTCTGGGCTGTTTCAGACCTGACATTGTCATTCAGTGTCTCTTACTCCAGTAGGAAGTTGTTCATATAGCTCCAGGTAAATATGCAGGATATTTGGAGAAGTGAAATTAATACAGGCCAAGGAATGCTATAATGGGGCTCTCCTCCAGAGCTCCACAGAAGAACTGGGGACTTCTTGCCCAAGGGGTCAGGCTCACAAAAAGTTGATCATTCCACGTGAAGAGGAAATGGCGTGGAGACAATCTGCATCTCTATCTCCAGTCCTTGTTCCTTGACTCCAAAGGTGTAGGAACCCTTCACAGAAACAAAGTGGGCTCAGTAAAACTGAGATGTGCTCACTCTGAGTTCTTCCCTCAACAATAGCCTTGTCAAATGGCTTTGACAAGTCTCTTAAGTTCTGCTATAAGTTGTGTATTGTGGAAGTTTATTTGGGACTGAGCTAGTCACCCATGGCTCCTTTAAAAGCCAGCAGAGAGGAAAAGTTATTCCAGGTGGCAATTCATCCCCTTGAAAAAAAAGACAGGGCAATTGACTTCTGAAGGAACCTGTGTCACTCTACAGAGCTGTGGGACACAAGCTGTGGCTTGGAGATGAAAGGCTGAATCTCATCTGTGGCCCCTTTCGTGGGACTTACAACCTGGGGAGCAGATCCCAGGGCTCTACCTCAGGCGAGGTTTAAGAAGAGAAATTCTTTAGAGAGGAAAGGGGTGCATTCTCATGCTAGAAGGACCTGTGGAGAGGATGAATTAGTGTATCTCCACTCAAAAGAGCTGAGGTATGTCTGAGGATGGGGAGAGATTGTTGTGGCCAGCAACTGAGTCCATCTCTCCCACTGCACAGTCAAATGAGGAATGTGTCCTTCTCCAGACACCAGTGATGTCTCCCCACAGGATATCCAGCTGTTCCTTTCATATGAGGAGAGGAGAGGGGGGAAAAGAGGAGAAATGGGAAGTGAGGAAAATTAGTTTGAGCCATTACAATTGAACCCAGACAGTATTTGGATGTGACTGCAATTAAAATGGAAGGTCTTTTAGATGTAGGAAAGAAATCCTGGCTCTTAGAGTCCGTGGAGAATGCAGTATTCAGTAACCACAGAGGCAGGCATACATTATAAATACATCTGTAACTACTGAGATAGGTGTGAAAATGTAATTAACTGGAAACCTACTGAGTTTAAATGGACTTTTAGTTGTTTCAGGGTTTTTTTTCCTTCTTCTTTAGCCTTCCCTCCTCCCATTCTAGAGTTAAGTTTAGACTTGTGGGTCCTCTAACTCCCACTGGCACAGTGTAATTTAGCAAAGGTTGTTCCAGCCGAATTTGAAATTAATAATTTGAAATAGGCAAATCAATGATATTTAAAAGCTCCCTCCTGTGTGTTTGTACAATCTGCACAGGTATAAAAGCTAATCACATCTTGCTGGGGAAGAACATTTGTTATCGGTTTTAAGTAGAGCTTGGCAGTTTGGCGGGATCAAACACCATGTTTCTTTCCAAAGTGTGTGTGTGCCTCTGTAATTTAATATTTCTCATTAACTTAGTGCTGGGAAAAGATGTCAATGCCAACAGGGAGAGGTCTCTCACCCCCATGAGAGACCATCTATTTCGTGTCACCATGAGATCTGCAAATAGAAGAAAGGGAGCATAGAAGGGATCATGCAGGATCAGAAACAGGGGGTTAAAAAATAAAGTTTCTGAGGGTATTGCTTTTTTGGACAATGGAGGGCTAGGTTTGGCCCGCCTAGAAGCGGTGATGCCAAAAACATTTTGGCATGTTTTGATGCCAAAACACAGACTCCTTTCAAATATCCCTGCAAAGGCCATATGAGTTCAGCTCCAGCACTACTTGTTGTCCTTTGTCATGATCATAGAACTTTCAAATATCATACACCTCATGAAAAAATATCAGAAAAAATTGCAGACTCTACATTTTTCATAACAGCATTTCTTTCTAACACCAGTAATTTACTTTTACTGCCCACCTGGAAATAAGCTATTGTAAAACCACCCCCCACATTTTCTCTGTTTAGTATAATTTTGAATGCTATTACTATCTGCAAATCAGAGAATCAGAGAAACATTAAATGGTTTGGGTTGGAAGAGACCTTAAAGATCACCTAGTTATGAATACTACCCTCTTTCTAAGTCCTTAAAGACCTTCAGCTGCAATAATTTCTTGCAGCAAGAAGTTCCATAGGTCAACTCTAGAGAAGGCAAAATATGTGCTATTTCTATGCCAACTCCAATGTATAATTTATTTTCTGGATTAGTATTTTGCCTGTGCTTCTACATGAAAAGATCCTATTCAGCCCAGTGCTGTCTCATACGGAGAAGAAAAGCCAGCTGGCTGTGCTGAAATACTCTTTCAAAAAGTTCCAAGAAGGAGGAAGAGTCTCACATTTGTATTCTCCTTGCAACATCTCTTAATAATTTAATTCCCATTAGAAGTGCCTGTGTTGTAGGGGGGAAAGATTTATAGAGAGATTTCACTCCAGGTTGGGTTTTTGTCTTTCTGTGTTTTCTTGGCATTTATCATGCATGTTTTAATTTGGATCTGAGTCTTGCTACCATCTGGTCATTATTGCAAAGAAATATTCATTTTCTCTGAGTGACATGGGCTTCATTCATCATGGAACTAGCTGATTGCCCCTCGTTTTTTTTTTCCTATTACTTGGAATGAAGTCTGAAGATACTTAGCACCAGACACAGCGGTAGTCAATAAAGTTTGTAAAGTTAGTGGCAGCTGGTAACTGGGCACAGGAAAAATTAGCAGACACTTTCTAGGCTCTGATTCTTCCACTCGTTTCCGTACGTCATGCATGGGAAGTGCAGCATTAGAGGCCAAGGCAGCTTTGCAAAGGATGGGAAGTAAACTGATGACTCCATTCCCCTTCTACTATTGAACTGTGAAGTTCTGTCACCATCAGAGTGAAACTTGGCGGTTTTTGCTGTCACCTAAACACAGGGAAGACAAAAAGCAGACAATTTACCCCAGAGGAATGTTGCAACAGCTACGCTCTGTTTCTCTCAGAAAAGGAAAATACTTCCAAGAGTGACAGCCTCAGAAGCAGTGCGAGTTCTTCATGAAAAGGTCTCAAAAGCCGTAACTCAAGCTTTGAAGGGAAATTAGATATGATCACTTTTAGGCTCCTACCATGCAAGAACCTTCCCTAGATGCCTGTCACTGCAGACAGTGGAAACAGGAAGTGGGGAGCAAACAAAGGGACTTTAAATTAGTTTTAGGGTTATTCACCGTGTGTAGTGACCCACAACTGCATCTGCAAATAAATTGCTTGTGACCACTCTTTCACATCCCTGGTACTTTCCCCATCCTGTTGTGTAGATCCCTGGAATAATCTTTCTTTGGTTCTTTTTGTTGGCGAACACTCCTCTGTAGCAGTTGATGCAAAGAGGGAGGCTGCATGTGTGATGGGGAGGGGTGTGCCTCGGTCTCTGCCGGCTGCGAAAGCCAGGTGTCCGTCAGGGGGTTGGACTAGACAGTCTGAAGGACTGACATCCTTCAGCATCATCATTTATGTACCTCTCCAAATGGGGTAGAGCTAAAAAAAGGCCGGCCAGGGGCAGATGGCAACTTGGGATCAGTCAGGAGCAGAGACAGATGGCAACGTGCGACCGGTTGGAAGACAAGTTGTTGCACGAGATTAGCTGGAAATGGATGGGAATTGTAAAATGGGACTGGTTGGGAGTGTAATTCTGCACAGTCATTTGCAAAGAGCTGAAAATTAGACCACCGTCCTAGCTCTCCTGGCAGTCTTGGACCTACTTATATTTCCAAACAGTGCAGAACCACACAGATCTGCAGAAAGCAAAGTGATCTCCCAGGGATAAGATCTGGCCAACACGATCTCACTACGACCTCTGGATTTGGTCCTAGAGATTAGCTTCTCTTTTGGAGAGAACAGGACCACTGGTAGCAAGCATTGCAGTTTAGTGTTCATCAACAGTTGTCACTGTGCCCAAGGAAATATGTTTAACAGTTTTTGGACACACAGCACATTCTGTTGCACCATGTCGAGGGTGGTTTCAAATGGAGCAGCCAACAACTGGAGAAGGTGATAGAACAGCTTGCTTCAATTTGGACCATCTGTGACAGTGAGATTTTGGGGTTATGAATACTCAGCCTTCCTCCAACCTAGCAAGGCAGAGAGAGAGAGAGAAAGAAAGTGGGAACATCTGTGAATTTGCTGGAGGATACAACCAAGCTCCATATTGGGCAGAGCATCATCAAAACACTGAAATGACCGGCAAAAAAAATTGTTCTCGATCAAAATCAATTTTTACTCTTCCTAATAGGTGGCTTGTTTGGAGGCTTTGCTCCCGCTCAAAGCGATTTGAAGTTGGTCAGGTCCCATTACTCCTGGTGAAATCTGCCATGATCTATTCTAACACAGGCAGGAGGCTAAGCAGAGTATCCATTTATTTGACATCAAAGAAGAGAAGCAGCAGAATCATCCAGCGTAGGTTAGATGGGTAGGAACAAACAGGGGTGAAAGAGGCAATAAAAATAGAAGGCAGTCCAGATGTTCACTGCACACTAAAATACTGCCTTTCCTCTCTACTGATAGCACCGAATGTTATTTTGTTTCTTTGGAATTCGTTTTCTGAAAGTGTCTGCATGAGGAACATCTGCTCCCTCAAATCCAGACCTACAATTTGAATAAATTATCAATATCTGGCAGAGCCCGTTATTAATGGCTAGAATTTTATAAGATTCTCCAGTATAATAATAGCAAAACTAGCGGCTGGCATTCCTCCCAGAGGGACTCTTATTTGTCCCATTTTATTCTGTTCTGTTTTCTTTTCTTTTCTCTTTTACTCTCTGAATCTGAGCATCATCAGTTGATTTTTACCACAGTGCTTGGCTCCTAAAAAAAAAAAAAAAAAATAGGGAAGAAAAGGAGAAAAGCCATTAGTATACTATAAATCAAAAAGAAAAATGACATCCTCAGATATAAAAGACTCCCTTGAGTGTTTTGTTATTATTACCTGTACAAGGTTGCACATGTGGTTTCAGAAACATCTTCTTCCATCAGGAATCATCAGGTAGTAAGATTTCTCACTTCCATGCAAGAGATGAGTTTTATTAACTTCCTCTTCAGCATATACCCTGGTAATTAATGATGCAGAGCACCTTTGAGGTACCCTAATGTAGGCCGTTTATCAAAAAGTGCAACTGCATAGAAAAAGGGCTATGTTCCTTCAATATGATAAATCCAAGCCCATGCTTGGGTGTTCTACATCTCTCTTTTAAGTACAGCCACTCCTTATAATTGCAGAGTTTGACTTTCATTGCAAGTTCTGAAAAATTGCCTTCTGGTGGAGAAGTCCTCCCGTGCACGCGTGGGTGGCCACGCACCAGGAAAAACTCATCACTTCCCACAGTCAGCAAAGCACTAAACCCATGGGGAGACCATGCAGCCTAATTTTTGGTGCCACTCTGTGGAGCCTGTGGCAGAAGTCATTTGTCTGTGAGTCTTCTTGGTCAGTGGAGACAAAGGAGAATCCAGCAGGGCGCCTGCATGGAATTTCTGCCCTCTGCTGTCCCCTCAAACTAGCTTCTACTGCTTTGCTCTTTGTTCCTCAGGGTTTAGCACTGGTAGATACCTGTTATGAGCCTTAGTGCAGGGTCAGGACCTGTGCCACTGAAGTCATCATTGCACGTCTGAGCTCTCAGCAGGATTGAACCAATTCTCCCAAACTGTTTGCAGAGAGGATGGAGATATTTGGCCCATAGGTATGCTTGTTGCAAAAAAGGCAGAAAGCAGACTTCAAGATGCTTTGAATTAAGTCCTAATGCAAAAGTCATCATATAAGAAAAATAAAAATGTAGAAGAAGATAATATAATTATGCCAGCAAATACACGGAGCCCCCAGAGAAGTCAGTGGGTTGCCCTTAGTCACTGTGATTTGCTTAAAAAGGCTGGTGTCAACCCAACCACAAGAAAAGGCAGATTTCACAGGAGTCTTCCTCATGTGTGAGTTCTGAAAACAGACCTGAACCAAGCAGCACCCTGTTTTCAACAGCTCCTACTGACAGCAGAGAATGGCTCTGAATGGATATGTAGGTCCTGTAGGCGTGGATAAACTGATGAGACTGGCAACCCGTCCCCAAGTACCCAGAGAGCCAAGGAGCCATCAGGACACAGGCACAGTCCTGGAGAGAGGAGTCTCTGGAACAGACTCTGGACAGTATCCCTGCCTACACTGGTAGGCAGAGCTTTGGAGTGTCTCTTGGGATACCACATGCCAATATTTCCATGTAAAATGCTCCTTTAGTCAAACAGTGGTGGTCCTAATACCCAGCCCTGAGGAATGCCACCCGCCACTGCTCTTCAGCTGGATGCTGAAAAGACAACTCTTTTACTTCAACCATTCAGCCAATTCTAATTCGCTGAGCGGTCCATGTGTCAGACCCATGGCTCTGCAGTCTAGACAATGAGTCTCTGCGGGTCATTGTCGAATGCTTTGCACAAATCCAGGTAGATTATGTCAGTCACTCTTCCCTTATCCACCAGGGCTCTCATCCAGCTGTAGAAGTCCATGAAATATGTCAGGCAAAATTTACCCCTAGTGAAGTCACAGTGGCTGTCACCTATCACCTCATTATTTTCCATGTGCCTTAGCATAGTTTCCAGGAGTATCTGCTGCATGATCTTTCTGGACACAGAGATGAGCCTTCCTCTTTTTATCTTTTAAAATGGGGGATATTTACCTTTTTCCAGTCACTGGGAATTTTACCAGGTTGCCACAACTTCTCAAAAATTATGTGCAGTGTCTTAGCTACGTTGCCGACCAGTCCTCTCAGGACCCACGGATGCACCTCATCAGGTTCCATGGGCTTGTGCGCCACGAGGTTCCTTAGGTGGTCTCAAACTTGCCCTTACCCATGCACAAGCTCCTAAGACACCCCTGTCCTTAGCACAATTCAGCTCTTTTTCACCCAAAATTGGTCCCTGTGAGCAGAGTCAGTCCTGAGCACATGAGCTGCTGTGCTGCCTCAGTGAAAAGCTCCATCTCATGCAGGGATGGTGAAGATGAATTAGTTAATTATGTAAAGTGCTTTGGAGATGAAAAGTGACATCTGAGTGCCAAGTATTACTATTAATAATAAAACGTATACCTCCTACCAGATATTATTTCTTCTTTTCCCCCTAAAAAACATAGTTCTGGAGTTCAGACTACACCTGCAAAACTCAGAAGGAAAGCATAAGATTTTCAGCAAAGTATTTCAATCTAAGCAATCCAAAATTCAGAGGACCCCATTTTCTTAGGTTCTGCCTGTATTACCATCTCTGTACCGTGATGCCCCAGTGCCAATATGAAATCCTAGCAGATCACAAGTCTTGCACAAAAATCCTCCCTTCCTTATTCTGCTGTTTTGTGCAGACATCTGAAGCACTTTGTTCAAATTCAAGGAAAATATCTCTGTAAGATTCACAATACGTTCAATTCCTCCTCAGCAGATCTCTTACATACCTACTCAAATTAAAGCACAGGTTTTAGGCTTGAGAAAACCTGGTGCCAGATTCTTGGTGGAGCCCCAGTTTTACTGAAAGCCAGAGGGAATGAGAAGGAGAGGGAGGGGAGAAATTTTCTCTGAAAATTCAACCTCACATGAAATTCTAGATTGTGGCATATGAAATGAGAAAAAATGACTGCAAAATAGGAACTTTTGTACGTACCAAGCAGGGTGTAAACTACATTTCAGACTTGTGTTGGTATTTAAACCTGTTTGGTATGTTCGTGCTGGGTCGTTTAAAAACCAGACCTCAGTGGCAAGAGCAGCTGGTTATTACTGATTTTGCTCTATTAAAATATTTTAAAATAAAGACTCCAAAATTGTTTTGTGAGACAGCAGTTAAGTTACAAACTCTGCTGTAGCAATGTGTCTTATTAAATGAAGGATTAATAAATGGCAACCAAGGCCAGTGTTAATTAAACAACTCCAAACACTGCAGTGTGTTTCTGCAGGGGGGAAGGAGTTTTCTTTTTATGCGCCACACAGCCAGCCAAATGTAAGATATTTTGAGAATGAAGCAATTTGTTGAATACACATCTTTGTCCTCTTCTCTCCCCCTCCTTTTCCTCTCTCTCCTTGCACAAAATTTGAAGGCATTCATGTAAAATGGCTCTTAGGAATTTCACACACAGTTTTATTTATGGTAAATTTATTATAATAAGGATGTTCTCTGTCATTGTCTGAGAGATTTATTTATTGTATCACACTTTTGAAACTGCTGATATTGATTGTTTCAAGAGTTTGCCTTAAAGGAAGAGGGGGAGAAAAACAACAACAAAAAAAGCCTCACGAATGAAAAGAAATGGCCATGTTGCTATCAATTATTTCATAATGAGATATGAGGAGAGAATTTTAAACATTATCTCTAGCAATACAGTTGAACAAACAATATATTTACTGGAAATTATACTCCGATGATGAATGGCTTGTTTTAAAATAGAGGCTCCTCTAATGGGGGCCTTTCAGAGAAGCAGTGACACACAGTCCAACTCGCAATTATTATTGCATTTTAATCGAAACTGAATTCCGTATTTCTGCCAGAGAGTGAGAAGAGTGAATCCCATTTGCAAATATCTCTGTCCTGATGATCCCCAAACAATAACAAATGCTATGCTGTCCAAAAATATTCTAGTGATAACTCCATTTGCCACTAATTCATCCTTTACCTCCCCTTACAACACCCCACCCCCCCTTTAGCTTTCTTTCTCAGCGCCCAGCTACATTTTCAACTGCAAAGATTCAAAAAAAAAATCTTTTCCCACCACCACCAAGCAAGTGCACCCTCCCCCCACCACCACCTCATCTTATGTAGAATAGGGAATTGAATATTACTCACTGCAGTTTCTAGCTATGACAGACAGTAATTTACCATTTTATTGTGATTCAGTGCTTTGGACAGAGGCACACATTGCCTGTCATGCTGTGTTCATCACTGACTGTAGAGACAAGCATTGCTTGTCAAATAGTAGAGTCCTTATAATGAGGACACCTAGGTGTAACATAAAAGATTCACAGGCAAAAGGACTTCTTATGGAGGGCTTAAAGCCTCTAAAGCAGTATGAGCTAGTTAGATAATACACAAACTTCAGAAGTGCTACAGACAGATATTTCCCCCTCACATCTATTAGGCATACCAAAAACGTTATCAGCAGAACAATATGTAAACCTTTGTGCAAAGTAGGCAGAGCAATTTATTTGCATTATCTCACCACCCCGTAGAAGGGATGAAAGAGAAGGGGGGAGTGTGTGAGTGTGGGACGTGCAAACAAATCCACGCAACATAACCAGGTGTGTGCAAGGGAAAGCAAAAACCTTCTACCTTTCAGCGAAGCTGTTGGATGGTCACTAATGAGATTTCCAATGATTTTCATTTGTCTTCATTTCTACCAAGGTTGACTCTGCATGGCATTTTTTTCATAAAGCAAGAGGTAAGGTGGGCCAGCAGGTTATAGCACGCGCGTCACGCTGTAAGCAGCTGTCAGGGGGCAGAACACTGACACTTGAGATTGGATTAATTCTCCATCAAACCTAATTGGAAATAATGGACTGGATCCTAAGCTGGGGTAAATGGACACAAACCCAATGTTTTTCAGTGAGGCTGTCCTCTTTTATGTCTGTCATGGAGCTGCACGACCCGTGTGTGACTCTCTGCCTGTCATTGCCCACATGGCTCCCAAGGTTGGAGCTGGTCCCCTGAAGCTGCATCCCTTTGGCATGTCAGCACCTTCTTGGTCAGGTAGGAAAAGGTCTTTACAAAACTTGATGGTGCTGAGGCACTGGAACAGGTTGTCCAGAGAGGTTGTGGCTGCCCCATCCCTGGAAGTGTTCAAGGATGTGTTGGATGGGGCTTGGAGAAGTCTAGGATAGTGGAAGATGTCCCTGAACATGGCAGGTAGGTTGAAACGAGATGATTTTTACAATCCATTCCTACCCAAAGCATTCTCTGATTCTATGAATGTTTGCAGAGCATGCAGGCCATAACTTGTCTCCTCTGCCAGGTGTGGTTCAGGGCCAGGGTTTGCTCAGGGCTGCAGGAAGTTTTGTCAATAGGACAGAGCACAGACCACAAAAGGGGCCTGAGAGCTGAGTGTAAAGTCAGAGCCATCCTTGTCTTCAGACTCTTGGCCATGATATGTGCTTGAAACCACCTCTGAAGAGCAGAAAGCTCTTCACAGACCAGGGCCCTCAGTGGGTACAGTTACCTCTTGCTTTTCATCCTTCCCTCTTGCTTTTCATCCTTCCCTCCCACCCCAGTCTAAGGGGGCTTTTTTAGCTTGAGATTGTGAAGCATTCTTTGAGTGTACGCTTACAAGGGTGAGCAGAGCCATATCTGCATAAGTGGTCCTGTGTGAAGACCACACACTTGTCTGTGTGGGAGAAGACAGGGAGAGAGGTTCATGAGCCATCTTTTCCAGACAGGTTTTTCCCAGGCTACCCCACAACTGAGAATCATGTTAATAAACCCATGTCAGATTTCCCCTGGCCAAAGGGACAATGCCTTTCTTCAGCAGTTCTTCCCACAGACACCCTCTGGCAGATCGGGGTTTTCTCCCCTCTCCTACAGGTTCTCTCCCCTGCCTTTCCTGCGACAGGGAGATAGAAGGAACAAAGCTGGATGCAAATGCTCCTGGGTAGAAGTTGCACCATGTGCCTTTATATTTTCTTATTTGCACGGTAATGTGAGCACATAAGTTCATCAGTGCATTATTATATGCACATTTTCAGTCTTAGATGTTGTGTTACAGAAATCTGCCTCCACACACAGTTCAGCATCTCATTTTTGGGCAAGGTTATGTTTTCCTTTAAGGGTAGTTAGAAACACAACCAATTTTAGGTAGTAATACTAATTTAGGAAAGTGCATGTTCTAATAAAGGTAGTTTAAATGTATTTAGAGGCTGAGGAGTACTTGAACTTTAATATTGCCAGTTTCAGATAACATTTGAATATTAGTGAAGCTAAACTGATTGATTGAATTACTTTAGGGAAGGGTGAGACACAAATGCAACATTTTAGTTAGCCTTATTACATTTTAATTTAGCTTAAGGGAAATTGTAACTGCTTGAAGATTGGATATTAGAATGCCCAGGTAAATTTTTGCAAGATTTTGCTTTATCACTACGTGCATATGTCACATGCTGACATTCATTTTCTAATCCTCTTTCCCATCTTTTGTCCCACTTCTCCTAAAAAAGAAAACAATATGTGAAATTGAAAAATGGTGCTCACTGAGGGGTTTAAAGACATTTGAAATTTGGAATATATTTTAAAGGTCAATTTCAGCAGTAATTATGTTATAATGGTGAAGCTTTTAGAGAATGCGAAACGCAAGATTAATATGTTGCCAGATAGAAAGTGGCAGAAGACTCTGTCTTGTGGGTGTGCGTGTGTGTGTGTGAGAACGTGTGTGCACATCGCACCTGTTGAGGCTTACAGGCTCCACCAACACACCAGAGCAGCTTTCCCAAGCACAAGGAGCACCACTAGGCTTTGCACAGAGAGGAATTAGAGATTTAACTCGATAAAATGAAATATTCTGGTTTACAATGTGTATATATGTAAATCTCAGGTGGGTGCTTTAACTGCATGATCATCTGTGCAGCTCTATATTTTGTCAGGTGCTCTATTGGCTCATTGTGTGCTCCTCGTTGCCTCATAACCTAATGTGCCTTAGTGTACTCGATCTAAAAAAGAAACCTCTGAGTCATGACAATGCCAAACATCACATGAGTTTTCAGCTCTACTAGAGTGAGTTGTGTAAGAAGTTTCAGATCTTCTGATGGAAAATACTGCATAAAACATGGTGAAGACTTAGTCAATGTAGCCAACAAACTTATTTGTTACAAACCCCTCTCTGCTGGATGCAATCCTACCACCCCAGGAATGGCATTATCCTGAAAACTCAGTCCTGGATTTTCACTGGTGCAGATGGGCACTTTCATCCCAACAAAGTTTTTCAGTCCTCTGGCTTCTTTTCGGAAATCCAAGCCTGACAGCACATTTCTGAGATGCGCTACAGGGGTAGATCAAAGCCTGAACACAGAAGCGAGTGTTCATGCTGTCTAGCTGTAGCTACGTGAAGAAAATCCTGTGAAATTTGGAGGCCCCTGTGTATCTATTCATTATATAGGAGTAGGATTCCTATTCCTTTTATTTTTAGCATTTGCAAGCCAGGAGAAGAGGTCTGAGCTGGTTTTCTTTAAAGACCAGTAGAGAAAAATTGGCAGGCAATGAATGTGTACCCAACCACTTCTAGGTGGATATCCAGGTTTTTGCTGTTCTCCTCTCACTGCACAGGGAGGCTAAGTGACAAGCTCAGGGTAGGCATCTAACTCTTAGGCACTTAATCCTTAGATGGACCTCAATTGCATGCTATTCACTCCATTTGCATTTAAATTAGGTGCCTAAAGACCCCAGGAAGATGGTAAGCTCCCATCTCACCAGTGGCTGAGTGAATACAAAGGCGGAGCCCCCACAGCAAGGGCTGTGATTGCTGTGGAAACTGAGAGGCACCTGGCCACTGCAGCAAGGCAAAGTAAAACAATAAACCAGAACATGATGTATAATGAGAGAACTAGTCATTTCCCAAAGCACATCGTAAATAGTATATTTACAACATTAATTAAATGTCTGCAACTAAAATTATTTATAATAGAGATGTGAGAACTCAATAGACTATTAGTGAAGTCAACTTGTTTCATTCCAGAAGGACTGGACAAAGACTTATTACACTGTATATGAAAGTCTTAAAGAGTTGCTGGCTTAGAAAAGTTTCTTTCCAAGATGTCTTCATAAAAATAATGAATGTGTTATAGAGCATAGCTTATGAGAGAAAGCCTAGTTTGTCTTGACTCCTCTCTGACATATTTCCTATATAAACAAGGAGAAAAAAATATGTACTTGTACCCTAATGAAATAATAGCGCACAGTGCTAAAGAGAGCCCCAGAAAACCTACACACTGGTATCTTTCGTCTTTGAGTTTCTCCACAGCGTGTAAAGCAAGGACCAACTGGAGGCCAACAGGTTGCTGTCTTATGGTCAACGATGCCTACATCTCTAGCTGTGAATGAAACAGGGTGCTGGCATCTGCCCTGCCCTGCAGTTTCCCACACTGATGAACCATTAGCACATCCCTTGGCAGCTTTGGCCTGTGTCCAAGCTGACCACAGGTACCTACATGAAGGCACACGTCATTCCAAGGACCATTCCCAAAAGCCATGCGAATTAATTTCTGCCAGGTTTGTTTCCTTCCACCCTCCATTGTGTTTCCACAGGCTCTGCATGCTCAAGGGTGCTGGTGCATCCTCATGCCACACCTCAGGGCTTTAGCACATCCTCTCATTTCCAGGCTTTGCAAACACTACTCTGTTATGTGGGGTTTCTTTCCTGTGACTCTGAGCAGAACCCACAGAAATTAACAGACCTGTGGGTGTGGTCAGAATACATCAGCTGGCCATAGTGCTAGAGAATGGTCCCTGAGCCTGTTTTATTTAGACATGAAGACATACATCTGCTGCATCTAGGAGGGAAGGAACAGTTTCCAGCAGCAGAAAATCCATATCTGTGATCATTGGTAAGCTTTTCTATTCCTTCTCCAAATGTGATCTAGAGCTTGGAGGCTCAAGAGCCAGTTATTGAGAGCTGGTCAGGTCTTTCCCTTTTCGTACTTTACTCACAGTCCACTCAGCTGGACCAGCCAAAAAATAACCGGGGAAAGAAAGAGGAGGTGTAAGGCCTGTTATTATCACCTCTTGTTTTCATGACTGGATAACCTTTCATGAGGCTGTGAACACCTACCTGCCAGCTAAAATTAAAAATATAGTGGGTAACTACCAGACTCCATTATTATTACATTTAATTTTGACTTTCCTTTCATCTTCTCCTCCCTCCTCCATCCTTTCTGTGTTTTCGTCGAGGTTACCGTACCCACTTCGTGTTTCTTCCTTGTTCACAAGGTCGTGCACTAGGAAGATTTCTCTCACTCAGTACACTGAAGGGTAAATAAATCAGGACAAATCAAGTCCCTCCATACTCCTCAAGGAAGGAGTTTGCCCACTGCAACTTCTGTTGGTCCTCTTCATTGCTATTGTCTGCTTAATAAACATCGTAGCAAGGCAGTGTCTCTGTCATCTCTCTTCAGATTCCAAGACTGTTATGCATTAAAGGTCTGGAGCCACAGGGTGTGCCAAAAGCTGGGTCATATGTTTTGCTATGATGTTTCCACTATTTCAGTTCTGTCTAGAAAGGGCAAATGGTCAATCATCTTCCTGAGAGTTAATGGAGCATTTCTGCAGCAAGAGGAAAAAGTGAAAAAGTTTAAAAAGAGTGGCTTATTATCTCAGTCAGACAAAATTCACCTGGCCTGTCACCTGCCTAGAAATCTTCATTTTCTTTTCTTTATTCTTCCAGATTTTTCTTCCTTTGCTTTCTTTCACTTCTTAAGCTTTCCTTTAATTCTGTTGCTTCACTTTCAGATGCACACCTCTGTTCAGTTATCCAATTATAATATTTTGAACTTTAACATTAAACCGGGATACCTGTCTAACATCTTTTCTGTACGTTTCTAAGCTCTTTGCAGACAGTAATTAACTGCATCTGACAACAATTCTGAAAGTTTAGGTGATTGGAGGCACAGAGTACCTGAGTGTTCAGATGCTTAATTAGTAGCAGAGCAAGGAAGGGAGCACGGGAGTCCTGACTCCTCATTCCTTGATTTGACCATCTGATGTTGTCTCACACAAAGCATAGGAAAATATGGATCAGATTATCTCTCTCCCCATCCCTCTCTATCTTATTCTAATTACTTGTCCATATTTAATCAACTTTGTCAATGTCAGATACCCCAGCAATCTGCTCTGTATTAGGCTCTGTGATACTCTGATTACTCTGTAATACTCTGTCTTCTGGTCCTATCCTTGCCCTTGAGATATCCCCCCCTTCTCCTGCTGTAGCACCTGAGTGGTTATTAATGATATTGAGGGATCACCTCCAGCTACCTCCACCAGTAAGCCCAGACAAAGAACTTAATAATTTTCCCTTCTCTGTCAGCAGGGACATAGAATCATATAATCATGGAATCACAGAAATATTAGGGTGGAAAGGAACCTTTAAAAGTCCTCTAGTCCAAAACCCCTGCAATGACCAGGGACATCTTCAGTTAGATCATGTTGTTCAGAGCCTAGTCCGACCTGGCACTGAATATTTCCTGGGAGGTGGCTTGCTGAGCATTGAAGGGCTTTTTTACTTGAGGTGAGGTTTACAAGCACATCTGGGCTGATTTTTCACCCAACATGTGACGAAGTTTACACCTTTCCTTAACCACTGCTAAGCACACTCCTTTATCATTCATCCTGACAAGTTTAAATTTGTCTCTGACTTCAGGTAGGGACAATACATTAAGACAAGTAATACATACATCCCTTCCCCATCTATCCCACTCCAGACATGTTGCTTTCTAGACTGAGCTCATGTAGTCCCTTTTGTACGCTTGGGAAGGACTGGGGGCCAGACAAAGGGATGGGGAGATGGTGCTGCTGTGATGGGAAGAGCACAGGTTCATGGGCTCAAGACATTCTTCACATCTCCACCAAGACACATTTCAAATTGCCTTGCCCACTCTTGCAAAGTGAGCTGAGGCAGAGTTTGTGACTGTTTCCCTGCCACTGTTTCTCGAGGTGTCTCGTTACTGGTGGGGCCAACCTTCAGCTGCTCCACTCAGGTATTTGGGTACAGCCAGGGGCAGCCAATCCTCGCACGTACTGGATCCACCTGTCTCAGTCTCTGCACTGTTTCTAGTGTTCATCATGCTGCCCCATGCTGCCATCTCCCTGACTAATTAATAAGTGAGTCATCTTCTCCTGTGGCCTCAAAATGCATTCAAGCTGTCAGTGGGACATTTATTTATTTATTTTGTTGTGGTTAAAGGCCTACTCTCTTAAACAAGGAAAGGATAAATAAAATCAACTCAGACAAGGTTATTTCACATTCCTAATTTCCAACACTATTTTTTTTTTTTTTGCTAAAGTCCCACGATGCTTGTTCGTGTTTTTCCTCTTTCCCTCTCCCACCTGCTAACAAAAAAACAAAATACATTTTCGAATCGAGATAAAGCCATCAAAGAACTAACTAAACATGATTAGAAAGGACCTCTCCTTAATGGGAAAAAAATCATGATTTAGACCTGGCTGCTTTCCAAATATCCCTGTGCAATCAACCAAAGAAACACATTTTAGAACACAGAATTGTAAAAGTAACTTTGAAGAATCGGTTGCCATGGAAACAGATCTGTAAATACTTAACTGCAAACATTTAGTGACACAGTGATATTCCAGAGCTCGGGATGCTTTAAAAGGATGGCAAATTTCACCCAGCTCTTTAAATAATCAACTCGGCTGCGCTTTGATTTTTCTTCTTTTTTTTTCCTTCTCCTTTCTTTTTTTCACACTATTCAGTGCAATCGCATCCCTGTTCTCAGGCATGTGTGATAATGGAAATGCCAGAACTATTTTATAGAAGAGAGTCCTGATCTTTTATAACATGGAAGCAGAGAGGGAGGATGCAGCACCAAATACAGAGTCAGAGTAACCTGTGGAGTCTGAAAATATAGCTCAAATTCATTCTGTTTCCCTATAACTGCAGGGTCAGAAGAAAGAGTGATTGATTGTGGCTTTTCACTGCAAGAAAAACCGCAAACGACCAGCAATTTCTTGTCATCTGCCAGGGAAGAATCAGATGCAAGGAAATAAAAGGGTTATGGGCAATTTTAATTTAAACAAGTGGGCACATTTATGTTGTGCCCTAGCCTTAAATCTTGGTTCAGAGTTAACTCACTACTAGGTTCCCCAGTACATTTCAAGACCCAACTCCTGTTGAATTCAGTGGAGCAAGAGCTCCCCAATCCCTTGGGAAGTCAGAGCCCCTCTTCTTTCTTGTCATGGAGGATCCATGCCTCACATACTTGTCTGGTCCAATCAAGCAGGTGACTTCATCTGAAACTGCAGGTGTTTGAGGGGCAAAACCTCTCTCCCCCGCTAAGATCAGAAGAGCCAACAGCATTGGCGTTTCCCTCCGGGAGAACAGTGAGGGGCAGCAGCTGATAGACCTTTCCCTGGCTGCAGGCACTGATTATGGAAGACTTTTGCAAGCCTGCTTTCCCAAGATTTTGAATGACTGAATTTTCAGACATACTTCAAAAGGTCTACATGTTCTCCCCAGCCTCACGGGAGGTGAGGTGGGTCATCAGTACCACACCGCGAAGGAAATCTTTAGGGATGACCATGACCCAGTACGTGATAGTAGGGTGAACTGTGGTTATATACCCAGTCCCATCAGATGCCTCTTAGTGGCTTTGCTCATCTGTTTGAAGTTTTGGCAACACAGGTTTTACTGCAGTTTTAAATCCTAATATAGGCAGATTAATTTAACTTGTAGAAATCTTTTGGGCAAGGTGATTCCTCTTTGGCTTCTGACAGATTGTGCTCAGAGCCTCCCTATACTGCTAAAATAGCATATGGCTTTTCCAGAGTAAGAGACTAGGAGAGAAGAGAGGATATTTTCCCACTACAGCTCTGCTGTTGGCAAGCATTCGGATTTGAGCCGGAGATCCTCACTGCTGAGCAACAGCCTGTGAGTATCTGCAAACATGGGTTTAGCTGTTGCTTTAGGAGGACCTTTAATAACCTGCTTGTTTTCATCGTTCTGGTTGGGTTTGAGGTTTTCTCTTCCCTGTGGGCTGGCTGTGTTATCCTACTGAAAGCTGAGCAGTATTATCCTTTAAGCTGATTTTTCTGCCCAGCTTAGGAAAAGAAGGGACAAGCAGAGGAAGGAAAAAACATAGAGGCCAAGGATGGAAGAAAAAAACAGGAGGGGACAGAGAAAAGCAGTTTGAAAGGAGCCCTGATCTCCAGAGTGATCACCTTTTCCTTACACATTTTATTTGCTGGAAGTCTGTACGACTGTAAGAAATTCAGCTATTCCCTATCTAGTCTGGGGGTTGCTAAAATGGACAGTGAAACACAGATAGAGGGATAAACCTAGATATAGATAAGTTGGCAATCAATTTATATATATAGATGTATATATCTATATATATACTTTTTTTTTTTTTTAAAGAGGTGTCTTTATCTCATATAGCTGAAAAGTTCCCACCTGAATCTCTCCTCTGCACAGCTTGCCTATCTCTGTATCTCACATATATGCCATCTGTCTGGGAACCTCTGAGAGAAACCTTTGTGATCTTTGTGGAAGGAAAGTGAGGAAAAGCATATTTTCCTTTGCCTTTCTCCACTCCCTCCTGCTCCCTCCTCTGGATGCATGCTTCAAGGAGATGTGTGCGTGTCAGACAGAACTCAGCCCAGGGCAGGGAGAGGAGATGTGGCTCTCATTTGCAAAATCTGCAGTGTTTTCATCCTTGGCATGGTGGTGATGGGGTGGGGGAGAGGAAGGGGGTATGGCATGTCACTTCACTTTATCACTGCCTGGGCTCTCGCCTTGTCATTCGGCACTTGCCATGAATCTAAAGAGAGTTTGGCCTTAATAACTTCACACAAGTACTGCATTGCCAGTGACTTTAGAGACGGGTGACAGCAAGCTAGGAATTATAATGAATTGCTGCAAATGCCTTCTTCACACAAATTAGAGTTATTTTCCTCTGAGTCTGCAAGCCCTCCAACATCAGGATTTTGGTTCGGAAGGTAGGGTAGGGTGTTTTTGTGTCTAGAGAGAGAGATATACATTTTACCATCACACTTGGACCCCCTCACTCCTTTCTTTCCCTACTGCCTCCCTGGGGGTTTTTCTGTTGTTGGTTTGTTTCAGATTTTCTTTTTCTCTCATGCAGTCAGAAAACTGATTTTTCCACTGAAAGCAGTGCAGTGCTCACAAGTCACCCTGTACTTTAACAGAGAGTGGAAAGAAGTTTGGCCCTTGCGGTGACTGCAACAATTTAGTTTGGGGTTGATATCTTTCCTTGCCACCACAGTTACCTAGATTGGACTGTGGAGGCCATGTCACCCTGGCTGTTTGCCTTCATTAAGGCAGCTCAGTAAGGGGGGGCAACTCTTCCTGCAAGCTTTGCTTGGCTGTTCGGCACCCAAAGCACCCATGACTGATTCAGGTTGACTGTCACTGTTGCCCATAAGTACATTTAGCTTTGTTAGGCTGTGATGCATTTGGGTTCTGAGTACTGAAGGAAAGAGGGTAAATATCACCCAAATACAGTATGACTTCTTGTAGACTGGTGATAACAGCCAGTGAATGGCCAGAACATGGCTCATAACCATTTTTCATTTCTCTATCAGTCTCCATCCTTACCTTTAACAGATATTTTTAGCAGCAGTGAAGTGATGCAGTCCTTGGCATTTCTAAGAAGAAATTGTCTGCACAGACAGGTAAATTGCCCTAAAATCTCCTTGGTGCTAAACACATAGCCAAACCGTCCATCTTTAATGCTCTTCCTGGAGATGCCTTTGCTAGGGCTCAGACCATAGCTATCCCTGGGCTGAGGACAGAAGATCATCTTCTTTCATCACCCTCCGCGCTGAACGGATGACTGGAGGTGGCACTGTCTTCTCTGCGCATGAGTTCAGGGGATTTCACCGGTGGTCTGCAGAGAGCAGAGGATATATGCCACACAGAATCAAGAACAGCCTCCCTTAAGGTGCGAAAAGAGAGCTGTCAGGCAGTCACTTCGTGCAGCTCTGCAAAGGTCACTTCTGTTCTGCAAGAGCATCTTCCAGAATCACTAGGGTAAATGGGAAGATTTATTATCCCTGCCCTGCTTTTTGTTACAGACTGGGAACACAAGCTAGTTTCTCCACGCGAGTCAGAAGTGTAACTCTAAGTGCACTTTAACCTCATCAACTTTAGGTATTTAAAAGACTGTCTAAAGAGTTTTGATTGAGACCACAGGTCAGCTGAACTCTGTACAGTTAAGGCAGCTTTTCACTCTTTCTCAGCATAATCATCCATACGAGGCCTTGCTTCAGCTGTTCAGTTCCTAGATTGCTTTTAAAACACATTATTTGTGCTATTGCCCGTGTTACTTGTTTAGTTAGCAGCTGTCATATGTCAGGATCAACTGAGCGATGATAATGCGTGGCAGAAATATTTCAATTATACATGGAGCTATTCTTAAGCATTTAAAGAAAAGGGGATGTCTGTCATCCAAGCCCATGTTATCCTGGAGGTGCACACCTGCTGCTGCTGCATCTCAGGTGCATTCAGGACAGGTATTTGATCTTCTGTTTTCATTGGAAGTGTGTTAGATTTTGTGAGGGGTGTTGTGGGAGTAGAGGAAGTCCAGTTACAAAGTGCTCTGAGAAACAGGGTACCGAAGAGCAATAGTATTAAAGAGCAGGTTGTTTCAGTGAAGGCTCTGGGAGCAACATGCTTGCCTTTTCCCTAATCCAGCATGTCTTTGAGTCGCCACTGGCTTGGTTACTGGCAGGGAGAGTCTGCTGCTGCCAGCTCTGCAGTGTCAATGCAGTTAAAGGGACACTGCCAATATGCTCTACCTCCTCAGGAACAAAACGTGAATTACAAATAGTTTCAGGTGCTATGTTTGCCCTTGAGTATCCTTTGCTGATTTCTGTTGTCTCACAAACATGTTTTGAAATGCCTTTCCTTCCCTTGCTGCAATGTGAAAGCCCAATGATGGGCTGTCAGCTGCCGAGGGAGTGTTGCAAAGTCCATCCCTGGTGGAAGGGTGATAGTTTCACTTTGTCATTCTCCCTGTAAGAAAAGTGTGTGATGATGGTACTCTGCATCATGCACCTTGTCAATAAATTTATCAATTAAGTTTCAAAGCTGGGAAGACATCCCCAGGTAGCATCAGCACCTTCTCTTACGGAGTTTTTCCACACATCCACTGCTGGCCTTTGCTAGAGATAGGACATGCTGCCTGGCTCCACAGGCTCTCTCTGTGCAACCATTTGCAGGTTATAAAGTATGGCATGTTTACTTCTTTGCAGTTATGTCAAAAACTGAGACGGGCTCTTTAATGCTCGGATCACAATATAATTGGGCAGGGTTAGCAGTCAAGAAAATCTGTATTTAACGTGGAGGTGACTAAATATTACTGGTGCCATCCCACAGGTATCTGATATCACAGTTACTTTTGTCCATGGCTCTAAAATCAGGAAAGAGCCTGCAGCAGCCTTTACTGCATTTACAGATTACTGCTGTAATCATATTGGGTGGAAGTGTGGCCACATGGTCTGAAGTTATCCAGCTACCAAAGCTTATGAATTGCCATCCACCTTTTAGGTTTCTTGTGGCTTCTTCTGACTGCATGGGTGGCAGATCTAAGGGCACTTATTTGATGCGTTACATCAGGTCAACTGAAAGAGGCCAATTAATTATGTATGGCACAAAACTCTCTAATATAGGAGCTGTGCATTAAGCACTGTGGTGTTAATATGTCCAGATGTGGTGTGAGCACGCAGTCAAATTACATCAGTGAAACAGCTAGCTCTGCTACAGTCTTTAAGTTTTAACATTAGTTTTATGTAGAAGAATAGAAAATAGATTTTCTGCAACTGGGCATTAATGCCAGATTCTATCTGAACCCTAGGCTGAGTCTGAAACTTTTTGAAACACAGTTAAAGCAGCAAAATCAAAGACATTTGAAGTAGCAGTATCTAAGATCAGCACTTTATTTCATGTGCCCGCAGCTTTTGTGATCCTTTAGCTGGTGCCATGCACCTGCATAATGTTTAACCACGGCCTTACTTAAAATAGTTAAACCAAACACTAATATTCCTTTAAGAGGGCAACAGATTACACATTATTGTAAAAGTCCCCAAGTGAACTAAGCAAAAGTGGAAATGTCCTCACAGCCTTCTGCCTTTCTCTAACAGAATGAACCCAAATAGGAAAGCTGACTTAAGCAATTACAGTTTTGTCAACATTTGGTTTTGTTCTGGATTGGAATGAAAAGGCAGAATACCAAAACCCGTCTTGGCACCAGGAGTTCTGGAAACACTGAAACTTTTTTAGTCTGACATCTTTGATTGAAGAAAAACATTTAGACTTTCCTCAAATTGAAATTCAATTTCCAAGCGGGCAGACCTGAGCTGTCGCGGTGCCTCAGGCAAATGCTGCGGATGGGGGGCACCGTGGGATTTGTAGCCTGGCAGGGGAGCCCAGCCCTGTGAAGAACGGGGATGTAAGACAGCTAAACTACTGCTCTCCCAAGAAATGGCTTTCAGAACTATTATTTGAATTGTGGGAAGATTCCACTTTCATCAGAAGTCCTTCAATTACCTTTTTTCAAACAACAGATAATTATCCCCATTTAAAGGAGAAAATGATCTGTGAGTTTAGCAGAGAAAAGGGGACATTTGACCTGAAACACATTCTTGAAAGGTAGAATTAAGTGTTCTGTGCATAATTTTGACGGGCAAAGAAAAAAAACCACAAAAGAAATCAAAACAAAAACACATCCCTCTCCTCTCCCCCCAACAAAGCACACAAATGGTTTATTTGATGTGATGTTTGTGATGTCAGTGAGTTTGACCAGTGTTCTTCATTAAGAATCTACTAGTCTACTGGATTTTGAGACATTTATGGCAGGGATCATGACTTATTTTCTGTTGCATAATTTATGATTATTACTAATTAAATGCAATAATAGTAATGAATGCAGTCCTGAGGCTTGAGCAAACTCAGTGACTTGAACAATTGAGGTTGCTTTTTTTAGTAGGATTTTCTCAAAAACAAAAAAAAAACAAAACAAAAGACCCAACACAACAAAAAGGAAATTGTAAATATTCTTTACAAAGTTAGAGGCTTCAGAGCTGTAGATGCACATCATGCACAGCTACATGTCCTGAATGCATTAGTTCAGGAGAGGGGAAGGAGTTGTATGTCATGTCTATGAGGTTCCTGATTCTAGCAAAAGAGCATTAGTTGCAAGTGGATTACAGCAGCTCTCTCATTTCTTCCTAGAGAGACCTTCTCTATGCCTCTTTTAATTACTTCTCAATTTCTTTTTTCATTTGCTATTTCCAATAAGTGGAAGTGGTGAAAAAACCTGCCATGGTGACTTTGAGCTGTGCATTCTCCTCTTCTGTCTTCTCCCTCTTGGGTCAGCCAGGATTACACCACACAGCCAGGTTGGTGGTGATGGTGGTGCGAGTGGTGATGAGAAATTCTGTGAGGAAGAAGAAAGATGGTGAAATATTTAATTTGGTGAACTCTACCTCATTCCTCTAGTACCCTGGTGAAGAAGAGGAAAAAAAAAAAAAAGAAGACTGTATAAAGGGGTTTTAGAGAAGTAGGAAGGGAAATGGCAAAGAGCTGGGTGGAATGGAAAACATTTTTAGGAACACGGATGTGTGGAAATGCAGATTTTTGAAAGAAACTGGGAGGTGTACTGGGTGTTTCTAGACAGACAGATGCAAGAGATCAGCTTTCTCTCCATGTTCTTCTCCCACTATTCTGCAGAGGTCCCATCACCAGTGAGGAATGGAGAAAGATGAGCCTGTTGTGGTGGGGGGGGCAGAGCAGGGATGCTCAGACCTTGGTGGGAATCAGACTAAGGAATTGCTTGGTCAGCTTAGCTTTGAATGAGGAAGAGAGAAGTCAAGAGGCAGAGAGAGGAGGAGAGACAGTCTTGGATGCTTTGTTAATTTAAAAGTGCAGTAGCACAGCAGACCCTGTACTTGATGTCACCAATATGAATTTCAGGCCTTTTCTTCTCAGAGAGCATCAGGGAAGGAAGCAAGAAAGGCAGAGGTGACCTTCAGCCTTTCCCTCCCTAAAGAGCAGAGGGAAAGGGCTGTCAGATGCAAAGAGGTCAGAGGAGCTCTAGCTGTTACCACCCACCACTGGGAGAAAGGCTCATCCCTGCTTGTGTTTTGAACAACACAAAGAGATCTTCAGGGAAAGAAAACTTACTACATATCTTGCTGTAATGGATTTTAAACGCCTTTATTTACCAGCATTTGCAATATCTTTCTGCTGGTATCAAGACATCACCAGCTAAAGATAAAGGAATCCTTCAACTGACAGTGCATGGGGTCGGGAAATAATTTTCCTACTCTCTCTGTTTAGCTTTGCATAATTGACCCTGTGAATTATGGGGGTGAAATGGGGAGAACACCATCTTCCAAGTCAGCAAGCACTACCTGGCAGAAGACAAGGACCAACACTGTGAAGTCCAGTGCAGCAAATTCTGTTGTCTCTTTTAATATCCACAGTATTTCACCTGAAGAGACATCCACCAAAACCCAAAATGTTTAATGCTAAAGTAGATAAGTCTACTGCTCTCTGCCATGGCTTACCTCATCCTTGGCTAGAATGAAATCTGAGCAGTGGTGTAAATCCAAATTCCTTTTCTTCAGGACGCTTGCTGACAAATTGGACAAGAAATTAACCCAAGAGATAAGTTTTATTTCTAGCCACCTTTATACACCAAAGTGCTGTGAAACATACCTAGCTGTCTAGTTCTTTATCCCCCCCTCCCTACCCCTGTTTTCTAAAGATAGTTCAACTAGGTTCAGTTTATTACAGAATAGCTGGGGTTGGAAATGATCTCTGGAGTTCATCTAGGTCAGCACCAGGAGGGGTTAGAGGTATTTTTGATTTATGAGATAAACTGCCAGAACAAAGAGAAGCCAGCTACATTCTGCTGCTTTTATTTGTGGTTAGTAAAGAGCAGGTTTCCTTGTCATATATCCCACACTTCATTTAGAAAAGTAAAGCACTAGCTTTACCAAAAAGTTTCTGCCTCCTGTTAAACGTGGGTTCCTAAAAGTCAGTGGCAGACAGCAGTGGAGTGATTGCTTCAGATACTGAAGTATATGATTTTTCAAACAAAGGGTAGAGGGCTCAGAGAGAAAGTTTAGGTGTGGTGTACAGGAGCTCTTGTCTGAATACTCAGTCTTCATTTTGGCTTTGGCTGAGATAAAAGAAGATGCACATTTTAGCAGTTAGTAAAATCTGCACCCAGAGATGGTGGCCACAGCTTCCCAAAGCCTTTCCTGCTTTTAGGAATGTAGCTAGGTCCTTCACTGGAGGCAGCTGTTACCACAACCCTGTCTTCTGTACCTGTATGATCTTTCCCAAACTCACCTGTGGGGCTCAAAGAGAGCCTGGACTCCTTTTGTCTTCCTTGTCAGTCTTACGTGTCCTCTAGACTTCCTCACATTAAGCTTTTGTCTTTGACACCCTTGGGATCCTGAAAAGACCCTGAAACCAGTTCTGTGCTTCACCATCAGTGCTGTTTTCACTGCGCATATGAGTGCCCTAACTATGGTACGATCAACAAGAGGAAATGACACAAACCTTGGCATTTCACAAGAAAAAGCTCCAAAGCATTTAATGTGCAAGCATTTAATGTTGCTCCAAGCAACTGTGCCAATGTACAAATGTTCAAAAGTGATAAATAAGACCCCCAGAAAATCATTACACTGATCAGCTTAAAAACAATTTTTTTTTTCTTAGTGGTTACATTTGTGGCTTCTTATCACTTCTCTCGTAGTTTTCAAGTCTTCAGGGCTCAGGATTTGGTTCATATTTTCAAGCTTTTGTTGTTCACAGCAATTCAGGTCTGGAAAGGTATTTATTTTTTAACTGAAAACCTGTGATTTGTACACATAACTGCAGAACTCTGAGAGGAGTCATGGATCAATGCAAAACATTCTGACACTCAAAGCAGTTGCTGGAGTTGGTAATATGGATTCATTGCCACTCTTCTAGTGGCTTCTTTGAAACTAGTAAGAATGATTTTAAGGACATTAGAAATTCAAGCAGAAAAAAAAAATCTTGATAAAAAAAGCCAGTAGCAAATAGCTGGTCTGCTATGACAAAGATGGTTCTTAAACTGTGTAAGGATTTGTGGGAAATTATTTTTCATGAGTTGTGTGCAAGTGATCTCTTTGATGCTTGCATCCCTGAGGAGGATATGTACATCTTCTAAAGTGTTCCCGGAGATATTCCCTGTGAATTCATGCAAGAATTCACAAAGTTTAGCATCAATTTTCTTTAGCTCTAAGCAACCTCTCAGATGTATTTCTCTTGCATTCGAAGTATAAAAGGCAGTGGCCACTCAGTGAACCTGGAAGGTGGGGATCTCGGATGTACATTTTTTTTACCCTTTACTGCAAAAGAGAAGGGTTTCCTTGTATAAAAAGGACCAAAAAAGTTGGGGAAGATAGGACAAAACCTGTGCAATGCACAGCAAAGATTCCTCTGAGAGGACCCAGTGGCTTAAGAAAGACCCTTTGAATGCTCAATTCCCTTATGTTGTTCATTGATTTTCTCCTGGTTTTCCCTTATCTTTCCTTTCCTGTTGATATCTCTTTAATTGATTCCTGATTACAGATTACACCAGTTACAAACTGTTATTTGTCAAACAATGAAGCCAGGCTTCTCTCTGCAGCTCAGGAAAACTCATGAAGCTTTTGATATTTTTAGGAGGTTCAAACTGAACAAACTGTAGAGAACATAAGATGATCTGGTGGTAATTGGCAAAGAAGAAATCTGTATAGACTCTTCTTCAAGCAACTACCTTGTTTACACTCCCAGGCCTTTATATTGCTAGGAAATCCTGTATCCTGCAAGAATTACGATGCAGTAGAATCTTCAACTGAGTTCAAAATGTGCTTCTTGGACTCATTATCAACTCCAGCTCTGTTTGCAATGCTTAGCATATAAATTATTTAAATTAAACTAACTGCATAAATTATTCAAGTTTCTTTCCCCCCCCTTATCTTTAACAGGCACTGCAGAAGTTCAGTGCTAGTGGCGTCACACTTCACTGCCAATCAGATAGGAATGTTAAAGGCATCTCACTACATGGGCAGTGCCTAAATGGCCATGAGACTCTTAGGAGGCAGCTACCAAAAGCTGAGTGACAGCGACCCTGGAACAACCCACCGCCAGTGATGAGCAGCATTCTGCTCACCGGTGTAAACAAAGAGGGAGTTACAAAGGGAATAATCACAAGAGGGATGGCTGTTCTGGAATAGGCACAATCTTGTCCTGTTAAATTTTTTCTGCTTTGCCTTAAGGTGTGTCCAGATCTTGTTGCTCCTGCTGTGGGGAACCTGAGGTTGTCAGCAGCCATGCTGTGAGCAAACCTAGTGCAGTGTTAAGGGCCTGCACCCTTATGAGACATTATCTTGACCTGGATCCCTTATCCTCTGGTGAAGTTGTTACAAGCATCAAGGGCACATGGTCTTGATCTCTTGGGTTGCTTCCTTTCCTGTCATCTGCTGTGTCACCTTCATGGCCAAAGTCCACGGTGGCTAGAAAGCAGCTCTGACTTGAAGGCATGTTCAAGCTGATGTTTCTTTAGGGCCTCAGCCAGGCATCTGTCTAGGTGTTCACGCAGGCAGGTACAGCTCCCAGCTCCAGGAGGGCAATAAACTATAGAGACTGCTTTAGAGGGAGGGCTGTCAAGGTCTAGTTTGTAGGCAGTCATCAGGGAGAGGCAGAAATAAAGTGTAATTATAATAGGAAACATGAACAGAGCCTTTCGTTTCAGTGGGCTTTGTCTGAGTTGCTTGTTATACACAGGTCTTTTCTTTCATGTTTTTTCTTGCTATTTTCCTAATTTGGCATTTCAAATATGATTTAAGAAAGCAGCCTCCACCACATCCCCCGATTTTGCTCTGATTGATTTGTAAATCTGCGAGGACATGGTTGAGTTAGATTTCTGAGTATGTCCAGACATTGTGATACATCACAGCTGTGGGGTTTTTGGGGGCCATATTTCAGCTTTAGGGAAACAAATAAATTCTTTTGTTCATCACAGTCCCCATGGACCATCCATGTGATGGTTCAATACAGGCCTAAATAACAGGAGACAAAATCCAAGATATTGATGACCACCTGTTTAGTCTTGAGTTAGTGTAGCTATCAAGGACTGATATAAATCCCGGCTGGAGGGGAGTAAGATGGATAAACTTATAATAAATATATAAATCATTTGAAGGATGTAAAGATGGGCATGGCACAATCCTTGTTGAAGGGAGAGGGCAGTACAGGTCATACAGAAGGGGGACATAATGCAAAGAGCTATCTGCTGAGACATGTGGTGAAGTGTCAGAGCAGCATCCCCTTCTTTGCATGGCTCGAGCATCCCTACGGACCAGGCAGCAGAGCCACAGAGGAAAGGTATGACCTTTTTGTCACATCAGAGAATTTGAACCTGCTAGAAAGGCAGGCTCAAGACTCAAACGATATGACTGTGATGGAGAACACGCTGCCACCCTCGTGACTTGACAGCTACTCTCACGATACTCAGTGCTTTCCAATTACCCACAGCTCTCGCAAGTATTTGTGCGTATAGCAGCCTGTTTGTTTTAAAGACGGTAAAAGATTGCATCTTGATCACAAGTTCTGGAGAACTGATGTCAAACCTGAACCCTAGAGCCCAGAGAAGCAAAAAGAAAACAAAATTATCCAGAGAAATCATTGAAAAACAAAGTAGAACAAGAACCATTTTAATCCACCCTCGTGATTCAGGGCAAGGAAGGAGAACATACTCTCCTGTCTCATTTTTCAGCAGTTTGGGGTTGCTGAAATACAAACAGGTGAGAGATATGTCATATTCATTAAAGATGGATGTGACGCGCTTCTTTCTTTCTAGGCCACCAAGAGATGACATTCTCTTTGTGGTGATAACTAAGAGGATAAGATGGTGCTCCTATTGGTTTCATGCTTGGCTGTATTGGAGTAAAAGACATAATCACCCTGGAGATACTATATTTACTTCTCTTTACTTATTTACTTTGTTTCTTTTATTTCACTTTAGGGGACTAGGCTGGAATTGACATTTCTTTCTCTTCAGCAGCAGCCTCCTCTCTCAATGCGGAGTCTCTGGGCACTGAGTTAAGCCAGACAGTGGAATGGACCTGCTGTAAATAGTGCTGATAAATTGGGTAGATAACACAGCATGGCCTGGTTTACCCCAGTGCACAGAGTAATAAAAAGGAGCTTCCGCCTCGGAAAGGTCATGGTATTGACAAGGGGAACGATTGTGGGAACGGCAGCTGTGAGACGCCTGTCGCCAAAGTCGCTTTTCCACAGGAGATGCTGAAGGCCTTTTCCTCACTGCCCTCACCCCTGAGGGCATTTGATTTAGTGGTACTGGGAAGTCTGTGAAGCTGAGGATCGCTGGTGCCAAAGAGAACTGAGCTGCAAGGCTCCCCAAACCTCTCATGATCCAGCTAATCCCAAAATGACCAACCATGCAGGGACTTTTCCAACTTGACCACAAAGGGGTAGACCCCACAGGGCTGGCCCAGGTGTCTTTAGATGCTTTGTCAGCACATCCTGTGGAGCCACAAGTTCAGTGGTTTCATGTGATATTTACAAAAATGGTCTTTTTTTTGTCCTGTTTTTTGGTTCATACACAGGAGAGAGGCGTAATAGCCAACAGAGGACCCGCCTAATAGACATCAATGAAACATAATTTTGGAGGCACTAGATCAGCTGTGGGTCACAGACACTGAGCAGAACTTGGGTCAGGTGTGCCTGGCACGATGGAGATCAGCCAAAGAAGTAGTTCCAATGGATAATTAGGAGTCTCGGACCACTCTGAGGAAACCTACACCCAAAAATCTGGTCCTCAAAAAATCTGCCTTCCCCTTCAAGCAGTAAAAGCAAGCGTGTGTTCAAAGGCACCGGATCAGAGATGGCAGAACAGAGAGTGCAGTGGGGTTGACATGGATCCACAAATAACAGCAAATTGAGTAAGCTCTAAGGTCTTGCCTAGACTTGCAGTCTTCTTCATGTCACAGCGCTTTTAAATAGCTTTCCAATTAGTACACCCAATATCAGGACTGGAAATTCAAGTCTAATAAGGTCTCATTAAAAAGCAAGGCATACAGCCCACCAGCTGAATTCCATGGACCATGCCAACTGGCACTGAGATGTGATATGATTATGTAATAGCAGCCATCCTGTGTCACATCGAAGGTCCTCGTAGTCCAACAACCTTCCCCAACACTGGCCAGCAAGGCATGCTTAAAAAACAAAATCGAGAGCAAAGTGCTTGTTACAATGATTTTTGCCCCAGTTACTCTTCCAGCACTCCAGAGCTTATGGGATTCCTAAATCAAGCTTGTGCATAAAGCACTTTGTACGTCAGTGAGAAGGTATCCACAAAGTGAAGGCATTGCTGCATGGTGGGGAAAACATTTGTTCTCCCCAAAGAAGCTAAACAACTATGACAAAGTATTGATTCTATCATTTTATTTCAAGAGTGATGCCCGTGGTGTATTAGGAAAGGGAGTGTTTCCACAGCAGAGTGAGTTTCTCAGCTCTATAATGTGTCTTGCTGCCCTAACAGTATTATAACAGATGTGGTATTCTGAATGGGAGGAGCAAAGGTTTTGGCCACTTTCTCTGTCTTTTGACTATTTACTTAATACAATATTGGCTTAATAGTAAATTCCAACAGCATTCATGGCCTGCTCCCAGCTACAAGTTGCACTCTTGTGAGTTTTTTATAAATGAGAATGAGGTTTTGGGGACATTCCTATTTTGCATTAAGAATTGGCCCACAACGAGGACTAGAGTTTGATGTATCATCAATTTGTGCCACTTACTACCATTCCAAATTCAAAGTGACATGGATTTGGAAACCTCACTAGATGCGGAACTGTGGCGAAAGGGCCGAGTTTGGCCAGAGTGGGAAATTGTAATGCCTTGAGAAGGTGACAGTAAACTGGCTCAGGGGAAGCCTAGGCAAGGCCCAAAGAATGCCCTGTGCAAAGGCGATCTAATGATTTAATACCCCTGTTCCTGGAGAGTGGAGCCATGAAGCCCACAGTGGCAGCCCTTGCTTTGGCCACGCAGCACAGTCTTCCAGGGAGCCAAGATCAGCTCATTAGACTGCAAGATCTGTGCTCCTCGCAAGAAGCTGGTCCCCATCCAGTTTCGACAGTCTCAGCCAACCTGTGCCATCTGTCTGGGACAGCTCCTCAAACATACAGCAAAGCCCTTCTCAGAGCTCTGGCCACACAGAGGGAATACTTCAGAGGGCTAGAAACTGTGGCCACTGTCAAGTGCAGCAGCTTTTGGCCCCAGTGGCCACTTTGTCACAGAGGTTGCTGAGGTCTGTTGTAATTTCCAGGCACTTCCAGAAGGCACAAAATAATTCAGTAATCACAGAATTAGAGCAGCAGTGGAAAACTAAAATTGGTAAGCTCCCATCTAATGATTAATATTCTCCCTCTCCCCTACCTCTGACTGCAAACCTCCTCCTCTGTTGGCAGAATGACCTGGACCTGGGTTCCTGTGACATGAAGTTAGTTTGGGTTAGTCTTGCAGGAAGCTCTGGGCTCTGAGTGATGATGAGAAGTGGGATAATAGGGCCCTCAGCAACTCACCCTCACCTTAGCCTCGTCCACGGGCACATATGGGCTAATGCATTCAGCTCCTATTGCTAAGCAAGTGAGGGTTATAAACATGATTTTCATAATTGGGTTTTAACATACATAGAAACCATCCAGCAGCGATGATAGCTTTGCATCAGAAGAGCCTTAAGACAGAGAACAGCTTCTCTGAAGTGTTAAGAATCCCAGCATATTTATCTTAATAAGTTTTATTACAGCCTGCCAGTTTAAACCTAATGACTAATTTATTGTATGAAATACCAGCAATATATTTTTTGGTTTTGCTAATTAATTATCTCAAACAAAGGTGATATTTATAAAACTGTCCAGAAATGGTATGTGCATTAAAATTGCCTTGCAGCAGGAGATGAAATTATTACTAATATGGGATCAAATTATTACTGTATTGACTTAGTTATTTTATTACCTCATAATGGATTTCTTCATTATTTTCCCCGGGATTGTAGCATTCATGATTGCATTAAAGTCTGTTAATCTATGCAAATATCATTAGGAGCTACTAATAACCATGGCAACTTTCTTCAATTTCAAGGAATGTGTTAAGTACTCCCAACGCATTGTTACGTTCTGTTAGTGTGATGGGATTAACTCAGCCCCCAAGTCCTTGGGACAGTGGGTGGGCAGTAGATCCTTGTGAGCCTTTCTTCCTTTACAGATAGATGAAGTGGAAGGTGGGAATTTGCTCTTCTGCTTAAGAGGTGGCACAATTTTCAGCTCCACCACGGTAACCCTGCCTGATGCCAACCAAGTCACCTGTTAGTTTGGAAAAGGGCCATGTCATATAAATTTCCTCTGTAATTCCTGCTGTCTATCCTCAAAAACAATAGCCTGCTCCATGTTTTAAAACTGCAGTGGGAATCAGATATTTTCTAAAGGTCAGGTCATGGGGTGGTGGCTTTTCTACATGCAGGACAAGGCAGAAGCAAATAAAGAAGGTGAATTTTCAACAGTGGCCACAGCTCTCAAGTGTCTCATGTGTGATCTAATGCCTTCACACTGATGTTCCAGAGGTGCTCAGTGAACCATTTTCGAGAGGACTGAGATTGCTGCAGAGCTGTGTGTGTGTCAGTGTTTGTATCGACCACTTCAAAAAAATGCAGACAAATATTAAGCCTTGAATGTTTCCTTTTTCAACACCTCTGAAAACTGAAAGATGCATACATGAGTAGAATGATAGGTAAGGGAAAATACACAGCTGCTGAATGGTATAACTATTTATCTCTATTACCTATTAGTCTAATTTCACATTTCCCATGCTTAGATAATGAGGTTACAGACACCTTTGTAGAAACGCACACAAAATTAAATACAGGAAAATCAGGTTAAATTGGATCACCCTGTGACAGGGATGGAATTTCATCTCTTTACCCATACCTGTCTGTCTGACTTTCTGTCTCTCTAAACAATCTAGATCCGTAGCTTATATGCAAGAAAGACTATCCCAACAGCAACTTTCCAGCAGTGATTTCCAACTGATCAGTGCTGTATTATTCCTGTAATATGAGGGCTTACATCGGGCTCTCCTGTCATTTCTGAATGGCACCTGAAGCCTCTTCTTTGAATTGACCTTAGACTGAAATCAGTTTAAGTCCAATTATAAGAGCTACTGAACTCTGGGTGCCCTTGTTTTGCTCCATCAGCATGTGCACTACAACTGAGAGGAAGACAGGCTTTGAAAATGTTAAAGGCTTCAGTTTTTGACACAAAAGCTGCATTCTGAACTATAAATAAGCAAAACGGACTTGAGATGTTGGTGAGCAATCCCACAGCCCCAGGGATTCACAGGAATCCTGTCATCTCCCTTAAACAGTAACAAGAGTCTCACTCCCAAAAATCTCAAAAAAAAAAAAAGCCCAAAAACATTGCTGTGGTGTCAGAGCAAAGTGATGTTGGATTAGGCATTTGCACCTCTGTAAATGAATTAACAAAATGTGATTGTTTTACATTTGGCTGTCAATCTGCATTTGGCTCATAGGGCATAATTTTTACTCAGAATGTGTTAAAAAGTAATTCTGTAGATGGAAGCAGTCTTGGACCTTGTGAAACTCTCAGCTTTTTTGCTGATGAGCTGACCTTGTTTTGCTAAATAAAAAGAGACACAAAACAGTGTTCAGGAAGGGAAAAAGCAGGGTGAATCCAGGGAAAACAAACAAACAACAAAAAAAAAGAAACTATAAAACCTCCACACAGAACAAAATGTAAAAACCCTACCACAGTATTATTTTTTCTGTATTCTTTCTTTCTTCCTTTTTTTTTTTTTTTTTTTTAAAGAGGAGTAGCTATTCTTCATGAGGAGAGGTAAAAATAAAGGGAAAAGCAAGCCCAGAAGAAATGCAGGCATTAAATTAGATGGATTGGTTGAAGCTGTTATGCATTAATTGCATTTCAGGATCAGCTGGGCCCCCTCTCCACGAGGCAGCAGAGCCCCAGTCTGCTGGGGGGCTGAACAAAGGGCAGTAACAAAGCAGCATTAAGGGTCCTATCAAGGGTCTTTCTGTCTGGTTTCCTCTCACAGCCTGTTGCAGAATACAGGCTCATTAATTCTTTGAGTTTAGACAGATTCTATCAGAAAGGACTCTTTTCAAAACCGCTGAACAAACCTTCCAACTTGAACTGCTTGGGAGTTTTGGGACTGGACACACAGGGAGTTGGTCTGCTTGGGTTGTTCGCCACACAAAAGTCCTCACTCAGAAGAATTCCCAGGTCAGCTCTGCTAAGGGGTAACAATAGATTTAGGTGTGAGGAGACAGACATGGCAGGAGGATAAACATCTGCCTACAGCTGACCAAAGCATTAATTTAGAAGGAGATGTGTCCCACCAGAGTAGTTTGGGCCTCCCATGCTCAGCATTCCTTTAAGGCCAGGCAGGGAGTGCAGTGGTGTAACTTACAATGGAGGGTGTAAAGGAATATGTTTTGGACAGGTGTGAAAGTGGGAGGGAAGGTTTTCTCTTTATTACTTAAATCAGGGGTTTTTTGGAGTGTCTGGCTCTGGTTCTGAGTGGCTGATAGCTGCTGATAAAAGGTTTGGTCTCAGTCTAGCTGGGAGGCTTTAATGTAATTTGAAACTTAGAAAAAGTCTGTATTCCAGCAGTGATCCCAATGCTGTCATCTTAGGCCCATCTCAAATAGCAGTGGGGGGACATAATTATGTGGTGTAAATCAGGATGGCACTGATGGTGCTGATTTACACCATCTGAGGACCTGGCTAAGCTGTGTTACGGCAGTGAGCTGCACGGCCTAACCTCCCTGAATTCCCTGCATGGATTCTACACATCGCTTAACTTCAGGCAAGACTTTCTCACATTGTCTGAATGCTAATTGCACTTCTGTGCTGCAGCTTATATTAAAATTAATATATAATTCCAAAAAAATAGAGATAATTGAACTGACCCAAAATATAACCCCTTTCCTTATTTCTTAAGCACTTGAGTTTTAGCACAAATCTCTTTTACTGCAGGGGCTTATGTTGTGCCGTCAGCAAATGCAAAGAGCAATTAAACATTTAACATGATCACAAGGAGAAGAGGAAAGCTGCTGTTTAAATGCATCAAGAAAAAAAATTTTAAAAGCCCAGAAAAACAGCCTCTTGGGTCTAATGTAAGACAGAAAAAAATGCACTAGGGTCAGTTCAATTCAAGAGTTTTGTTTATTGGGGATCTAGTATATTATTTTTTAAATTAAAATTCCTGCTTTGCTGAGCTCCTTAGAAGGAATTTCAAACAATCCTGTGCCACAGAGATGCCAGGTTGAAGCAAATGCCTTCTGGAGGATAAGCATTAAGATTTTCACCTTCTCTTTGTTGTCCTTAGTTGGGAGGGTTACCTGGAGCTTGGAGAATATCTGCTTCTGGAAAGAGCTGCACTGCCTTTCCTCAAAAGAAGAAAAGAAACAACAGACTTCAAAACTCTGCATCCCTACTGACACTCTTCATTTTTCTGTTTCACACATTTTCCTGTTCTGCTAAAAGCACGTAATCTAACCCATGAGTCATCTTGGTCAGTGCTGCTGCCTATACCCAAAGTATTAATAAGAGGAATTAGTCGTGTTTGTCAGTCTGTCTGTGAATGAAAGATGTGGGATTAAGTTGCTAGATGGTATTTGTGTTCTGTAGCTTATAGAGAATGTTTATTCAGTTGCCGTAAGGACATCGGGGTCATGCAGCCTGATATGCAGCTCGAGCAGGCAGCCGCAGCGTGCAGCCCCATTCGTAGGGGAGTCAAGTCCCTATAAGAGAAAGCAGCCCTGCTTTGACATTCTGGCTGTCTGAGGGGCCTGACTTAAAAATACCCTTGGAGTCTGCTTCCCCAGTACAAAGGGATGCACAGCAACACGTGCTCAAAAAGGCCTCACTCCTCCTAAGGGGTGGATGGGGAGAGCAGATAAGTGATGAGACTCCAGGGCTGCTGTCAGCCTGACAGCATCTTAACAAAGATACAGAGGAATTTTGGGGGCCCTAATTTAACAGGATTTGCCAGGTCTTTTCATGGGACGCTGCAGTTTTCAATTAAGTATTTCTCAGGACAGTCTTCTCAATTCTGGTGGGCAGCTTAGGAAAGGGGGTCAATGCCAGAAAGTCAGACAAACAGGTAGTCAGGTTCCTCCTCAGTTCTGTGAGGTACCAGGGTATGAGCTGCAGAGATAACCTCTTTGGAAGAGTCTGACACAAGGAGATTCTGAAATGGGGTGCTGGTCACCAGGAAAGCCACCAGGTCCCCAAAGCAGGCTTTCCCCAAAGTTTAAAACAGTGGGAGACCAGTGATCTGAACCCATTTCCCTACATTTTAGGAGGGCATCTGAATGCCAGAAAATGGAATTTACTTCTTCCTGCTCTGAGATTTTTAAGAGTTTAGGATTTAGAGAGCTTTTTTATTTTTTCATGGAAACAGCTTAAAAAGTTTTTAGGTTGAATTCAGAAAATGTGGGAAAACTACTCAAATATCAACTGCTTTCTGCCTGCAAAAGCATTTTCTTCTCAGCTCTTGGATTAACACCTAGACTCAGTCATGTCTGTGACACAGAGAGGCTCTTTATTTGCCAATCTCTTTTTTTTCTGGGATTGCAATATCAGACACAAAGCAACATTTTCTCTAGTAGAGTGTGCCACTAATACAATAAGGGTCTAATATATTAATGAATAAGGATCTATAATATGCTAATATTTCTGCATCACATTAATATTCTATTAGACTAATGTATTATTATGCTAATAAGTCTATTAAAAATGCAAAATATAATTATACGTTCTGTATGGCTCCACTGTTGAAATCTGATTCCTGCCCTAGACACACTTGTGTGTGTATTTCTAGAAATTGTATTACCTGCTGTGCAAAGTTAGCTTGATCTACACCTGATGTCTTTCATCACGCACCCCAAGCAGCCGAGACAGGATTTCATACCCCCAAACCCATTAACAGGTGAAACAGATTAAGTGCTTCAGCAGGTCTGCATTTCAGCTGTGGGAGAGACAGGCTGACAGCCATGCTTTACACACTCCTCGCTCTCTCTTGCTTCAGAGCCTGGAATTTACCTTCCCTTTCAGGGAGCAGCTGATTGAGAGGGGACCCTCCTCTGGGTGAGCGTGCTGTGCCAGAAGGAGGTAACACACCTAAATCCTGGCAAGCCAACCCCCTAGGAAAGGGTGCTATCTGAGACCCTTTGAAGGAGATCCTGAGCTTTCTCTCAGTAGTGTTTTCTTTTGGCAAGTTTTGGCAGCTCCCTATTCAGTGTGCTGTTTATATAGTTTGTTCTTTAATGCCTAATTTCCCCCGACACCATCAAAGGAGCCTAAGCCACAGGCGCAGCAGGCTGTGACTTCCCCTGGACAGCTAGTTCCCAACACCAGGCATTGTGTGTCTGTTTTCCCCCTGGTCCCAGCCCTGGCTATGCTCCTGCTCCTCTATCACTGTTGAGAGAGACTTTTCAGAGTGCCTCCCACTCTCCATAAATATATCCACACTCCTGCTCACTCCTGAATAATGGCATTTGGAGGAGAGGTCTCCTGCAGTTCTTTCTACCACAGCTAAATGTTCACTTGATTGCTTTTAGATGGGCCAATTAAGAATGAAAAGGGAAAGTGAACAGCATGGTTTTGTTTTGTTTTAAAAATGTCATGTTTGCCAAGTTTATTAAGCAGGAGCTTAGAACGAATATTGAATTTTCAAAGACTGGCTCTGATAAAGTTTGGAAAAAGAAAGTAGAAGGACATGTCCTTCCCCTTGTCCCTGTCAGGATAACTCGCTGCCCTGTATCAATGTCTGCATCTCGTGGCACCAGCCATTTAATGGATGTTACAACAGACATCTTTAATGAAAGAACAGGTTTTCTGTTACCTGTCTGAGGATCTATTCATTTCTTCATTGCCACTGGAAAGAGGCAGAAAATTGAATGGATAAGGATTCTGAGCAAGAGAAATCCTTTCTAATGGGGAGGAAAGAAGCTGTATAGGTAGAACTCGTGGTCTGGGGAGGCTGAGGCTCTCTGTCACCGGGCACCAGTTAAAAATGGGACAAATGTATCTGTGAGTAATAACACACTTGGAGGTGGTTCTGCATTGTACCAGTTGAGCAGAGAGCTTCCCCAGATTCCTGCCAAACCTTTGCTGTCGTTCTGGCCCTTCTTTCATGGGCAGCAGATCCAAGGCTTTGTGAAGACCCTTACAGCCCTCAGGGTTTGTTTGGTCACCAAAGAGCAGAGAAGTTGGGATGGCATGGAATTGTCCTTAAGTGTGGAATAGAAGTGAAAGTTTATAAGTGCATCATAAAACTGGGAAGTGTGCTAAATTTCACAAGGTTTAAGGCTTCCATAAGCATCTCCATGCTTCACACAGCCCACCTGTATAGCATTGCCTTGTGCATGAATAACTTTGTTTTGTGGTGGCTGTTTTTCTGTTGTGGTAAGGATCCTGTTACCATTAACACTGACTGGATTTCTCTTTTAGAGCAAGGAAAAGAAATCCAAGTCTGCAGAAGTGAAAATCCAACCATTTCATGACTATTTTCTATGTGTATCAAGTATTATGACACATACTTTTATATATATATGCTTGAGTGATAATGAACATATGTGACTCCCTACTTGAATTTGTCCTAGCACACATGGTGAATGAATTAGGGACTCAATTACACAATATTTGAAATAGTTTTATTTTTACTGTATCATATCCTTCACCTTGCTTCCAAATTTCACTATTTTCAGGAAGGTAGCAGAATGATTATATACCGAGAGGAGATACACAAAGAGTAGAATTCCCAACTCTGGTCTACAAAATAGGAGACTGGTACTCCACTCTTTACACTGTCCATGTTTTCAACTTGCTGGTGGTGTTCCAGAGGCCGCACAGCAAAGTCCATTTATGTTATTGTCATTATTACCATTATTATTTTAATACATGACTTGTGCACCGCCATTTGCTGTGGATTCTCCAAGATGATCATCAAGTAATTTCAATCTGCTTTATCAACTTGAAGTTCAGTGGAGCTACACTGATTTATAGGAGCTGAGACTTTAGCCCAAAGTTCCTATTGAAAGTGACAGGAAGCTTTTTGCTGGTCTGTCTCTCCCTGGGAAAGATAACGCTTTTCACAGGAAAGCTGTTATTTGGTGTGCTCCCTTACGTAACAGCTCTGCTGGCAGAGTAGAAACCAAAAAACATGAGGACACTAATACTCATAGAAAGGCTCAGGGTGCTGAAGTGACCAGCCTCTCCACAGCACGATGCTGTGCTGTAGTCAAACAAGTCCACAGTAGGAGGATTTTATCAAAATCTGCTCTTCAGTTTCCGCAGATATCTTTAATCTACATTTGCGTGGAACAAAGGTTTACATGTAAATTATTACTCCAGCCTTTGGTTTTGCCTGAGCTAATCTACTTAGCAAAAATCTCCCTGTCCTGCCTCCCACCTTTATTTCTGTGTCAATACATACCTAAAATATTTCTTTTCCTTCTCTAAACACAATCAGACTAGAAGTTAGCCATGTTGATTGTCTTCCTGTTAAAGTGGCATGTTGGATATTTCATAGCTTGCTTTGACCTCGAGCTGGTCCATCCACAAAGGTGGATAAAAGTACCCCTATGTTCGTCAGATATAACCTTAGATCTGCTGGAGAAGTTCAGGTACTTCAGGGTTGGTATTTATTGAACCATGACTATCTTTAAGAATTACATGGACTGAAGAGCAGGCAAAGCCTTGCAGAGGGAGAGTTGTGTTGCACATCTCTGTATTAAAGACCAACCCACAGGTTCCTGTGCAAGCCCCTGGAATGAGAGTTTGCTGCAGGAATCCTGAGCTGCAGAAGCCTGGTAGCTGACTATCTATCTGTGAGTGTGTTTTCTCCTCTTGGGCTTGCCTCATACCAGGATTAATAAGCAAAGATTGGCCTGTAAAGCTTACACAAATTGCAATTCTCTCTCCATACAATGCTCCTCCTTTTGACAGAGAAGCTTCTTTTCCCCTCTAACCTTTTTTTTATTTTTCTCTCTCTTGATCTCACTTTTCTGCAGTCTGAATGCAGGCATGTGTAAAAAAACAGGGTGAGAGGATTTGGTCTCCAGGCAAAGAAAACACCAGAGGTTAATTAAAAACAAAAGGAAGCATAACAAGCAATTCCCTCTCTCTCTTACTGTCTCCCCACACCGACCCTTCAAGCCCAGGGTTTCATGCAGGAGTGGAGTAAGCCAGGACCAGGATGGAGGCAAGAGCCCTGGAGGAGAAAAAGGGTTTGCAATCTTTGAACGGAAGTAAAGGTGGGGGAAGACCACCCCATCACTGTAATCCCAGTGGCAATTTCATCTAGGCCTGTTGTTTCTTAATGAGTTTTTATTCATCTTTAATTTGACGTGTCTTCTTTCCCAAAGAAGGGCTAAGAGAACAACGGAACAGGGAAACACAACAGTAGGGTAGAGAGCCAAACTTTGCCGATATTTCTTTTTTTGTGTTTGTTTCTTTGTCTCTTAACTTATAGCTAAAATGTTTTTCTAATACATTTCTCTGTCCTTTTACTAATGTATTTAGCAGAAAATTGGGTTTGGAAATATCAAATGAAATAAAGAAATTAAGAAAGCAGATTGCAAAGGTTTGATACAGCATCCAAAATTCAGGAGAAAAATAAATCGATACTTCCTCCCTCCCTCCCTCCCTCCCTCCCTCCCTTCCTTCCTTCCTTCCTTCCTTCCTTCCTGCCTTCCTTCCTGCCTTCCTGCCTTCCTGCCTTCCTTCCTTCCTTCCTTCCTTCCTGCCTTCCTTCCTGCCTTCCTTCCTGCCTTCCTTCCTTCCTGCCTTCCTGCCTTCCTGCCTTCCTTCCTTCCTTCCTTCCTTCCTTCCTTCCTTCCTGCCTGCCTTCCTGCCTTCCTGCCTTCCTGCCTTCCTGCCTTCCTTCCTTCCTGCCTTCCTTCCTTCCTGTTTTAAATTTCTCAGAGCTAGGAAGTTCAGCAAGAACAGAAACCTGTCTAGGCTTTCTGGTTATATTTCTTGGATCACATCTGACTAATTAGATCAAGCTACAATAGTATTAAAAGGGAAAAGTCATGGAGTCCTTACACTAGGGAACAGGAATGTCAGGGGCAGGGTGAGCTTGGGGGACCTCCAGTCTTGCTGAGATGGCTTACATGGGATCTGGTCCCTTTAAAAAAGAGTGGGGCAACTTTCCCCCAAAGTGTTCATCACAGATTGGAGTCCAAAGTGAGGAGCAGACTTGTCCATTTTGGTTGCTGGGGTTTCACATCTCACTCTCTCTCCCTCTTTCACTCTCTTTCACCCATACACACACAGGTAAACTTTGAATGTAATCTTTTGCACATCTCCTTCCACTGCATTACATCCCACTGGCCATATCTTGACGGGCTGCATCAGTCAATAGTGATGTAATATTAAAGGGTAATGACACAGCCATGCAGAGTAATGAGAGAAAGCAATTTCTCTCACTATTTATCCATTTGCCAATCGATTGAATTCATCATGTCAAAAACAGGGATAAGTCCATGAGAGGCTGGCATATGTTCCTTTTGCATAGTGGTTCTGCTCAGCTGGCTGACAAAAAAAGTCTAAGTAAACATATTAAGTTAAATTTTGTTCAGGGTGTGAAGACAAAGGAAAAAAAGGAAACAAGTCTGGACATGAACTTGGACTTGGAGAGTGAAAAAATATTACTAAGAAATAAGGAAATGAAAGAAGGTAAAAGAATGCAGTTTGGGTCCATGTAGCGAGCACCAGTTGAGGCATGCATGTTGTTTCAGCAGAGTAATTAATTAATACAGGTGTGTCTATTACTATAGACTCTCTCAGGACTGCAACTCCACCTTGCAATCCTTCCTCTGAGAGTCTCTACAGGCTCAGAAAACATCTGTGGTTCTCACAAGCTGCCCCCAGAGAAGATTAGGATGGACAAACTTCATTTACAATCAGGCAGAAAGTGAAACCCAGATAAATCCTTAGATTAGACAGAACAAGGACAGGACCTGAATTCCCTCCTGGTGGTGAAACAGGAGAAGGGCTTGGATCTGCTGCAAGCAAAGCTTGATGACCAGATGTGTCCAGGAAAATTACATTTAGAAAAAGCAGGAGACAGATTTTATGCACAAGTTGCTAAGGAGTTCCTGGGACTCCCAGGAAACAGAGGGTCTTCCAGCAGTGCTGTCGCTATTTTGGGTTCTTCCACCAGCCAATTTGAGGCTGATGTGACAGAACCCTTCTGCACCTTCATTGCTTCTGCTTCCCATTTGGAGGTATTGATATTCCCTCTTCTGAAAAGCAAACTGGATGTACCTTTCTAACACAGCTGCTCACATTTGCAAGGATATTTACAAAACAGACCCTGCAAAAGTTGTATGGCTCTTGAAGCAGCCCATTAGAAAGAAAAGTGTCAAACTCTGCATCTGGCTGATTGTCACGTGATGAATTGTTTGGCTTTACTAAACACAGGCATCCTGCACAAGCTGTGGGGGAAAAGGCAAATATACACCATACACCAAGAGCTGTCATATGTGAGGTGCTGCCCTGAAACACTGCTCGAGTAACTGAGCAGGGCAATGGGAGAAAAACAGGGTTTTAGAGGAGTTAGAAAGGAGTTAAAATCACTGTGACTCCATCAAAGATGGGTATTCACAGGTCCTGGGCCAGGGAGGTGTGGAACTCAGGGTATGGAGAAAGGAGAGGGATAAGAATGTTGCAAAGTACTTTTTCTTTTTATTTTCTTTCTCAGAGCTGTTTATAGATGTAATCCTACAACTGCAGAGTGTAAATCCTACACAAGCCTGAGTGATTATTGCAGCTGGAGGCTCTGGGTGGTTTTGTAACCCTTCTGCTCTGCTTCAGCTGCTGAAAACCAGGAGGGAAGGGGAGCGAAGGGAGGAAAGCGAGAGGAAGGAGGAGAGCTGGGCTCCAGTAAAATCTTGATCCAAAAACCCAGCTATTTTCCCAGCACTTAATGCCTCATGAAATCTGTTCAAAAAGGGGAAGGAGGCACTGGCTTATGGCCTGCATCAAAAGCAGTGTGATCAGTAGATAGGGAGAGGTGATTCTCCCCCTCTGCTCTTGTGAGACACTACCCGAAGTGCTAGATCCAGCTCTGGGACCCTCAATATAGGAAAGACCTGTTAAAACAGGTCCAGAGAAGGACCACAAAGGTGATTAGAGTGCTGAGACACCTCTGCTATGGAGAGAGGCTGAAACAGTTGAGGTTGTTCAATGAGGAGAAGAGAAGGATCCAAGGTGACCTCCTAGCACCTTCTGGTAAGTGAACGGTCTAAAAAAAAACAGGAGAGGGACTTTTTACAAGAGCATGTATTGACAACACAAGAGGTGATGTCTTTAAACTAAAAGACAACAGGTTTAGATTGGACATTAAGAAGAAATTCTTGTCTGTGTGGGTGGTGAGGCACTGGCACAGGTTGTTCAGAGAAGCTGTGGCTGCCCCATCACTGGAAGTGTTCAAGGCCAGGCTGGACAGGGCTTTGTGCAACCTGGGATAGTGGAATGTGTCCCTGCCCTGGCAGGGGGTGTAACGAGATGGTCTTTAAGGCGGCTTCCAACCCAAACCATTCTGTGGTTCTGTGCTTCCTCCAAAACTCCTTTTCTCTCATGATGTCCCCTATACTGGGTGTGTAGGAAAATGAAGTGTGATGTGCTCCAACACCAAATGCTGATATAATGGCCCAGGTTGCTGTCAGCAGGAGCTGGCTGCAGCGTTTATCTCCAGCTGTCCCAGCTCACAAGCATGCCCACCTGGCACACAGCAGCACATTTGCCTGCAGCACAGCAGAGACAGCCCAGGCTGAGACCAGCTTGTGCCTCGCCATGCAGGGAGACAGACCAGCCTGTCAGACGCAGGAAACCACACTCAGGAGTCAAACGGTTCTTTCTAGCCTGATAGTTTCAAGCCTCAATCATGTGTATGTTTAAAAACATTTTGTTTCCCTTCATCTTTCTTTTCTTTCTTAATTGAGATCCATCAATTACGGAAGAATGCGGCAATCTTTGGGACTTGCTCGCAGAGTGTCCCCAATGGCTTGACCACACAAGGGCACCTCTGCTGCTCTCTCTGTCTGCTGTGGCGGAGCTTCCAGAGGAAGGCAGGGGATATGTGAGCAGAGGGAGGGCATTTTTCAGTCAGTGGAGTGTGATGATTTCTTCAAGTGATGCAAACGAAGAACGCAGAAGCAGTCTCCTGCCAGCGTTGCCGCATGCAGAGCGTGGCTGTGCCCGTGGAGCTGTGCCAGCTCGGAGAGGAGGGGGCACGAGCACATCCCTGCAGCCTCCTTAGCTAAATGGGCTGCTCGTGCCTTGGGATGGTTCTGTGCAGCACCTACCCAAGTGGGGCTCCTAACGGCGCGCATAATGGAGATAACTTACGATAATAAAGTAAATAGACAGTAAAGCTGTCTTCTGTAATGTTATTCTCCAGGTGAAACGAGACGCCAGAAATGAACAAACAGCCTCCAAATGATATTAAAATGTCTTTCACTTTTAATAATTTAAGGGACATACTAGCGAGAAAGATAAGGAAACTTAAAAATATATTATTTTTCAGGCTGATGGTCTCCTCCTCAGACTCTCTCTTGTCTGATCCACTGAGGACTCATTGACATATCCGAGGATGAAGCAGAGCATTATAATAAGTTATTGGGACAAAAAGTTTTCCTTTTTAATTTTATTTACTAAGTTTGCCTTTAGAAAAGCTGGTTTAGCTTTGGGGGTTTGGCCTCTAAAAAATAAATTTCCTTCCTCCCTCTCTCCCTCCTTCCATTCCTCAGCCCTCTCTCCCATCCCTTTCTTTGCTCTTCTCCCCCCTCCCCTCCCACCCCCTCCATCCTTCCATCTCTCTTTCTCCCTCTGCCTCTTTCTCTCATTCTTTTTCCTGGTTCAAAAAGCCCTAGACTGTCTCCTTGAATGTTAAGGACAAACTGGCAATAATTTATATTATAGAGTGATATGAAAAAAATTACATTACACTATAAATTATAATATGAAGGGTGAAATGCCAGGAAGGATGCCAAATGCTGGTGGAAGTCCCATTAGACAACAGAGTTCTATTGCCTACCACTCCCCACAGAAATCTTAGAAGGTTTGCATGAAACTGTTTGCTGTGAAGGGAGAGAGGCTAGAGGGGGGAAGAAGAAGAAATGCAATATAAACCAAAAAATATATAATCAGTCAACTGGAAGTAGGAATTTTTTACTAATGCCCAAAAAGAAAGGTGACTTTTTTAAAGACCTATAGAAATTTCAAATCTGGCCACCTGGGATTTTGTGGTGCTGCCTCAAGCTGGAACAGAGGCTATGAGGAGGAGCTGTGTTGTGTATAGTGCTGTTATCTGAGGGGCTCTAGGATTTTATCTTCCCAGACAATCCCTGTGGAAGTCCCAGAGGTTCCTTAGGTTTTCAGGTATCCCTGCTCATCACTGCAGGCCCAGAAGGTGCTTGAGGATGTGCCAGGGGCTGTCTGAAACCACACCATGATTCTTCTCTGAGAGCAGGACTAATCAGGGGTGAAATTAAGAAGGACTCTTGGAGAAAAATGACAGCAAGGAGAGATGAGAGTCATGAGCCCATCTCTGACCCTGTGGTGGACTATGTCTCCTGGAGTCAGGTGCCTGGAGGGGAGCAGGGGACAGGTGATTTTGTACTTGTGGGTACATACTTGTCTTTACACTCACCACTATTCAGTGCCTGAGAAGATCCTAGGGACCTGTGGAGTCATCCTCATCTCCCCATGTACTGCCTGTCTCCTGATTATTATTAAATTCCTAAAAATCTTCACATGCTGTCCATTCCCCTGAAACTCAGCCTGTGTCCATCTCTTCCTTAGATAGGATGGCCCCAAAAAGAGAAGTCAGAACAGATGAACTGCTTTGTGCAACAGGCTGCAGGTTGTAAAAAGACAGGGGACAATTCACCCTGGGGTGGAATGGTTGGCAAAGCTGTGGTTTTGTTCCTATCTCGTGACTGGCTAAAATAACTGCTTGAATCAAAGCTAACAGTCAGATTTTATAACACTGCAGTGTTAGTGAAGAAACTAGAGTCCTCTGTGGATATCAGGTAAAGAAAGAGGATAAGTTTGTTGTAAGAAAGGGGATATTTTTATGATAGACCAAGAATGAGAAAATGTCTCTATTTCTTTAAAGATAAAAGAAATACAAGACAAAAAAGGGAGGAAAAAAAAAAAAAGAACCCAAAACCATGCATTATTATTTTACTTTCAGGAAAAAAAAAAAGAAAAGAAAACCAAAACCATGCCAAACGCCCCAATCAATGGAGAGAAAAGCAGCTTTGAGTGCCTTATTGAACTGACCTACAGAAAAAGCTTCAGAGCTTCAAGCCCAAACAAGTCCCTGATAAGATGTGAAATGCAATGGAAAAATCATTTAGGGGAAACAACAGAGAAGCTGATTTTGCTCTAGTTTTACAGGTCCGTTCAATAAAGGTTCCTGAACTCCCTTTTCTGTGTAATTCTAAGGAAGGGTCATTTAATTAATATATTTATCTGAAGGAAGAAATAAAGAAGAGTAAGGGAGGGAGGAAAACAAACTTAAAACAAAGACTGCATTTCACATTGAGGATTGCAGGTTTTGGTTGAGTCTGTCTAGCACATGAGCTTTCTGGGTACCCACAACCCTTTCTTCCACACAGTTGCTCTCTTAGCTTCAGCCTTTAATTTGGTGTATAAATTATCACAAAAATGATGGAATCCAGAGAGGAAAAACACATCCGAGCACATTTCTTACTCATGTTTTCCTTCTTTAGCTCTTTGTGATTCATTTACTGCGCTTTCAACCAGCCCTCCTGGTTTTATGAGAAGTTGAAAGACAGCTCAAGAATTTTATTATCTCCCTGCCAGCCTCCAGAAGAGTATGTGGCAATGTTCAGGACACCCCCTGCAGTGGGACTTGTGAATGTAAAACTGTGGGGCTCAGTCCTCGGCTCTGTAACATCACTCATTCCCTGCTCCTGCCTTCGCTGTGCACCTTCCCGGGCATGGCACAGCTGTGCGAACCTCAGCACACCACAGACTCACAAGGTGGAAGCATCTCCACGGCCTCTGGTGGACACACCTCAGGCTGAAGCTGTCTCGACAGCTCTTGACAGCTCTATTTCTCATGCAGGCAGGGCTGCTGAGGGGGCAATGCAGCAAAAGGGTTCATCCATCCCTAGGTTTGAGAAGGCGGGCCCTTGCCCATGTCTCAGTGCCCAGCCTAAGGCACTGACCGGGCAAGTTTGGCAGCAAAGACCTGGTGTCAGGAGAAGATCCTGTTCAATGTGGGCATTAAAGCCTTTTCACAACTCTGTAGGTCCAGCCCTGCTTCCAAGAGACGAAAACTTTACACAGCCACAAGCAACCTGTGGGGGTACCCTGTGGGGGTACCCTGTGAGCTGTGCCCTGTGAGCTGCCTAGACCACCGGTTAGGAGCTGCAGTAATGCCATAATAGAAAGGTTTTGTGCGCAAGAACAGGGCAAAAACCCTTCCAATGGTGTGTGGGCCCTCTAGTGGTGCCCCCCATCTGAGAGCCGTGCTGGGGAAGGCAGCGGTGCATCCGGAGCTGGGACTGGCATGTTTGTGAGCATGCCATACATGGAGTTATTGTTGCCATCTGCGTTCCTGTAGCTTCTCCATGTCTCTTTCCTGTGGCTGAAAGATGGAGAGAATTTCCCCACCCCAGCCCCCTTCCTAACAACACTTTTATTAAAACGGTGTTCTGCGCAGGGGGAGAAGAAGGGTTAACAGAACAACTTTTAGAGGTGAGACGGAGAGCTAAGCCTCCATGCTCTCGAGAAATTGAACTGTGGAGAAATGTGGGAAAAGGCTTTCTTCCCCCCACCCCACCACAATGCGGTCTGTCTCAAAAAAAAAAAAAAAAAAAACTGTAAGATTTTTTTTTCATGTTCTTCCAAATATCACTTCTGCTTGTCACAATATTTATAAAAACCCTCTTGCTATCTCAAGCTGCACAGCCTTTGGCTCAGGTTCCTGCTTATGCAAAACAGGGTCATAAACATGTCACTGTGTATTTGATAAATCCATCTTCCTCTTGTCATTGTCACCAAGAAGCTGAGATGACGGGAGATTACTCCGTCAAATCGCCGTAGAAACGCCTGCAGAGTTTATGAATTTTCATAGGATGTAAGTCCTCTTTAATGGGAAGTGGGGCCCAGTGAAAGCTTGCTATTTTTAAGGAAAAGTGCGTGCATCTGTGTGTCTTCATCGGTGTGTGGGAATACACTGCACGGCCAAAACTTTACCCACCACACATTAGGAGCTGTGCCAGCGCATCCCACTTGAGAACACCGTCGTGAGTTTGTGCCCATTTCCTTGTATCTGCTTCTCTTGCTGTGACCCCAATTCACATTCGTATTAAGGCTTCCCTAAGCCATACTGGATGTGTAAAAGAGATGTTAAATAAGTGCAAATGCCATTAGAGGGTATTTACTGATCTAGCATATTTCCTGTGAGCATTTTCATTACCACATCTTGACATGCTTGTCTCTGCCCTCGCCTCCTCCTTTTTCTGCAATCTAGTGAAGAAATCAACCCATCTTCAGTGAGAATTGCCTCTGTGTCAGGGTTCAAAGGCCATCTGGGTTTCTCTTTCTGTAGCAAAACTTAAAAGCAAACACATTTCACAGTTTTCCAGACAGGAAAAATGTTCTTTTGCCACTCCTTACAAGAATAAAAAAGAATGGCTGACAGTATTATGGTCAAATTTTAGCAAAACAGGAGAAAACCGATAAATATGGGTATTAACCTTTAGGTATGAAGCTCAGTTGAGCCAGGTGCTGTGCTCTGCTGAGGACATCCTAAAGCCTGGTGACACCTTCAGCAGTTCAGTGGGATTTTTTGCAACTTTCTACTGGCATTCATGCTGCTGCAATTAAACAGCTAATACCCAGCCTGGGAAGCTTACAGTTAGGTCTTCTATGTAGACTTTTCTTTGTGAGTTAAGTTTTTATTTATGACCTATGGTAATGTTTGCTATAATCCTGGGCAAATCTCTTTGCATTAAAGTTGTTTTGTCTTCATTTTCCAGCACACCCAAGTAGTTTAACCTCCTGCTGGGATGTTGTGGCTTAAGCCCAGCCAGCAACTCATCTCTGCTCATCCTCATCCAACAGCTGCTCACTCACTCCCTGCCAGTGGGATGGAGGAGAGAATCAGAAGAGTAAAAGTGAGAAAACTCAAGGGTTTGGATGGTTTAAGAAGTAAAGCAAAAGCTGCACACAGAAATAAAGCTAAGCAAGGAATGCATCCAGCACTCCCATGGGCAGACAGGTGTTCCATCACCTCCCCAAGAGCAGGGCTCCCTCATGCAGAATGTTGGACTGGGGAGACAAACACCATCGTTCCAAATGTGCCACCCTTCCTTCTTCTTCCCCCAGCTCTATAAGAATTATCCCTGTGGTCATTTGGTGTCAGCTGTCCTGGCTGTGTCCCCTCCCAACTTCTCGTGCATCCTCAGCCCCCTCTCTGGTGGGGTGGGGTGAGAAGCAGAAGGGGGGGTCAATGCTCTGCAGTGCTCACACAGCAAGGACTGAAACATCCCTGTGTTGTCAATGTTATCTCCAGTACAAGTACAAAACACAGCCACTATGAGGAAAAGCAACTCCGCCCCAGCCAAAACAAGCACATGGGGCAAGAGTACAAAAGGCTTTTAAGCCCATATCGTGGGCATTATCTCCCATGGCTTAATAAAAAACTGTGTTGTGCCACGGTTGCAGTGCAAACCAAAGCAGAACCCTCCCCAAATAGCTGTGCACATATGAAACTGCAAAAAGAGGACCTCGCTGTTTCTCAGCATCCCAAGGCTTAAAGGGAGGCAATAATACATTTTTGAGCCTCACGGCAGCAGTTACTGCAGTATGCAGCCTCAATGTGTTGCTGCATTTACCCAAATTTTAAGTTGGGGTGAAGCATCAACTCTGGCTCAGGCTTAAGCAAAGTGACCATTATTTACAATCCATCTGCCTGAGTACAGCTCTGCATGTGCCATCCAGTGCAGCGCCCGGGAGAGCTGGACTTCCATGGGATATTCATCCAAGTGATCACACAAGGGCGGGGCCATCCGTGTGCTCTTTGTCAGGATCTTTAGGGAGCAGTTTCCCCGTGCGGTGACACCAGGGGATGACGTGTTGGGTCTCGGATTACACCATCTGGGCTTCTGTGACCGGTGCATTTTGCTCACCAGCAGAGATTGCCTGCAAAACCCAGGAATCTTGATGGCTAGAAGTGAACTCTGGTGGACACACCGGATGAAATCTCTTCCTTGGTATCTTAGGACGGTGCTGTGAATTTAAACTGTTTTAGAGATCATGCATGCTGAACTGCATTGCCAAGTAATTAGCAAGCAGAGTAAAACTTAGAGGAAAAGAAGGAAAATCTGGCAAAACATTACCAGATACCACAATTCCATATATTTCCTAGAGGCATCTGACCACTTTATATTTTTTATTTGGTGAGAGGGCACACAGCATAAGGAAGTCTAATAAAAGCAGGAATATAGCCTTGGTCTGGTTATTTAAAAATTAATTTTCTGCTTTACAATGAAGGGATTCTGCCTTATTGTTTTGCAAGCAAACAGCAGCTTATTCTTCTGAAACTTAGCATTCTCACTTTTCGAGGACGAAAGAAATTTTCAGAGAATTTACAAGAGAAACCTGTTCATTAGATTATAAGTTAAAATTAATTAAAAAATTGGATTCTCTAAGAAATGTATCATCTGTGCTCACGCTCTCTTCATCCAAATGATGTCAATAAGAGAATAGCTCAGACTTCAAACTTTCTGTATAGTTGCAGTTAATTGAATTCTTATGCTTGGGGTATTCTTGAAGAAATTAGGAAGTAATTAGGCTATGCTATTAACCATTGTATATAATTGATCTGATGATATAGCCAACAAACAGGCCAAGGTCAACAGCTTATTCAGCTCTTAAGCTTGATGTGTTCTCAGAGATGATGCTCCATTCCTTCCTCTGTCATGGCTGGGGTTCTACATGGGGCTGTACTGGGAGTTACGACTTTTTGGGGAGATTAAATCTACCTTCTGCTATACAAAACACGCAGGGTTGGGCATCTGCACTTGGAATACTTTACATGGCTTTGCACCTCACTTGGCAGCGCTGCTTCATGTCCTCAACTCTGTCCACAGCAGGGTATCCCACAGCAGGATATCCCACAGCAGGGTATTGATGCCCCTTTGGGTCCTGCTCATAGGACTAAACCAAGCAGGTGACTCCCAACACACAAACAAACTGGGTGAGCAGAAAGGGATGTCCCAGGCCTTCACCCTCCTCTAACACATGCTACCCAGCCACTAAAAGGGCATCCAAAAAGTAAATGCTAAATTCAGCAGTACAGTTTGGCTCCTTGCGTGGCTGTAGCTCTGAGCAGCAGTTACAAATCCAGTTTAACAGGCCAGTGCTCTGACTCTTTGCATTGATTCAGCACACCGGTGGATTTGTTCTTAAAGAATGAAGTCAAAACTCCCTTTGGCTTTGCCAAGGTCTGGCTTTCACCCTGCAGAGCTACAAATCAATAGAAGCAATGGAAGGCAGAACTCACTGTAAATGCCTCTGAAGGGGGAGGTATGGAAAATGCAATTACCCAGAGAAGGAAATAACAAGACAAGCTTTTATTTATTTGCCCTTTTTTTTTCCCCCTCTCCTTTCCTCTCTCGGTGAAGAGTACTATTGCAGAAATAGTCAAAAAATGCATTTTGAACATTTTATAATTCTTCTAAGCTGAATGCAGGAAGTTTATTTACAGACAGAAATAAAAAGATGCAGATGTGTGACAACATAGTATTTTTCACTCTGTTCAGAGATGGTACTATTAGAAAAACTCATGTATCTGTAAAACCTGTTACAATGTGGAATTAGAAGAACACAACTCAGTTACTTCATAGTACCACTGATAACCAAACATCAGTGGTAGTAGTGGGTATAGCACAATGCTTGTCTTCAGGGGCCTTAAAAATTAATTGCTACCAGCATCGTGATGGCACCCCTTTAAGAATATTAATGTAAAGTTTCATATAAGAACATACATGTTCTTATACATATATTCTGGTGCATATACTCTTAAAATAATTTCAGTAGGGATCTTGGCTCCTAGAGTGCTGTTCTGCTTTGCTTTTTTACACACATTGCAGTGAGCTGCTTTGGTATTGCTGTTCCTCATCCAGGGGTAGCCCTTCTTTGGTCCCTCTGGAAAAGGAAGGAGCACAGGAGATGGTTTTCTGTACATGCATAGCTCCATTCCTGTGTTTAAAATGCAGCTACCACTGGGGTTAAACACGACAGCATTTTAACAACTTTCAGTTGTGAAGGATAGCTTCTGCAAGTCAAACTGATTGAGGGCTATCTGACAAGGGGAAGGGGGAAGCAAACACCATGAATTATAGATGGCAATCTGTCTATTTTACCATTACATACCCACAGTAGGAGCAGATTCATTCCTCTTGCACCTCCCATTGTGCAGTCATCCTCACTGTACATTCATTTCCATTGTTTCTCCTTCCATGTATTGTACATTCAGACCCTGTCTCAACTGTACATTCGAGCTCCGTGGCAGGAGATCCATCCACGGGCTCAGCTGTTTCACAAACAGATCTAATAGCTGTAGTGTGCTCAGATGAGCATGATGGGTAATAGCAGAGCAGATTGAACTATATTGTCCCAGGAGTTCATATATTTTTATACACTCGTAGGGTACACATCATCTTGCTATGACAATGAGGCTAAGTCAAGCATCTCGGGATGCAATAAAGCAGATTACAACACCGTTCTTTCACTCATTTTCACTGCACTTCCCCTCCCACTTTCTTTTAACAATGCCAGGCTACTTTACACGCAATTCCCAAATCGTGGCTTGCTCTATGTTCTCCTCCTTCCCCCAAAAAAATATTTGGCTCTTATTCCTCCTGAAACAGTCTTCCATGGAGATGAAACTAAGAATTTCTTAAATATCAAAGAAAGTTAAGGACATTAATTTCAGCAGAAAAACTGCAAGCAATTCAGGCTTAAAAATGGCAAGGTCAATAATTTTTTCCCTCCCCAAGCCACATCACATTATTAGGTGAAATAAAGCTGACAAACGAAGTGATATTCAAATAGACAGTGTTCTCATTTATTGCACTATTATTACCATACACCTTTCTCATGCACACACACTAAGCAATAAAGAGCCCAATTAGCCCCTCAGACACAGGCAAAGGGCTCCCCAGCATCTCAGTGTGAGCTCTGGATGTTTTTCCAGAGGGTGAAGGTGTGACCCCAGATGGGTTTGAATCACAAACTTAGCCAAAAGCTGGAGAGCACTATGTCCTCTTCCCAGTCTGTGCCTGTGTACGCAAATGACAGCTGCATTCATCTCTTGTCATCTGATGCTTTGTTCCAGCTTGTCCACATCCCTACATTTGGGCAGGGTAACACTCAGTGCCCACATGCATGAAGCAGATAAATTGGCCCAAGATTTTCCTTGCTGGCTCCCACTGTAGAATTCCTGATCCCAAACACTCAAAATCAGGAATCAAGCTTTAGAGAAGCATAAAAATTGCTTAAATTCTTGAGATGTTTTTTAACAGACACATGAGGTATTCTTTCACTTTGCATCATGTCTGGCCTTATGCGTTCATTTTTTGTCATTCCCCCAAGAGGTGAGAGGTGGGGCGAGAGGCAGATCCAGTGATTAGGGTGCTTCAAAACTTAAGGCAAAAATAAGTATATAATGCTCTCTTTATTACAGGATTCCAGGTGCCAATGTAAAAAAAATTGGCTAAATGAGTTAAAAATTGGCTAAATTGGTAACATTTACGATAAGGTAAAATTTACTCATGCCAGCAACACACTGTAAAACGGCAAAGCCCAAGAAATCTGAAATCCTTTGTTCACACAACCGCTCCAGCACTACAGACCCAGAAGAGGATAAACAAACTTTTGTCTGTAACCACGTAGATATGGCTGATCCTGTCTTCTCACAAGAAAAATGAGCTCTTTCTGGGTGCCTTCGAGCCCAACAGTTGTGACAGTCTGTGAACTCAATTCCACTTTGTATTCAGATAGTTCTTCCCACCTTGAAATATCCCACTGAGTGCAGCAAACCGTATATAAGGAAACACATCTTCCCAACACTGACATCCGTCCGTCCCGAGGTAGCCACAAGCATCTATCTTAATGACCCGCAACACCACCAGACAACAAATATCAGAGAGAGAGTCTGAGATGATGGGCTGGTGTAAAATGAGCCAGAGCAGGCTCTGTATAGATTTACACCACTGGAAAGTCGGAGACAGGGACAGAAAATCATTACTACATGCTCTGGAAAGTAAATGTGTACCTTGGAAGGCCAAATACTGAATTGGAACTGGAGATTAATTGTGGCATAGATGGGGCATTAGGAAATGTATCGTGAGGTACAGTCGTCCTTAATGATATTGACCCCTCTCACAAGGGTGCTGTGGAGCTTCGTGAGATTGTATCAGCAAGAGGTTCAGAGAGGCTCCACAAGCAGGAGCTGTGGGAGGACAATCCAGAAGGGACACTGCCTTCATCTTCAGGGCCATAGTAACAAAGGGAGAAAAAGATAAATCTTAAAAGGATGGAGAAATAGGCTAGTTTGACAAGATGGCTGTGGTTTCCTCTTTCTTTTCTACCTTCTCTTTATTCCCCCACTCATTTTCTGCCTCTGGACCCAATGGGACAAACACAAAAGCATCAAGTCCCCTGTTACATCTCTCTTTTCCTCTGTTTACTAAAAGGAGGGCTTTTTCATGGTAAATTTATATAAAAATCTATAGCTAGAAATGAAACCGTATCAAGATTCAGGAGAACTCAGGGTCAAAACTGAGCCAGAACTTAGCAAATTTACTTCTGAGAGGTTTTTGCCAAAATCTTTTAAATGTGTCTCCAAAGTGACAGAAACTTCCCAAAACCAGGTTTTGTGATACTATTATGGAATGCAGGGCAAGTGGATAAAAATAAACAGGCCAGTGCTCCTTTGCCTATCCCTGATTCAGGCCACATTTGTAACACTCACTCTGGACTTGGAGTGCTGCTTTATTCCAACCACCAGTCAATAAACTCAAATACGTCAATAAAGTTAATAGAGCCAATAAAGAAGTCAAATACAAAGATCTGAAACAGGTAAATGCAAATAGTTTTCAACATAATTTCCCTCTCTTTCCCCTCCTTTTAGTGAGCCCTACCCACATGTTATTATGGTTTATTTCATTAACAATAAGAGATACATTAGAGTTCTGGGGAAAAACAAAACAAAACAACAACAACAAAAATCTTGATTCATTCAGTGGCAAATTCACTATATCTTCAAGAGCTGCATTCCCTAATCCCTTGTGCTTCACACAACTAAGACAGGCCCAGATCCTAGCCCATGGTCAGAGCTGCCTTCGTAACACTCCTCACACCAGTTTTATGACCCCATTTCTTCACCTCACCAGCCTCCCTGTTACCAGGCTGAGCCTATCTTACTGATACGGAGGTATTTAGGCTCCTTGTATATATTGGACATGGATTTCCGTTTGGTCTGATGCGCCTGAGATGAATGTGCTGGCTGCACTGCTTCGATATTCTCCTCTGATTGTTAATGTTTCAGTTCCAACACAGAAGCACTGGTGATGCTACTTTTTTTTTCTTTGTTTTGAGGCCATCTGACTTCATTTCCTAGATCAGATGTGACAGGCAGGGATTGCATCATGGTTTTACAGCCCCTCATTCACTCACTTGCTGTGCTGCTGGATGTTTAGTTGAGCTGGAGCAGAGGCAGCACCGAGTACATCCAAGCCCCACAGTTCCTCTGAGCAAAGAAACCAGCTTTTTCCAAATCCATTTCCAGGCATCCAGTAAGAAGCTATACAGTGCATGTTAACTGGGTTTGGGGAAGGAGGGAAGATACAGTAAAGAAATAGGAAAGTGAACTGCAAGATACAGGAGAGTCACAGAGGGCTGTTAGCAGGGAAGATACTGTTATCTTTAAACTTTCATGTCTCGCTGCCCTGTTATCATTACCACATGATGCAATCTTAAAACATATATCTACTCTAGCAAATTAAACCAGTCAAGGCCCATTTTCTGGCCCACAGGACAAGAGACATAGCACGGCTTTTATCCGGTGGTCTAAAATCTCTTCCACCCAGAACAGAGCAAGTGAAACAAAATTACCTCCTGGAAAGGATGCCTGGCTCATAAAAATCTGTATGGCCCCAGCACAGTGCCTGGGTCTATGCCTTCTTTTGGTCTAGCTGATAGATAGAGACAAAGTCCAGGACTAAGCCTTTGTGCTCATTTCAAAATTTGGGAAAGGAGAAAAAGCACATTCAACTACCTTTCCCATCAGCAAACTCCATTCCAACTCCTACCCTGGCATTTAGCTGTCAACTCAAGAAAACCCCAAACTTCATATGAGAACAGTTCCAAGAGGATGAAATTGTCATGGAAGGAAAGGATTCATGTTGTGCTTCAATTCTGATTATTAAAAGACGAGAGGAGCCTAATTCATATCCAGGTAGAGATTTTAAATCCCTACCTATGGGTACCCTGGGCTTTGTGTTTCTTCCTGTTACAAAGAACCAAGAGCAGAATGGGATTGCAGCCCAGAAATATGCATATCTAGTGAAGATCAGAGATGTTTGATCCTGAAAAATGTCTCTTTTATCAAAATCACCTCGTAAAAAAAAGCCAGGCTATGTGAACATCACGCTGTGTCTTGCTCCTGTGCAGGAGAGTGTTAGAAAAAGGGCAGATGCCTGCAAATCTGTCAATGGGCACAAAACAATGAATGGTAGTGAGGGGCTGAGGTAAGAGTAAATTCAGAACAAGGGAAAATATTATTCTAGTAAAAGCAGTTCAGGCAGAGGACTAACGTGTGAGGGAATGGAGGAACCTCTTGGCTGGACAAGACAGTAGATTTTCAGCTGGGGCCGGTCATCTTGTCAACACAAATCCTGCCACTGCGGGGACATGAGGTGCTCAGGTGAGTAGCACCTGACCCTGCAAGCCCTGAACTCTGCCCGAGCCACTCCCACGTGCTGGATCCTCACATCCTTGTGAAGCTGTCCATTCCAAAAAAAAGTGCGGAATTTACCACAAGGAGAGAAAAATGGAGCCTGAGTGCCATTCACAGGATGTATGGCAGCATTCTGTAATACATCAGTCCTACTTATAACATAATAGCTGTATAACTCATACAAGGCTCTGGCTGATGTGAGGCATGGAGGTCTACATTCCACAGGGGAGGAATAAGCAACGCGGTTACACACCCTGCAGCGGGGTGAGATTGCAACATAAGCAGCAAGCTCTCCAGGCCTTAAATGCTGGAGGGAAGGACAAGGCGTAGGAACAGTTTGATCCCTGATTTTTACAAAAGTTAGAGCATTTTCACTGCAGAACTGCAGCAATTCTCTGCAAATCTCTCTGTGTATGTGTGTGTGTGGTCAGCAGTAATTTTTAGTTGCCTTAGCAGTGAAAGTAAGGAATGAATTGGTGATGGGAATTAAATTTGCCTTCTTATTCTCTCAAGAGGTGATGCCATCAGTGTCAGGGAATGGAGTGCTGAAATGAGACACATTCTCAGATGAAGAAAATTGCCACAGCTCAGATGAAGTAAAGAGAGCTGTGCTCCTTTACACTAGCTGAGTATATATTAAAGAACACAAATATGAGGAAAACTTAATTGTTACAGACCAGGTTTCTTAGAGAGCTCTGGACTTGCAGTATGACAGCTCTTTTGCAGCCCTCAGTTCATACAGCTGGGCATAGCAGGGTGACCAACTTCTCATCAGACACAAAATATGTTCAGTCTGAATCCAGTCCTAGATTTTTAATTTTTTCTCTAAGACTTGAATTCAAAGCTTTGGTCTTCCACTATGGCAGGTGATGAATGTCACAAGAAGCTACAAGTAAACCTTTAAAATGCTTCAGCCTCTCAGCAAAAGCAACCTTTTCCTTAGAGGCTCAGTATCAGACCTCAATAATTCATACATTTTAAACCCAGTAAAAACTGGTGTGACAATCTAAGCTAGACTGCTACATATAACAGGCCTTCAGACTTCTCTGAATTATTTCTCATTTCAGTCCAAGAGCTATTGTCAAAGTAAAATACGTATTTTAGAAAAATACCCTATTCCATTCTAAAGTAGCTAGTGACAGGTTATCTTCCATAGTCCTTGGTAAAGGCTTCTAATAGTTAATTACTCTAGAAAGGGGCAACTTCTTTCTTCTTTACATGTCAGACTTTGTCTTTTAGGATTTGGCTTTTTCTACCTCCCCATCTGCTAAAATAAAGGGCCCCGTATTCCCATTTTTCTGTTCCACAGAAAGCGATTAAATAAATGCTTAATTTTCATTTTGTGGAGCTAACTGGTGCCTTTAGTCTCTCCAGATAAAACTGGATTATGACAGATGTATGTAAAACTGAGTGTCTCAGGGAAGATGAGCAGAGAATAGTCATTCACTGCTTCTCCCAGTGTAACAGCTGGGGGACATCGAAAAAAATTGTAAGCCAGCACGCTTAAAATGGACCCAGGGAAATTCATTTTTAATGGGACCTAGTCAGGTGGTGAAACTCTTTTTTGCAGAACACAGAAATAGTCCCAAAAAGTCATTAGATGTGTCTAAAACACATTAGATTGCCCCATTTTCTTTCCTTGCCCCATACATCTGTTCCTGCCAGTCCCACATCAGTGTTCCACGTGCCTCCACTTATCCGTAGGTTTAGATACGTTGTGGGTCAGGTCCAAGCCTCAAATTGGGACATACTTTAATAATAGATAATGAAAAAAAAGGTTAAGTATCTTTAACAGGATTAGTTCTAGCATTTTCCAAGTGTTCAAAGTAGTACAAATAGCAGCGTAGAGAGGCTCCTTTCCATGCTCAAAATTTCATGGCTCAGGCCCAGCCCCCAAGATCTGAGCAGAGCGTCGGCGGGAAGTTTGAGGTACTGAGTAGTAAGTGAGAATTTTGTGCCTTCACAGACATGAGCTGCAGAGCCTGTCCACAAACATAATGCTCATGAATTTTCTTCTGCAGCATGAGGCTGCCCCTGAGGATCCCCACGGGCAGCCAGGATCTGTGCACAGGGAAGCAGGTGTGAACACACTTGCATTGCATCTGGCCAGAGTGAACATGTTTTTAAGGAGAAGAATTACTCTTATCACTCTCCATTCCCAGCCTGGATCATGGGGAGGGTGGATTAGAGCAACAGAGGTTAAAAAATAGAATGCCTACACTAGAATTAAGCCATAAGGTCTTACTGGACAGGGAGAGGAAGAGGGGGGTATGGATAATTGCACCCATAGGGCAATTAGAGTTACAAGGAGCAGTGGAGCTACACTTCAGTCCCAAGAGTGTGATTAATTGGCACTAACAACCCCTCTGGAGTTGCCTTATTGCTATTATGAAGACAAGTCTTTATTTTTTATTTTATTACTTTTTATTTATAAATGAAATATTTAAGTGCATGACTTTGATCGCCAGGATCTGCTAGTTAGTGCCGGCTTCAGCCACAAGGTGCCAAGATTAAAGATTCATCAAAGGCAAAGGATTAACCCACCCTGCTGGAATTCCAAGTAGCTAGTCAGGAAGAGAGAGGATGCTGCATTAAAGTCCTGAGAAGTCCCTCTTTGCTTAGCTTGTTCTCTAGGGCTGCACACTTGGAGGCTCCCCCTCTCCTCAGTCCCCGCTTAGTTCATATGTCCTTCTATACCTGTAAATTGCCTGGGAGGAAGAGGGTGATGCCGACATTAAAAAATACAAATATTCTGCTAACATGGAGTATTCTCCTTCTAAAAAGAGGCAGTTGCAAAGGTGGCATCTCCAATGTCTAGGATTGACAACCTCCTCTGTCTCAGTGTCTTACGAAGCAAGGGCTCGGATGAATCTGTGACTGGTCGTCTTTTCAAGAGCAGCCAGAAAGGAGACAGCAGAAACACCATCATCTCTCTTTAGGCAGAATCACCACACATCCACATTTTTCCCTACAGATTTTCTTTGTTTCTATGTAGAAAGAGAATCTGAAGCTGCTGTACATTTGTCTGAGTTTTCTGGGTGCTTTTGTTTGGACACCGTCTGTGGCACGGTCATACCAATTTTGGATCAACGCTGAGGTGAACAGCAAAGCTCCACCGCTTTATCGCAGTCCACGACAGAGGACAGAGGAATGGCCATCTGTTTAGCAGTCTAAATCTATTTTAAATCCTTCTTCCTATCTTAGGACCGATAGGAAGGACATGCATTTACATGACAAGACTAAAAAAATAGACTGCTAATTTTTTCGTTCTTCTTTTTATTCTCAGGCCTATTAAAGTGGCATCACTATTAGAAGAGTGTGTCTTATGTCTTTCAGAAGTCCAAACCATTGCCAGGGTCTTAAGTTGCAGAGCTGAAATTGTTCTCCCTCCTTTAAATACCCAACTGATAAGTCCAAGCAAACACTGAATTGTTCCAACAACACCCTCACCTGAGAAGGGACCACTGGAAAGCTGAGCTGTGTAAGCATCCATTCCCTTTCAACTGGGCTCTGCAAACCAGCTAGTCCCCTCTCCATTTAGTATGATCTATCAACAGGTGAAACAAATCGGGCAGGAGAGAATCTGCCTTGGTCATGAACAAGTTCATCCCAATAATCTTTGTCTGTCTGACTACTGCCTGCCTGTCCTCCTGCACTGCTGGGGCTCATTCCAGGAGAGGATAAATACATCTGCTTCTTCTTTCTCACATGATAGTGATCTTTTCTTTTCTTT
>VZRR01001440.1:16186-197783 GCA_013398015.1 Oreocharis arfaki | reverse complement strand
TCCTCTCCTCTCCTCTCCTCTCCTCTCCTCTCCTCTCTTTTCACTCCTCCCTTTTTGCTGCCAAAATAAAGTAATTGGTAAGCTTTAGGAAGCCTTGAAATATTTCTGGCATCTGGTTAGATAAGGTTTCCTTCTCTGTTGCGCTTCCCATCTCTCTTCTATGATGTAGCTAAGGAGCCCAGCAATCTGCCTTCCCTGCCAGATACCATCATTCAATTGGAAATTCTATTGTTTTCTTTAGGCAGATGGTTAGATCCTTTGATCCCTTCACTAAACTCATTAGAAAACCTGGCCTCAGATCAAACCTTGAAAAGAAGAAAAATTCAGAGGGAAAAATAAATACCATGGTGATGAAGGTGGTGTGTAAGATGCTGGATAGAACAGAATAGAAGAACTTATTTTCTCTTTGCCTTTGAACCAGGGTTTTTTGCTCTCTGAGGTCTGCAACTGCTTCTAGTACTAATTCAGATCACACTGGTCTGTGTACACAGGCACACACACACACATATAAACATTCATGTGAACATTTGTGTGTGCTTGTGTGCGTAGAAGTAACCAAAGACCTCTCCATTTGCTTCAGTCCATGTGTGGGCTAAAAGAGCCTGGTATGGGACTGGCTGCACTGGACCCTGTACTCCTCTGGTACGCCTTACTGTATGTTGATAAAGGCTCTGCTGTATTTCCCATTTTGAAAATAAAGGTTATTTTCAGTGTTTTGAGCCACAAGATGTAAGATGAATTGCAGCCAAGTGACAGCTGACATGGCCTCTGTGCTTATCAACCTGACTCCAACCCCTCCACACCTGGCAGTGCAGAGTGGGCACAAAGAGAGTGCCCAGCCATGAATTACCAGAATAGCTCAGTGCCCCTCCCTTGTGTGGAGAAAGATTTGTTGTGTTGTGCAGAGAAAAGGTCCCAGGTGGGTATTCGAGGAGAATGGAAACAGGGGGAGGTCCAGCAGCACGATTCTGCTCTTCCTTTTGTCTGTTGGAACAGACATCCAAGGATCCCCTATAAAATGAGACCACTGTGAGGTGACGGTAATGCCCAACAGCATAAAAGGACACAGCGAGGTCGAAGCAGGAGGTCTGGCAACACAGCCTACTTTGAACACAGCCCATTGGCACAAAGGGAAGTGCATTTGTGTGACTTTTGGATTGGAGCTATGTGATCTCCATACCTCTTTTCTGCTGAAGTAGGGAGAGAAATACGAAGGAATTTCCTCAGATCTCCTAAGAGCAAAGGAAACCATCCTTCCCGGAGGCAGCCAGTGGCTGGCTGTATGGCTGTCCACCTCCCAGGCTGAATTAAAAGGCGCTGGACACCCACAGATCACATCACTGGGGGCATACACACATCATTTATCCAAGATACCAACACAGTGGGTTTTTCTCTGTAGCACAGGACTCGAGTCAAATACTGTGACTGGACTTTTTTTTACTTTATTTTTTAATGGATTGTATAATTTTATGACTGTCAAGATGAACAAATAATTTGCGATGAATAATTTATCCAACAGATTTTGATTCTTTTGCAGCTTACTGAATATCCATGAGCAGACCTCGATTTCAGCTGGCTTATTTATTGTTTGAATTTATTTGACATGTTCCCCTTTCTTTTTTTTTTTTTTTTTTTTTGTTTCAAAAACACTATCAAGTAATCAGAGACAGCTCCTGAAAAAGTTTGATAGTCTGCAGTTGAAAGAAGCTGTAGCAGCCATGAATCAGAGAGTGGACAGTCCAAAGTGTAGAAATTTCACTTGAGAAATTTGGATTTAATTCTCAGACCTTTCACAGACTTCCAATGTGACCTTGAGAAAGAAAGTTGGGAACAGTGTTGCTACTAAAAGGCTGTCTCTAAGTGACTAATCCAAGGGAGAAGGAGGAACGCAAGAATGACCAGACTGGCGCAGTATATCTGTCTTGCCTGACGTTCTATCTTTGACTATGGCCAAGACTATGTGTCTAAGACAAAATGTGAAATCAGGACAACCAGGCAGTGATTCTTCCTTAGAGCATTTATACCACCTCCCTCAATCTGTAGTTCAAAAGATCACTCAGACAAAGGTGATGTTTTTCTGTTTGGTAGCCCTTGACATGTTTTTGTTTTGCATTAGGGGCATAAACACGAGGCTGGGGAGGAGATAGATTGCTGGTGTAAACTGTGCCTTATCATGTTACAGACTACCTGGGTTACCTTGATCCAGTCAATTAAGATGAGATTCATTTACCTTAACTAAAATTATCTGTTTAAAAGAAAGGTGTCACTGTGGGCTACACTGCTAGCTAAGTCGGCGATGTGTTCACGTGCCGTGGTTAGGGGACCACCACAAACCCATGAGAGTTGTTGGTGACTGTCTGGGAGCATCAGGGTGCAGGCAGTGCTCCACTCATTACAATAGCGAAGATGCTCCCCTCCTCCAGAGATTTTGATTATCCTTGTGTCAGGGGTACACAACAAGTAAGTGGAACAAACAAGCAAGGCAAGATAACGAACTGAACAATACTGGGAGGGAACTGAATCCAGGATTATGTCTGGCTTTGCCCATGAGAGGCAGCGGTGTTTTGAAGGCACTGAAGCAAAAGGTAGATTTTAATTCAGGTTCTTTCCGTACACAGACTCTCTGCTGAGATGAAGGTGGTACTTTAATCCCCTGGGAGCAGAGCTATCAAATTGGCTGGATGGCTCCCTCTGTCATAAACAGCATATTTTATGCAATGTACCCACACTCTGCTCAGTTATGGTAAAACAGCTTTTCCTGCTCTGATGTTGTGTGCAGTTTTGCATAGTTAGGTGGAGAGAAGGAGGGAGGAATGACCCAGGTGAACAGAGACGTAAAAAGCTTTCTTGTCCAAGAGACAGAAAGAAGTGCTTGTGAACAGGTGGGACTGAATAACACTTGGTGTTAGACATCTACACTGGCTGTTCAGGATGGCCCTGAGAGCTCAAGACCAGGAAATCACTCTCTGTGCAGATAATGAGCCTGCAAGAATGGCCCAAGGTGTGCAAAGCGTACTCCACTCCCTCTGCACAAGACCTCACACGCCCAGGGACTCCTGGAGGGCCAGTGCGTTACCAGGCAGGTCCAAACAAACTCTCTGCAGGCAGGCAGTCCGCAGGAGCTGGAGTGTGCCGTGCTTCCTGCTGCTCCAGATGGTGCCCTTTCAGAGTAATGTAGATGTAGCCACTGAGGTCCTGCCGAGAGACAGCCCTCTCCTGCTGGGCAGCTGTACATGAGATCGGCAGCGCTTTCCAAAGAGCTTCTGTGCTGCCCGGTCTGTCCTTGCTCCATTTGGGAGGACTTGCTATGAACTCTCTCCCTGGGAGCAGGATCAGGGCAGCCCAGCGTGCTCTTCAGAGAGAAAATGGCCCCACAGCCCTCAAAGAGTGAGGGCCCCTCATTTAGGGGTCTGTTTTCACTAGGTTGATCCTCCCTTCTGGGGAAATAGCAGATTTTATTCCTATCTTAGGACAGAAGGCCTGGGGGGTTCTTGAGGAGCAAATGCCAGGGTGGAAGTATTGGCCATTGCTCCTTCTGTCCCTTCTCTGCTGACAACGTGGGTGACTCTGCACCACAGTCACAGCTGAAGTTCTCCAATCTGAGTCTTGTTTCCAGACTCACAGCAGGCTCAGCTGAGATCACAGATGCCAACCTCACTGTGCTTTCTTTCGTCTTCCCTTCTCTTTCTGAACTCCTGCTTAGCTTTCTTTTAAGGTCTCAACAGGTTAGAGCACCTCAGGTGTTCTCAGCACCTCTCTCTACACCCTTCTTCTCCCTGGACCATATCAGGTTTCCTTGCTTATCCTTCTTCTTATGTTTTTCTGTCTCTAAGGAGTACAGCTATGCCCAGCGACCCAATCATCCCTCCAGAACCAGAAGTAGCTTTTCTTCCAGGCTGATGTATTTGTTTTGGAGGTTGTCTTGATTCAGGTAAAAGGGTTTGCACCCTGAATCTATCAGCTACTCAGAGCTGCTCAAATTACTTTCAAAAAGTAATTTGTCACTGATTCCCACATCCAAAAACTTATTGTCAATCTCGTGTTCTTGGTGACCGTCTCAGTAAAAGATAGTCACGTATCCAAAATTAGAACCCGGCTGTTGCAAGCTCTGGGGAAATAAACCTGAGGTGCAAATGAAAGAGAGGTGTTTAGTGACAAATATAGTTCAGCTTCCAGTGCTCTCTTTGATGCCTGGCTAGAAAGCAGCCTCCAAACTTTCTGGCCCTTCAGCAGCACTTCTAAGAGGGTTATACATTGCAAGTGGCATCCTATGGTTTTCTCGCCATTGCTCTCAGATTAAAGACACAGTTCCATTTGCCCATGAACAATGTCCAGCAGACACCAGGGGACCAGAGAGAGGAATGATCATATGTCTATAACACGGCTCAAGAGCTTTTTCTGCCAATTCAGTTAGGGCAAGGTTCATCTTCCTTGACTTAGGTGTCCTAAAAGCCAGATATGTAATTTGGGTTAGTCATTACAGGCTTTTCTTATAATAAATACAGAAGAACAGTTGTCTCCAGACATAATTTCATTGCAGCCAAAGACAAATGCATGAGAAATGCCAGATGCATTGCCCTCAAGAGGTGTTTATATATCCAAAATAAAAATAAAGGAATCTTAGGATGACCAGCTTAGACATCCAAATTTTAGACATCCTCAGCTGGAGAAGATGGATCCCACACTCTATCGGGAAGGTTAGTTGTCCAAACGAAAGCAGTTCAAGGCAAAATGTTGCTTTCAACATCTTTCCCAGTGCAAAGGATACCAAGGGAAATTATGCCAATTTCTAGAAATATATATATATATACATATACATATATACATATATATATATATGTGCATATATATGTTTGAATTGGCTTTGGTTGTTGAAGGAAGCATAGCCTACTGCACTAGAAATGTGCTAGAAATGTGTGGAATGCAGGCAAAGATGGAGAGAAGCAGAGAAGAAAGGCTTATCAAAAAAAGGGGAAAATATGTAAAATGTTAATATCTTAGCACAGTGTTGTGGTGTTCACATGGTTAGGGAGATTAGTCCCATGAGCCTGAGCTAAGAAACAGTTCTTTCTTGTTCCTCAGATTTTCTAACCCTTAGAAGAGAAGTTTAGCAAAAATACTCCACCTTGGTCCCAATTCAGAAAAGGAAAAGAAAATCTGAAATTTCTAAAGCTTACCCTGTTCCTTATTTTCCTGATTTTCTTTGAAAATTACCCATGTTCACACATGGAAGCAGACAAACTGCCTTATGGGACATTTCTGGATAAAGAGCTGAGGTGAGCACAGATAGATGATGTGTATTATGCTTTCTACCAGTGATACAAATTTTCAATTAAAGCAGGGTCTTTTTGACAGCATAAGATTAAGATGTTTTTCTCAAAACCACATTTATTTTCTGGAGGAAGGGAAATGTCTCTCCAACAACATTTAGGCACTTTGCCGGAGAAAAAACTTCTCCATTAAAAGGCTGGATTTTGATTGAAAAAACATGAGTGAAAATGGCAAAAACATGTACACGGAGTCTGAGCTGGGGGAATTGCAGCAGCAAACTGCAGAGCTGAAGCAGTGTAGACCCAAGGTCCCTCACTTACGCTTAGCTTGTCATGCTGGCGTGCCGGAGCTGTTTAAATATATCACAGAGGCCAATATGGAGGGGGGAAATGCCTTCCCTTCTTCTTTCATCTTAAAACCCGATAGGTCATTACTGCTCATTCTGACATCAGTGCTGGGAGGAGGCAGAATGAAAACCCTCTTCAAGGGCAGTGCCCAGCTCTCTCTGCCACAGCCAAAATCCAGCTCTCTCTGTCGTCTCGGAAAGGATCCTCCTCGCCATGTAAAAATCACAGCTTTTTTAATCTACCCATGGCATTTAAACAGCCATATCCAGCCATGGCAGGGATCAGTCATTGATAGCACTGATCTACTTAACCTCTCTGATAACGCAGACCAGAGACATGAGCCAGTCCCAAAAATAAAGTTGGTTCTCACTGACAGTGAAGCAGGGTGAAAGAATATGAGGTGAAAAGCAGAGCAGAGCTGGCCATTGAGGAATCATCCAGGTTGTCATAGGCTTCCTGCTCTTTTGCAGGTGATGAAGGTTTTTGGTCTTATCCAATGTATTGACCTAAACCTACTGTTTAATTTGCCCCAGAATAAACCCCCTAATTCCAGGGCTGCCCATTTCTGCAGCCAGCCCACGTCCAACAGGCGAGCAAGCAGCCATAGCATTTGGGAGCGAACTTAAGTAGCTTTGGGGCTAAGCAGGATATATGTGAGTCAACTTAAAGAGCAGTAGGAAACTGCACCACATACTGACCCCTTAAAAATGCTCCCACACCCAAAACTGCCCTTGGTTTTCCTCTTACAGATCAGAAAAAGTACTCTTCTCAGACAGGGCTGTTTTGTCAGCCTCACAACAAAGTCTCCCTTCCTCTGGGTTGTCCCTTACTTGCACACTGAAAGAAACATGCTATTTATGTTTCCAAAAACGTGGAAGTATGTACATATATGTACTTTGCACAGTATCATCTCCCCTGAATAGGAAGAAGCTTAAGATTGGCCTTGTTCCAAATCATGTTGAACACGCCACCTGGAAGGAACAGAGACATCTGGAAAATCATTCCACAATCTCTGAGGAAATTACAGGAGAAATACCGGATGATTGGAAGAACAGCCCTTTGTGGGATTCTTACTTTATCAGCCAATTTCACTTAAATTTTTTTTCATAAGTAGCATATGTTCAGAACTTTAATAAGAAATCTTTGCGTTCTGGGGGGCTTTTTTATCTGTTTATTTAATTTTCCTCATAAATGAAAAAAAGTTTTAGAAATTTCAGAGGTGGCAGGGCAGAGGGTGAGGAAAACAAAACAAAACAACCCAAAAAAAAAAAAAACAAAAAAACAAAAAACAAGAAACAAAAAAACCCCAAAAATAATAGGAAGGAACTATCTGATAATTCATACTTTAGGGTGCAATAGTGGGGAGGTTCACTCCCTTGCCTGGAATATGAACAAAAAAAAACAAGCCCGCAAGAGGTCTTAGAATGCCTGGACTGCCGCAGTTCTGGCTGCAGGAGGAAGAATCATTGGTTAGTGCTTCACAAAGTCCTCCAGCAGACAAGCAGGGTTGTTTTAAAGAAAAGCAGAGTGATCTCTGGCAAGAATGAAGGTCTAGGTAAAGCTGAGATTCTGTGTGCCCATGCAAAACATTGACTGCAGTGTGCACTGGGTATGGGGGAATGAGGGGAAGAGGGCACCTCCACATGAGCTGTCCTTCTCACCCAAGCGCAGTGCCTCTGATGCAGAGCTGCTCTATCCTCGTGTTTGCAATCACACCTTTAGACATGTGGATTTTACTCAATAAAGAAACCAAACAAGAAAGAGAGATAGAGAACACATCCCACCAAAATCCACGTAATACTCACCTACTTAAATCACCTAAGCACTTCATCCTAAATATCTCTAATGCAATTAGGCATCCTCTCTGTTAAAAATATTGCTAAAGATAGATGTGCTATCCCTTCTCAGTGACTTAGTTAAATATGGGAAATTGGATGGTATTTACTTTAAATGGCCCCTGGAGATAACAGGTAAACTGTACTGTTCCCACTGCTATTGTGAGGTGAACAGCAGAGAAATCATTAGCTGAGGTCATGTAGATATTTGGGGAAACCAAGCCATGTAAAGTGTAAGAAAATCAGAGGCATGTCCACTTGAGGTTTACATTCATTCTGCACTTAACAAAAATACAATTTGTGCATTGTGCCTATGCAGCTCACCTCAAGATTTAACTAAAATTCCAGTGTCTGCTGTTTCTGGTTGACTCACGGTGCTGTTCTCTTCTGTGTACACTTGCTCCAGTAACCTGAATAAATTTCTCTCATGAAGGTCATGCTATACCTCTATATCTGCAGTTGAAATCAAATCCTGGGGTGAGGAGTCTAGATCTTTCCATTGGTAATAGAGTTTGCATGGTTCAATTTAGCTTTACTCCAAATTTTCAGGTATTTGCTGCCAGGTGAAATGAATTTCAGAGGTTCTCACCCAAAGAGTTTGGATTTCCCTTTAAAACCAATAAGGATGGGGGAAAATCTCCCTCTAGGGTCTACATCTAAACCCTGAGCAAAATCAAGCTTCAGTTTCCTTCTCCAAGTTGTCCATCACTTACACAAACACGTCCTCAAACCTTAACCACGTTCACAGCACAGCTAAGGAACCAGAAGCCATATGCACTCCCAGTACTTTCAGGGGATGCATTTGTACCAGCAGCAAGCACAGGCACCTGCTCCAAGAGAAGAGAGGATCCCTTGGTCTGCAGCTCTGCTCATTGTGTTTCTTGCGAAGCCTGAAACCTGGAAGAGCAGTGTGTAGGCTGGGACAAACGCTAACCCCTGTGTGCCACACAGCTGCCAACACATGGCCTTGGAGAGGGGAGTCAGCTGTGCAGAGCTAGGGAATGGTGGCACAGTGGTAGGACTGAGTACTTTGGACAAGTGAATCACATTAGGGTCCTAACTTTGCCATAGAAACCAAGAGAAGCATAGGAAAGGATGCTAGCTGAACAACTCATCCAAAGAAAGGCTTTGTCAGTGCACAGGGACCCCTCCAGCACCATGGGTGTGAGACCATTTCAGATAACACCAGCCACTGAGGTACACACTCCTTTGGACAAAACTCTTTTCTCCCTTCCCTCTTCCTTGACTTTATCATTCAGCTCCTTGTCAAAAAAATGTGAAAGCATCTGTTATCTCCTTCATTTAATTTGTAAATACACTCCCAAAGGGCTGGCAGAGCACATGTGTCAGTCCTTGCTTCCAAAGGCAAGGAATGAAGGATGCTGCTCTCACATGGCATGCCCTCCATCCTTGCAGGAGTCTGCTGACTGTACATCAGCTGCAAAGATGTTTAAAAACAGGTTTGGGTGATTTCTGCACATACCTAGTGTGTGGAGGTGGTCAAGGGGCTGTGGAGAGCTGTAGACATGCCTCAGATGCCCCCTGCTTAGCTGGACGCAGACGATAACAGATACCTCTACAGGGCTCAAATGTGTGATGTCAGATGTATTTGGCCCAAAAAGCTGTTATGTTTTCTAGGAAGTGCAGTCATAGCTGTCTTTTAGACAAAATAAGTAAGGAAAAACCCCACCCTTCTGTTCTCATTAGCTTTTGTGCTAAAGATCACTAAATATGGAGTGAAGGGAAAAGACAAAATTTGGGAGTACATAAGCACTTACTCAGATGTGTTAGCTAAAGCAAGGAGGCTCGTTGCATTCCCTTTGCCATATTATTACTTGAGACAGTCCTTGGACTGCAGCTCAGTCATTTACAGAGTCCTTGAGACTGCAAACTTGTCACCACAGCTTATGTGGTCGCTCTGCCCCACAGCAGACTGTTAGAGGCCTCAAGGTTTCACGCATGATTGTTACGATTACTATAAATTATCTTTTTATTGCACATTGAAATCCTCAGGCACCGAGCACCTACAAAATCATGTTTCTTTCAGCAGCAGGTGCAGGCTTTCAGCTCCTGAACACCCTCGTACGGCTGAGGAGACAGCTGAGACAGCCATCTGGAGACTCAGGAAGCAGCGTACCTGGTTCTCCAGCTCCTCAGCTCTCTCACTGTCTTCATGCCTGACAGAAACAAGTCTTTCCTCTGCCTGGCAGCACACAGACTTCATGGGTGACATGGCTTGTTCTGCTGGGTGCATTCCTCACCAGAAATCCAGAGGCAGCATCTTACATACACACATACACAGTGCACTGACCAAAAAAGGAGCCAGAAGTCCGGTTTCCCACTCTTTTCCTAGTAAACACTCGGAAAATGTGCTTCCCTCTTTGGAAATCGGTATAGACTGATAGCTAAATAGTCATTTAGCTCTTGATCATTTTTCCTGGCTATAATTGTATTTAACTGAGGATATGAAATGCCCATGGGACATTTTAAAAGAACCATGCTAATCCCCTATTGACAATGTTGTACGTGTTTCATGTCTTGCTGTGTTCGGTGTGCTCTGGGATTAATCTTCATTCCTCAACCCTAGCACAAAGCAGGTGACTGAGGCACGGAGGTGTGGGCAATGTGCCCAAGCTGAGCCAGCAAGAAGGTGGCTTAGCCAGTTTTAAAAGTCAGGAGTTCAAACTCGGTCCAGCACTTTGGTTCCCTAAGCTCTCATCTGTTTATTTCAGTCTCTGACCTGTCTGCCAGGCCCACCAAAGCCAGAAGCCCAGCTGGGGTAGGAGGAAGCTCTCCAGGCAGCAGTGTATTTGCTCCCCTCTCCCTCCTTGCACCTGGAAAAGATATTGCAATAAATAGACAGACAACATCAGCACCTTTATAGACAGGCCTCCATACCAAGAGAGATTTCATCCTTGCCTGCTGCTCTAGATTGGGCTGATTGGCAAAGGCAGGTAAATCCCTACCCTTTGTTTAACAAGATGGGAAAATGATGGAAAGCAAGAAACGCCCACAACCCTCCCAGGTATGAATGTTCAGGCTGCTTCAAGCCCTTTCAAGTGGTTTTGTCTCCAGCGATTTGCACTTTCCTGCCTCCTAGCCCTTTCCTGCATTCCCACTCCCACTCCCAACTCTGTCTTGCCAAGTTCTTCCACCGCTGTTATTATTTGTGAAGCATGAGGAGAGTTATGACAAGGGAGGGATGTCATTAAACCACGCCGGGAGGAGATGTCAGCCGCCATGCAAACATCTTCCTGACACTCCACTTTCAAACGATTTCAGAAACTGCACTCAGATGATTTCAGGTTGGGTAGGCCTGTCAGCTTGGATGGACGACACGCGTTGCTTTGGTGCCGGAGACAGCTCCGGAGCCTCTCAGCCGGCTGCTGCGCACACGCGTACACAGCCCCGTCCCCACACACACAGCTGCACACCATTATTTTTATGCCACTCCAAGACAGATATCCTTGAATGCCGCTGGAAGCGTCAAACTTTCACTGCAAGAGAAAGCTTTAACATTTAGAGGGTTCTTGTGTAATGCAAATGAACCAGAAAGGTAGGAAGGCATCCCAAATGCCACTCAATGCATTTATAAAAAGATAAGGTGACTTTGTCCTACCCTACCATATCACTTCATTACCAAGTGTCAGCAAAGAGCCTGGCAGCTTGATTGGTTGATGAAATCACATGACCCAAGTGTTATCTTGCAAAAACACATGAAATTACTAAGCTTGAAGAGCAAAGAAGTATAAATATCCCTACAGTTTATTTCCATCAACCAATAAAGGACTATGTATCTCTTTATTTCCTTTCATTTTTTCCTCACATTGAGGTGAAAAAAGAGAAATTCCCCATCTAATTTATAATTCAAGATATTTTGCTATCTAATATATTTATATTATTTTCTTCAATATCTAATTGAAGTGCTTTGTTTATGCATTATTCATTTGATCTTTGTTTTCCATCCTTATTGTTAACTTCCAATGCAATTTTAATGGGCTCATGGTCAGAGATCAGGGTGGCAGACACTTCGATGCCATGTTAACTCACTGACAAAAGGGCAGGAAGAAAGTGTGAGTTAGAAAGACTTTAAAGCCATCATTTCTGATCCAGATCTGAGCTGTGCTGTGCTGGTACGTGCCTAATTTTCATGGGGGCAGATTTCTTGGCTCTGCTGTGGTTTTCATTCAGGTGTTTGGGTGTCACACTACCAGCAAGCAAGAAAAAAAATGTAATAGCTTGAGCTTCTGTAGAACTGGGACATTAGCCAGTGCCTGCTGAGGTCTGTGGAAATAACGCATTCTGCTGCTATTCAACCTTTCAGTGCCTCTGCTGAATTGCTCACACCAGTAAACAGAGGTGAAGGTGATGGATGCGGCATGTTAGACAGGAAAATGGGTTGGTGTTCAAGACTTTCTAGTACCTATGGTGGTGCTGCACAACCAGGAGTGCACACTAGACTCAAGCAACACATTGCTCTTTAGGCTGTGATTCAACCATTGTACAGCACAGTCTGCCTTGCGCCTGACCAGGTACCAGGTATGGGATTTTAATTCAAGGCACTGGAGTTTCAGATGGGTCTCCACCTCTCGAACATCTCCTGGGCATAAATTTTGTTATTCAGTCACTCATTGAACTCACAGTCAAACCATCTTCCACAAGCAAAAATTCAGCAGTTCTCTTTTAGCTGATATATTGCAGCCCAGCTCCAATGAGATATGAAAGATTGAGGTTCACTGCTCACTCCAGCCAAAAGCTTACTTCCATTTTTACTCTTTTATTCTCAGCTGATCTCAACAAAGACATTTTGCAGTAGACAAAGAGTTAATAACAGTGTAGGAGCTATAATTCAGCCTAAGAAACCAACTTACGGATACTCTTGGCATTTCTGGATATCGGCACAGCTGTAGCACTGTCTCACCCACGGACAAATATTCTTGGCCAAGGCACCGGCTCTCACAGCCCATTAAAGGGCTTCTCTAGGAAGGAGTGCATGCAGCAAACAATGCTAACCTGAGTTTACAACTGCTGCCCACTGAAAGTTGGCATGGACAGGGAGTGGAAGTATTAAGTGATAGAAGACATAGAGCATTGAAAGTGACAGGTAGCAGATGTAAATAGAGGTAATTTTGTGCGATAACCCACCAAATTCCATTTTAATGAACTTAGCTCTCCAGTCTCCACCAGACGAGACATTACTAGACAAGAGAGAGTGAGAGGGAGGTCCAAAAATAGTGTCATGAAGACAGAGGCTGCTAAAAAGTTGCAGCAGCAATCCCGCAGAGCGCAGACTCCTGGGAGTAAATCCATGAGCCAGCTTCAGTTTGCACCCACGACAGGAACAGCAGTGGCACCAAGGATGCCTAAGGAAGAATCTGTACTCACAGGATGGTGGAAGGAAAGACATGAGGAGTATATTATGCATTGCACATTCCAACAAGAAACCTGGCAGCAGATGGTGGAAATAAGGGAGATTTGTGGGATCGATGTTTGTCTGGGACCAGTGTGCCTTTGACTTCCTTCTTTCCTTTGTTTTGCACATTTATTCCTCTTGAATTAACTCATGGAAGAGGAACAGATGCCATCAGGATTGAAAATAGCATTTTCAGTAGCTTGAAACTATTGCTTGAATGGAGGATGTCAGCATTTCCTCTGAATTGTACGAATCAGTGGCATTGTAACAGGGCTATTGTTTATAGATTTTTTTTTTTTTTATTAGAGATTCTTAAGGTCAGTCGCTGACAAATGTTTTTCAGCAATATTGGGGACCATTTTAGGAATTCTCTCTCATCTAATGATACATCATTTTTAAAAGTTGGAAATAAAATCTGCCAGGTGTTCTGGGTTTTCACACTGAAAGAAATCTCCATGTTTTCTGGAGCAGAAATTCCTGACTTCGATTCCCTTTCCCTCATGTTTGACTGACAGCCATTGACACACTGTTGTGAATGAAGAGTTGCTGTCTATCTGAACTCAATGGCCTCAGACTTTCCCCTAGATGATTCATGTTATTCAAATGATCAGAAATCTATAAATCTCAGAATGAAAAAGTGCAGAAATGGCATCTTCATTATTCTTCTGGTTCTTTTTTCTCATCAAGGATATAAGAGTCAGTTTTTCATATGTAGTTGCTGTTTCAGATTCAAAATTCTCATCCTCAAAGTTTGAAATTCTTCACATTAGTCTTTGCATGTGGTTAGAAGAGATGACCATCTCTGTTGAAAATATTTTTGTACAAAATGCATCAAATGCAAATAAAATATCCTCATATAAACTCTTGCTAGCTACTTTAGAACCACGCTGGCAAGTTTATTTCTGAACACAGGAAAGAAGCTCAGGATAGCTGATGGGCTTACCATGGGGAAAAAAACAAACAAAATGAAAACATCAGTGAAAATATTACCCTTGCCTGTAGAAAATGTAATTTTAACTCATCTTCTATCTGTTGTAAAATGAACTTCTTTAATAAGGCCACATTCTTCCAAAACCCAGACAGCACTGGAAATTAAATTGCCTATCTCAAAATAGTTTTGATTGAGAATTTTCAACCTGCCCCAAAACAGCAAATATGGTGAGACAGCTGTCCCAGTCAAGTCCTTGGTTATGCTTGGTCATTCTTAAAAGCTGTTAACGGCAATGCAAAACAGTCCTATGCTTGACTGTGTAAAAAAGCAGAAATCACCAGAGGCTTCATGTGTGAAAAGAAAAGGTATTTCTCCTCCCTTTGTCATGGATCCGGTCCTTTCTCAGGGTTCAAAAGAATTTGAGTGCATGGTGGGGAAATATTTTTCCAGCATGAGAGAAGGAGTAAAGGGGGGAACAAAAAGAGACAGAAAAGGAAAAGAAAATTCTACTTGATTAGCTTCTTAGCATCAGTTGGATGTGACAACTCTTTGAATATGGATGAAGTCTACAAGAGGGATCATCTGCCAGCAGTAGTTGTTACCAAGGAAGTAAGTGATGCCGGAGGTCAGAGGGCACCTGTCTCGCCAGCTAATGAAAGAATTGTGGGAGACAGAGCTTTTCTATCTGATTAGTATAAGGGCTGTAATTCCTGTCCTTCCCACCCCCACACCTTCTCTGTCTCTCTTTTAAGGTGATACCAAGGCTATTGTCGTTATTGCAAGTGGGATGTGAAAAAGACCGTCCTAGGAAGAGCTTTGCCTCTCTTAAGTGATATTTTGGCCAACAGCTTTTGCCAATCTCATCATCCCACACAGATTCTGGGAGGGAAAAGCAACTCTTTTCTTTAATCTCTGCCAGAATTTTTTCCCAATCACGCTGGGAGATGAAAGTCACCCTTGATTTTCAAGGGGAAGAAATGCAGTTGTTGGAAGCGACTGATTATAAGCAGGAATGTATGTATAGGGGTGGGAGTGCTAGAAGAAATAACTCAGGAATGCTTTATGTGTAAGGGCAACAAAGAAAAAAAGATTTTTGAAAATCACAGGCTATTGCTTAAACCCACTTTTCTCACCCAATTTACTGCAGAGATAACCTAAACAATTATATAATTAGTCTCCCTTTTAGGTGTCCTGAGAACTCCATTCTCACTCTTCCAAAAATCCCAGAAATCGACCTTTAGGCAGAACCATGGACACAGACCAAAAACCGGCAATTTGAGGACAAAGTCTCCGAAAGTCTGATTAGAAAGCAGATTTACATTTACATTGTACACTAACCAGTGTATTTCAAACACAGGGAGGCAGGACACATAAAGAAAAAGGTGCAGAAAAGAGAACGGACCTCAGACTTTTAGGGATCACTCTATGTTTTCCAAGGCAAGGCATAAACCAGAGCTTTCTCGTTTCCAGGCAGAAGGTCCCTCTGCTTATCTCAGTCTCTGTCACTCTCTGGTTCAGACTTTCCCTTACCTGCAAATTCGTTACAGAAGCTCATCCTTTCATGGCGTAAATCAGTATGTTTCAGTACAGTTCGGGCGATTTTCAGGAGCAAATTATTCTGCCCATGCATTTCACAGACAGACCAAAGATCTTGCTTGACCTCTCTAAAGCAGTGCTGGTCTGATCCTCTTATTTATTTACCAAGTAAATGCCAGTCAGTGAATTTAGGATGTTGTCAGAGAGTATGAATCTACACACAGGTCTTCCATAGCCAGGATCAGGTTTCACAGAGTTTAATTAATGCTGAGGATAAGACATTTTCCCTTCCACTAGCAGAGGAAAGAGAGAGGGAGCCTGGAACTTCTTCATTGTTGAGCTATCACTCAAAAACTTTGCTACACCATCAATCGATACCACGCAATTGGGAGAAGATGGATATAGCAAGGCAGCAACTCCCATGATAACACCCAAACATGGATAGCTACACGAGGCTGCAGTGAAAGACACATCTATACCAAGGCACTGTGATTGAAGTGTCCTGCTTCAGATCACTGTGAAAAGTACAGAGAAATGCCTAAAAACCCCTTGCCCTAACCAGGATGCTCCAAAAGTTTTTCACTGCTGTTCTGTTGAGGGTGGATATAAGTTAATTTTCAGGTGTAATATCTTATTGGCTCACACTTTCAAAGGTATTTACTAGCAGAATTTGCTAACAGACTTTACACTCCATCGGTGTGAAAGTCTTAACTTGCCACCTGATAAAAACAAATCTGGGTCATGATTGTAGATTGCATTTTTAAGTTGAATTTATCTTTTGTATATGTTTATATACACATATACGTATACATATACATACACATATACATACGTATATATGTATATATGTAGTTTACCACTTTTGAGTGTGTTTTCTTATGCAAGTATGGGTGGTAGAAAGAAGAGAAGCTGTTTATATCTCACTTCTAATTTTTCTATGCATTTTTAAGTCTTGGTAATATTAAAAGAAAGATGAGTTCAGCAGAGATGGGACACAGCTAATAGTGTTTCCTCTACGGAGTGAGTATCTGCAATTGCAAATAAATTGTGCACTATTGTGCACATTTGGTGCCTCTGCCCATAGGCACTCAATCTGAAATTAGAAGTATTTACTTTCATGTGCTGTTGCACAGCCAGCTTTAGGGAAACCATGGCCCTGTTAGGTTCTGCATAATCCTGTTAGCATCCTGAACAGCTTTAAGGAACAAACTCACTTTTAAACTAGTTGGTCAGGTTTAATGTTCCCTAAATTTACCCACATCTAAGACATCTAATTAAAATGCAGATCCTTCCAAGGATCCTTCCAAGTCAGCCAAGACTTGCAATACAGAACATGGAGAGAAAAGTGCTTTTTTAGGGGAAGTGTGATTTGGCTGAAAGCAGATTACTGTATGATGAGGAGAGCTGCGCCCTCGACTTTGCAGAGCAGATCCCTGTTAACTACAGAAGAAAGACAAGGATGATTATCTCAGGTAGAGGCAAGTCTTGTAGTAAACACTTACATTTCTCCAAATGGATCCCACCCTTTCAAAAGCAAAACTCTAAGTCTGCATATCATTGAAGTCAATATTTAGTTTTCTTTCAAGACATAGTGAAAATGCTATTCCAGATTGCCAGTGAGGAAGGATTTTGGACAAATACTTTATTCACTGGGGAAAAACAACAGTTAAGCACTGAATGGAAATATATGCATGCTTCTATCAAATAATAAGATACCACAACCAGTTTACTTGATTGAAAATGTGAAAAAATTTGCTGATGAGGTATTTTTTAAACAAAGCTATTTCTTTTCCTTTTTCTCAATTTCCTTTATTAATCTGCTTGCTTTTGATGAAAAGGGAACAAAACATAGCAAAATGAAAAGTTGTTACATTTTGGGTCAGGAGAGACACTCTTGTAAACTGGAAATTTATTTTTTAAATTATTTTGTCGATGTGCATTTTGGACAGTGAAGTAAACAGTATTCAGACACATCTCAGTCCACGTGTATGACTGCCAGCACCTACCCACAGACCTGGGGAAGAGCTGCCCAGGGCAGCTTTTAAGGATAGCGGTGGTCAGGGGTGTGTGATGTCTGGGAAGTCAGCATCAAACAGATATAATAGATATTATATTTAGATTGGATGTTAGGAAAAATGTCTTCATTGAAAGAGTGATAAGGCATTGGAGAAACCAACCCAGGGCAGTGGTATAATACTGTCCTTGGAAGTGTTCAGAAGGTGTGTGGATGTGGCCCTTGGGGGACACGGCTTGGTGGTGCTGGGCTAACAGTTGGACTGGATCATCTGAGAGGTCTTTTCCAACCTAAATGATTGTATGATCCTATATGGATCCTACATTCATTTGTATAGATATAAATGAAAGGAAAAGTCACTCCCTGGGCAGTTTTAGCTATCAGTTTCCCTCCCCATAGGAAGATGCAGTTTGCCACAGCAGATGGGACCAGCGATCCATCCTGTCAGGTACAGTGCCTCCAGCAGTGTCCTGTGCCTGGTGCGTGTGAAACCCTCCCTCCTGGCAGCATCTGGCCGAATGCACAGTGCTGGACAGAAAGGACGAATTCCTCCTCAGGCCCTGCAGCGCTGACCTGGTGTATGACTGACACACACAGAGATAAACGCTCTATCCAAAGCCTGGGCTGTTTCAGGTCACCTCTGCACCTGCAGAGTCAAGAGAGCCCCCTGGGTTATGTCTGGGCACAGCACGTGCATTAAGTCAGGGAGCTCCAGAGACAAAAGGCATTTGCAGGGAGTGAAATGTTGCCTGCAGGAAAGACCGGCAGCAGAGGACACCCCAGGCCCAGGACATCTCCCTCCACCATGGCCTGATCGTCATTCAGAGCAGGAGAGCTTGGCATGGAGGATGAGCCTAACTTTGATTTAGATTGTCTAAGGCACCATCTCTCCGATTTAGATCTTAGGACAATTGACATCTCTAGGTGCTGCCAGTTGTTTTCAGCCGGCGTGAAATGAACCCCCACCTCTGTGCACTTCCCTGATTTTGAAGAGAAAAAGCCCAGGGACCCCTGTAGACATCAGGCAGAGCACCATAGAGGGAAAGGAGATGGAGCACGTGCTCAGTCCTGCCCAAACCCTCAGAACCCAGTACTAGGCCCAGCTGTGGCAGGCTGGGAGCACACGTTTGTCTTGGATATTCATTATGAAAGCCTTGTTAGGAACCCCTCGATCCTGTGAGAAATGGGGACAGCCAGGGGAGGGTTTGAAGAAGAGAGAATCATGAAATCTCCTGAGCTGGAAGGGACCCACAAGGATCATGGAGTCCAGCTCCTCTCCCTGCTCAGGACAGAGGAAAGAGATTGGAGATTCAGATCTGCTAGGCGAGGAAGAAGGACGTATATATTAGGAAATGCTTTCTTGGTAATTTTATCAGAGACCTAAATTAGTGGGGTTTTCTGAAAAAAAATTTAGAAGGTATTTAAAAAAAAAAAAGAAAGGAAAGCTCGCCATTCAGCAGCTCAGCTCCAGATCTCCATAACACTTTCAAATGAAGGCATTACCAGGGAGCACATTTTATTCCCAGAGACACTCTTGAGCTTGAGCAGAGGGGATTTGCATCTGTAAAAAGGACGGAGAGAAGGAGACAGCAAGGCTTAGCCTTTGTATCCCTCACCAGAGCTGGAGGAGGGGAAAGCCCAAGGAAGGGGGTGTTTGACCCTCACCTGGGTAGCAAAGAGATTGGAGACAAAAACATTTTACTCCAACAGCCCCACCTCCTTTTTGTTCCCCCAGATCCAGCGAAGACATCAGAGCTGCAATCTCCTGTTGTCAGGGGCTAATACATAAATAAATAAAGGCCCAGATAAGATAACAACAGCCACAACAACAACAAAACATGTAGCAGCATCAGGGGCAGGAAGGATCAGCATCTGCTTTAATTAAAAATCTGCCTTCATTGATTTTTTTTTAAAGGAACACATTTGTAGGGATATGAAGAAAATGCTTCCACTCCATCTTAGTTCAATGAGTGGTGTACGTCCGCTGTTAGCTACAAATAAGCCTTTGATCATTTTACTGCTGTCTGTAAAAAAATAATTTTCCTGTGTATTTTCCCTTTTTTTTTTCCTCTTTGAATTGGGAGCTTAAAGAGGGGAGTGGCAATAGAAAGATCTACTTGGGAAACCTCCAAATGAGGATGGGGGAGAGAGCAAAGAGAGGAGAAATGAGAATAAATACACAAAGCTGTATCCAGCGAGGAGGGATCAGGTTGCCAGAGCCCAGGGGCTGAAACAACCAACTGTACCAGCCTCAGCTCAGAAAACCCAAAATACTGTGCCTGTTTCTCCAAGCTGCCTATACTCCTCTCCAAACATAACAATTAGAAGCATGTTGGTGTATTAAAATTGAAGGAAAGCATGCATTTGAGCCCAAATTTAGCTGGAGTGCTTCATTGTGCTCACTCTCAGAGGAAAACTGAAGGATGAGGGAGGAGGCAGTGTGGGAAATGCTGGTCCATGTGGAGGTGGGACATGGAGGACAGAGTTTTCCTTGCCAGAGATGGCGCTTAGCAGTGCAAAGCCAAACATGTGAAGACGGAGGTGGGCGGCAGAGAGCTGCCCTCCCTCCCACGGAGGGAGCCTTGGGAGATGCAGTGTGGATCCCACCTCTGCTGCAGACTTGAGCAGTATTTGTATGGAAATCACTCGTGTTTCCTGCTGTAAAATGAGCTTAAGACCACTTTGCCTGCCTCCCAGGGCTTCCTGAGGGTAAGCAGATTAAAGGTTTGGAAGTGTATGGGCACCACAGCAGAGGGGAGCAGAGGCCAGCACGGCACAGCCAGGGCTAGAGGGGATGCAGAGTCGATTGCAGCCACCAGGATTGGGTCCTGCTGCCTTCATGTGTCGCACAAGGTGAGAAGCCATTGCAGGTGGTGGCACTAGGGCAAAGTAGGCTCATTGCCTGGTCAACAAGGGATTTTAATGCAGCTTCTATCCGCCTCCCTCCTCTTGCCCCAGCAACAGCAGCGGGCTTAGCACGATGGAGCTCTCTGCTGCTTTGTGAAAAATCCCTCCTCATCCTCCTGACAGCATCAGTGACCTATCCTAGGGCTGGCCATGCTCCCTTATGTTAAGGGTAGGGCGGAAGAGAAAAATCAGCTTTTCCTAAAGGGCTGAGGAGTCTGGAACTGGCCTTGGTGGGAAGGCAAGGGGAGCAGTCAGGAGGCAGGAGGGGACACAGTGGGGCTTCTCTGCTGAGGACTGTGTGGTGGCACAAGCTGCTCCAAGGTCTCACCAAGTAGATGTGTCCCTTTTGGCTGTGGGTGTCTTTTTGCAAAGTCTCTGAGAGGTGTTTTTCCATGGTCATACATCATCACGACCGTCAGCCCGTGGCTTCCCAAGGGTTTGGGAGGTGCATGGAGTAGGACATGGTGTGTCACCACACAGTTGCAGCTTCCTACCTTTAATCTGTGCGCCTCAGAGCTCAGCTTCTTCTAGTGGTTCCTGCCAAGGAGAGGAGCAGCAAGGTTTTTCTGTCCCCAGGGGCACCGAGGCATGGGACATACATCACAGGGTCAGAGCACTGGACCTTGCTCCTATGTGGCCTCACCTCTGCTGGATCTCTCCGCACATCCCATTCATAGGCAGCGGTGACAGCGTGAGAGGGTCCCTGCATGTGCATGTGTACCCACTGTATTAATACATATGTATGTGTATTTTTACATATCAGTTCTATAGGGCTCAGCAACATCAAAAGGAACCTGGATAATCAGAGCAGAAGATATAAAAGATCAAACAGAATATCTTTTAAACAGATCTGAGAAGCTTAATTTTCATCCAATGTTACTGCAGGAGCTTTTCCTCCTTTTTTTTTCTCTCTCTCTCCATTTTTTTTTCCCACTTCCATGAGTTTCTTTGATCTGTTTTGATGTCTTTTTCAGCTCCTCTTTCAAAAAAACTCTTTTAAAACCTTTTTTTTTTTTCTTTTCCTTTCCCCGAAAGTCATGGAGGTTTCTAAGAGTAAGAAACTAGCTACATGCAGCATCTCCCCGCACACTTTCCTCCCTACAATGTACATGCACTCCACAGTCCCTGTTCTGTTCAGAAACCTCTGACTCCAGGGCAGAGGGATGAAATTAAAACTGCACTGAGTGAAATGTTATTTCCTTCATGTCAGGGGTTTTCAACTCGGTCACTTTTGAGTCTTGTTCAGGGTTTGAATTGGACTACATTTGTGGCAAATGCTGTTCCCTCAGTTGTATGTCTAGCAAAAGGCCAACTTCACAGAGAGAAACCCGGCAGGCTTCATTTCAGACCTGTGCTATCAGTTCACATTGACAAGGATGTGAGTGTAGGGTCAGGTCACCTGAGTTTTCCCTTTGATTTCATTGGGGCCTGGGCAAAGTTACTTAACTTTTCAGCCTAACTACTGAAGAAATCACTAACTTCTGCAAATCTGCACTGCCTATAGGCAACAAGGAAAAATTAAATTTCACCCATAGATGAAAGTCACCTGAGAGGAAATGCTCTCCTCACAGCTCTGTGGCACATTTTTCACTCTGGTTACGGGCACGCCAGAACATCTCCCCTTAGTTCTCCTGGGTGGTTCAAGGTCTGGTGTCCCTTCAACACCCTGCAGTACCAAGCTCCCACACACACATTGCCCCATGCCATGCTCAGATGTACCACATCAGCCTTGACACCCAGGCATTGCATCCCAGCAGTTCTCCATAGGTCACCTGGCCACATATGGGGCAGCTGACACTCCCCATATGCTCCCAACAGCCTCAGCTCTCCCAGCTGCCTATCCCATTCCTGCTTTTGCTCCTCTTTCTGTAGCAGACACATTTTCAAAAAGCCCTTCTCCAGCGAAAGGAGCACTCACCAGCACTTCAGAGCAGGCTCTCCACAGCAGGCACCAAACATAGGCAAGAGCTAAACAATATCAGTTGAGTGAAGTCAGGTGAATATATGTGGCAGGGCACTGCAGGGGACGGCTGTCTGCTGGGCACAGGGCAGATAAAGCCAAAATTCTTTTTACGCTAGCCTTAAGCAGGCTGCAAGCAACTTCTCAGGATGCCAAGGCTCACATTCCTGCATTAAGGCTCTCCTTCCCTCAACAGCTAGTGCCAGAGCAGTAGGAATGCTGGTCCTGTTCTTCTAATTAATATGATTTTGATCTCTCAGAGTGTCCTCAGAGCCCAGATGAAATGTAGAAAGTGTAAATACTGTACAGAGACACACAGACTCACAAGACTGCCTCATCTTTCAAGCCGAGTTAGCCTTTCTTGCAGCAAGCAGATGAGCTCAGAGGAATGGAAGAAAAAAAAGCCTGAACTATTACAGCAGAAGTTTTGTGTGAAACCAAAACTGCCCTGCAGATTGGAAATCTATTTTCAGCCATTCCAGTTCTTTCCAAAATACTAATAATAATAATTGAAGTTCTGAGGCTTTTCAAGTAATTTTTATCCACCAGCCTCCTCTGAAGTACAAAGCCAGCTCATGCCTGTCAGGCCAGCTGGGCTGAGCTCAATCCGAGACACAGGGTGCCAGAAATTTAATCCTGAATTTCCCAAATCTAATCGAAATGGCACAAGCCGTGATTAATAATTCACCACTTTATTACTGATACGATGCCTCGGACTATCACAGCGTCTGAATAATTGATTTGCCAAGAGGGGCAACATGTCCTTTCCTAAAGCAGAGGAAGTTTGACCAAAGAGTTGCTGTGTAAAGCTGGCTAAATGTTTTTAAACAGTTTGAGACTAGATCTCTGACATTCACTTGGTGTCTAAGGACAAGCTGGGAAGAGGCAGACGGGAAGTTTTATACCCATCCTCCACAGTACATAGCAGTCTGTACACTGTCTGAAAGCAAAGGGAAAGAAAGGTGAGAAAAGACTGGAAGGAAATTAAGTTACCAGAAGAAACAATCTTTATCCTACAAACTATGCATAGTATGAGTATTAGCTGCCTTTAGATTTGATTCATGAGGTCTGTATCCCCTTTCTCTTACACTTGACCCCTGTTTGACTAATGATGCTTCAGATGCATTGAGTCTAAGGGATGGTGAATGTCAATAGAAGAGCTGAGCAAAATTTGGTGTAACACAGCCAGACTTTGTATTTTGTCATCCTGGAAGGCTGACAAAAATCTGGATGACAGTCCTACTGTTCCTTAAGATTAGAGGCAAATTCGGGCTAGAAATGGTATTTCAAAGTTCCCCAGAACTGACAGCACCATATCTGGGCCTCAAAAACCCCTACAGTCAGTGTTTCAGCTCGAACAGTGAACAAAATTTCCTTTTTCCAATCAAAATCGGACCTCAATTTTCCCATTTGTAAAATAGACATATTGAGCACTGGTGCACTGTTTTCCACATATTCCTGTGGATGGACAACAACTCAAGAGTACTTTAAACCACTGCTATCATCTCAACTGTTGTGGCATGGTGACAATACCACGCAAGTAGAATTCTGAAGAATCAGAGAGACCTTGGTGAGGGCAAACTGTGGCCCTGCATTTAAAAAAATTATGATTTGAACTGTTTATCTCCTGCCATATATGCAAGGTGACAGGTCTACCAGAAAGCAATCCCGTCTACATGCAGTTTCGTTGAAATTTTCAGAGCAAATGGTAGCCTCTGGCACTTCCAGGGAGCAAAACACAACAAAACAAAGCATTTTAACTTCTAGCTGAAAAAGCAGTCCTCTGCCTTTTTTCTTCTCCTCTTTATCTTAATACAGAATTCTGTACTTATAAAACAAGGCACCTACTGAGCTAGTAGCAAAGGGGTTAACATAATTGGGGCTGTTTTCTCCCCCTCTCCACTTTGCCTTTGGTAGTTAAATCGAAAGCAAGTGGTACTGCCTTATTACTATCATTGTGCTGAGATATTGCATTAAAGGAGTTTAGGGTTTCAAATTGAATGTCAAATATAATATCACAGTGGAAACTTGAAGTGCGCAGCTGAGCTGCTCAGCTCCAGAGGGTTAACGCCGCCCGCCCGCCTGCCCAATAGCACTGCGAGCCACTGATCTCCATCTCAGCCCACTGAGCTATCTTCAGATGCTCTCCACGACTTGCAGGCAGGAGAAGGGGGCCCTGATGGATGCCAGCCAGCTGCAGATGGAGAGAAAGAGAGTTCAGTGTAACGAATTGATTGCTGGGGAATTGATTGGAGTTCTGTATTGCCTCAGCTGTAGCAGCCGATCATAACTAATCAACCCTTTGTCACTTCAGACTGGAGCAGCGTCATGCATGGACCAGGGACAGGGAGAATGTCTTTCATTTTCCTTGGTAGAAAAGTTCCTTGTTGGAAAAGAACCGTGGCCATTGCTGTATGATTTTTCTACCTGAGTGCTTAGAAGCTGAATAGTTTCAGGTTTGGAGTCATTTTCTAGGGGCATAGACACAGTATTGCCAGTGCTTTCAATGAGGTTTTTCTGGTTTGTTTTTTTCTTTTGTTTTTTTTTTTTTTTTTCACTTTCTTAGTCTGATTTATCCTTTTTCTTCAGGGAACATTAATGAAGTATGCTGTACGATGGAAAAAATGCATAATACTACATACAGGCTTAATACTGGAAACATGATTTTTATACTCTTGTTAATGTGAACTAAAGTGTATTAAATCAAATCACTGAGAAAAGCAGATTAGACCTATTCACAGTTTGGAGGAATCCATATGTAGCTTGAAGAACGAATTCCCATTGAAGCAAATTTTCATTCAGTGCAATGAGTTGTCACAGTAATGAGTTCTTGGGGTAAATACTTTATTCTCGTACCTTTTCCTCAGTGTTTGGTGGACTGCCAGTGTTGTTCATCTTTCCAGCCTCACTGACATCACTGCAGTTATGTCCTCCTTATATCAAAACCAGAAAACTGACCTGACACTGCAAAATTGTCTTTCAAGTGCTGTGAATGTCTTAGACTTAACCTATGCTTTTAGTCTGCTGAAATAATTTGAAAGTGCCCAGGAAATCTTGTTCATAGTCTTTGTGCATGATCAGTTTAAGGATCAAAACTCTCTTCTCATCCTCCTTGTCTACCTACTTTCCTTATAAACTCTCCCTGAGCATAGCCTCTGTATGACTAAAAGGTGCCTCACTTTCTGATTCCCTAAAGGACTGTCTCCTGAGATGTCAGGCCCAGGCTCAAACTGGCATCTCAGACTGCCCAGAGAGACTGGTTCACCATTTAGTGTGGGAAGGAGCTCATTAGCTGCTTGTCCTGATAGCTGAGACAGGTAATACAGGGCACACCCCACCCACCGCATCATTCCAAAATCATTCCATGGACAAAAACACAGCAAAAAAATGTGCTGTGCCTGTGTGTCTTTTGCAGACAGGACAAGGGAGGCTTCACCTCTCTAAATTCACTGTTCAGCAAGGAAGTTACCTGTGTCCACGCAGCTCTCTGCTCTGCAGAGAACTGTGACACATGCTGGACTTAACATGTATGTAACTTCACTCACAGGACAGGCTTCAAGTCACCTGTGTGTGTCAGTGGTTTGCTGTACAGGAACGGATCAAGCTAGCCTTCTCTGTGGAAGAAACATTCCTAATTCCCAAAGAGCACTTTTGCACTTGGCATCATCTTTTGATTGCAAAAATATCTATAAGCAATTATCAAAATAAAGTCCACTCATCACATGAACTGTGATACATGCACTGTTGACCCACTGCAGATTAGATGAGAATTTTATCAATGTAAATGTCTGAAAGAGATAAACCATCCACAAAGCAAGTGGAAATGTACAGATAGAGCTACAGAGCAAGTCTGCTGAGAGCAAGAACACCTCATGTAGGAAAGTCTTGGATCAACTCCACAAGTGTGATACATCTTTTTCCCTTTCATTACTCCACCTCCTTGGAGTACAACGAAGAAGATGGTAACTTTAGTTGTTGCTGTGTCTTTGTGTCTTCGTGTTTGTTTACCATGTTGCACATTGTATTGTAAAAGATTAGAAAGAAAAGAAACCTAAAAACCTGTGGGGTTAAGTTAGAATTTTATAGGCCTGTTGGGAAATAGGATGGCAGGAACAGCAGGCTCATCTTACAGATGCATTATATTTTGTGACAAACTCTGGTGCATGCAGAACATCCATCAATCATTGAGATAATTTTCCATCTCATCAATTATGCAAATTAAACCAGAAAAACTATGTTCAAATAACGCTAAGGGCCTGACATAAACCCAGGAAAGCGAGGCAGCTTGGAGCGAAGGTTGAAATCCTACCTTCCCTCTGCCCTGCCATGCACTGGCTTTTCAGGAGACAGGCTGCACATGACCATCGTGGCAAAATGGTCTTTTTGTTCCTGCCAGGAGCTCCAGTATCAGCGAACCATGACATGGCTGCTAACAGGAGCCTGAGGGACAGACCTTCGGATTCCTCTGGCAGGCTGAGTAAGGCCAGGACCCACCTAAGTTGATTGTGAGGATGTTCCATGGCCTTTAGCACCATGGCCCTGAATACTCTGATGCTGATGGACAGGCTACGGCCCACCCACTGGGTGTATGAAGTCAGAGGGTGGAGGGAGAAGTCTTAGCTCTTAGTGGCTGAGTTCATCTCCCATCTCCCAAAGAGCCAGCAGGAAGAAACTCCTCCTACTATGGTGGTCCTGTACCTCACATGGCTTAATCCTGCTTTTCTAGTTTTTCTCTAGTATGACATGACTTAATGAACAGAGCCACAACTGGAGAGAGGAAATCCATTCATTTTGAAAGAGTGGCATGGGGCTCACACAGGTCGCAGACGCTGCCCACATGAAGATATTGTCATTCTCCTGGCAGATCTTCCTCAAAGGCAGAGCAGCATAGTGTGAGTTAAATACCACAGAGCTCAAAGCTTAAAGTGACAAGAATGACAGTGAATAAGACATTTGTTAGCTTTTCAGGGCTTTGGAGCAATCTTGCAATCAAAACTGCTGTCTTCTCATTGATGCTGTGTTGTCACCATGAAGCCTTGAGGAACTACAAACATCAATGCAGATAACGTAAAGCAGCTGCTAAGTCATGGAATATGGAAGACTCTCCAATATGCTGATTATTTATTACTATTTTAATTGTTGTATAATGGTGATAACAACAATAATAATAATAACCACCTGCACAGTGCTGGGCTTCATCTTCTTCTATTTTGTTTATTTCAAAATCAAGGCAGTGATTCCTTTGACTGAGTACGTGTATCTGCAGGGTATACATCTGCACCAGAGCAAATCTCTCTTGGCTGCCTCTACAGTCAACAGGGAGCTAGGCAATATGGTCAGTGGAGTTTGATTAAGATTTATTTCAGCTCAAAGTAAGTCCCCATCATTCAGTCACTAGAATTTTACCCGGAATAGTACTGACTTATTGATGAGATCTCAGTTTCTGTCAGGGCATCTGGACACCCTTTGGACAACATCTCAAATATTCACACCTACACTATAAAACCCGCTGTTAGTTGGGATCCATTTCATGACTGTTCCAGGTCTGAAGCATCCAGTTTTAAACACTCCCAGAGTTACTTAACACTATATAGAGGGCAAGTCAGCGATTGTGGGATCCCTTTGTTTCTGCAGCACTCTGCTCTTGGAACTTTCTTCCAGTATCCAGAGAACTTACTACTTTTCATCAACAATATAGTGATGCCTTCCCAGTTTTGCTAAAGGAGGAGTCAAACGAAAATGTGCAGAGAAGTAAATGCTTTCCAGTCAAAAAGAAAAGATTTGCAGACAGAGGGAAAAACAAACAATGTAGTTCCCTTGCCAAAGGACAAAATGGTTTTTAATTTCAAGTGCCGGCATCGTAACACAAAAAACTCATTTAAAAAAAACAAAACACTCCTATCTATCTATCTATCTATCTATCTATCTATCTACCTACCAGAAAACCTGGGAAAAAATACAGACAATCAAAAAGATTACTTCTACCAGTGCACCCACACCATAAAACTTTTTTTGCCCTCCAAATTATTGCTAGTGAAGCTGTTTGGTAGGGTTTTTTTCCTCTTGCACCTCCACTTCTGATCACAAATGCATTGCTTGTACTCCCCGTTGGTTACACTCCACATTTGGTATGCGACCACCAGCTCTTAACTGTAAGTGAAGAACTGTACTCCACTGATTTGTGTCAGTGAAGCTGTGTTTGGGAGATAATTGTTCACTGGGTTTATTTATTGCAGTCACTCTCACAGGATCTGCATCACAGTATGGTCACAGCATGTCTCTGGAAATAAAGCAAAATGGATTGTATAAATAAATCGGGTACATTAACTCAACATGAGCTTTGCAGGAGCAATATAGTCAATAGAACATACTAGTAAAAGTGACAGGACATTATATATTCAATGATACATGCTAACGAAGGTAACAAGAAGCATTTATTCCATAAAGCATACAAATATCATGTAGAGACAGAGGAAGTTTGAGTCACATCCAATTAAAATGGCTCGTTTCTGGCAGGTCAGCTGCATTTGACAGATGTCCTCATATACAGCAGCACCTTGCAATGATCTTTGTACCCAGCCCAACTCATCTCTCATTAGCAAGACATTTCATTACCAGTCTGTGGGACCATCCTCTCAGCATTGCTGATTTCTGTCTGGCCAGCAGAAATGCTGTTGAAGCCAAGAGCTTCCTGTAGGTGACTGTCTAGCCAGATAGGGAACTTGGCACTCAGTAAAACCCACCTACTTGAGAGGCACCTGAGGCACTTGCAGCCACATTTCCTGAATACTACTCCCTGCACTCTTTGCTGAGAAGGTAGTTGAACAGCTTGTAAGTTGTGGGGTTTTTTTAACCTATTTTTCACCTTTTGTCCCTCCTTCCCCTACTCTTTACCTCATGAAAACCTCCTGGCAGGGTTCTGGTATCTGTTTTTCTTTGTGGAGAGTATCAGCTGAGAGTAGGATCTTCTGTGCTGACTGGAGAGCATGGCAATAAGAATAGGAAGATATTACAATGTTCTGTTTCTCCCGCTGGGAAACAATCCCTCTCCTTTATGTAACTCTCTCCCATTAGGTAAAGAGTTACCACAGGAAAAAAGGGGAACTTCTCAAGCATTTGTCTGTCAGGCAGAGGTACACAGTACCTCTGCAGTTACTTATGACTGTGTTCAAAAATACAAGCATACTTAGGTAGTTCTTTGCATCCACAGGACTTATTCAAAGAATTCAGTTCTGGGAGAGCTGCCAGTGACCACAGTAGCACCCCCACATTCACCAGCAAATTAAATAAGAAAAGAGCCGATTTGTGCATTGGTTTTGCCAGAATGCTGGAGGGTCCGTGTAGTTTAGCTAGTAGACCATAAAAAGTACTTAGCGATTCTTTCATTCTCTTTCTTCATACTCAGCTTGATTTTCTCAGCCACAGGTTTTAATTAGACAAAAACTTTGCTTTGACTGTTCTCAGCCCATGAAAATTTTGTAGAAGTAGAACAGAAGTGATTATTGACTCAATGAAGGAATGGCTGGTTTTAGACTGAAGGATCTATGTGTGTGTGTGTGTATGTACTAATGCAGCAGACATAACTCAGAGCAAAACAAAAGCATCAGAAGCATCCTGCAGCTCCAGCCTACCAGGAAGAAGAATAATTTTATGTTATTTTAAAAAATATACAAATTATATAGTACATATAGTATATATACATACAATGTATTATATATGTACAGTATGGTTTACTGTCACTATTTCTCATTCCTTCCCTTTTCTCATACCTATCATCTCTTTAAGAAGTGGTTAACACTTGATCTCCAAACTGGTGAGCAAAGACATGATTTCAAGGATTACATTTCCATTGTTACCTAATGTATACCACAGTATTAAGACCAGGGCAATCTTTAATGAAATGAACAGCTCAGTGAGGCACTTTTTAAGTAGCTGCCCATGACTGACATTCCCAATTTGTCATCCCTGTTACCTCCAATACTCTTCTCTCACACATCCACTTTGGCAAAGGCCAGAGGCACCTGCCTTTCAGCACACCAGTAAGGGAGAAAATTGATTCTTGTTTCTATGTCCTCTGAACCATATGATACCCACACCACCACACCCCTTTAGCTGATGAAAGCCTTCCCAGAGCCACTACTGCTGGTGAAATCGACCTGTGATTTATGTTCATTAACATCATGAACATTACTGTGAAATTTTTCACCCTGGCACTGTCTTTTTCAAGCAATAAAAAATGAATGACTTCCACCAAAAACTCTTCTGTCACAGCAACAGGAAAGCCATTTGCTGAAAATGTGGTTACTCTGCCTCAGCTTGGAGCAGAAGTCAATGGGTGCAGCTCTCTAGATTTATAAACATTTCTTAGAATTAATTTATCTGTGAAGTCTAAAGTCTTCAATGTAGTTGTACCTGTCAGATACAAATGATTCAGCTATGCAAGATGAAATCCCAATATGTCGATATGATCTACTGTAGAAACAGGTTCTTTTTCTTTCACCTTTTTCCAATATTAGATAACTAAGTCTCCATCCAGATACAAAGAAACAAAAGAAACCACAGAATATAAACAATAACATTCAAATGCAATATTTAATACAAGTCTGACCAATGGGGTGAGAAAACCTTATGAAAGCAATGCTGGTTTTCAGTATCTCAGCTCTGCATGCTTTTCCAGACACCCATAAAGGTCCTCATTGTCGTGGCGATGTTCCTATCTCTCTGGCCCAAACTGAGATAGGTTCACCCTGGGGTTCCATCCCTTTGTGACACTTTTCACTTGTTCTTTCTCTTTTTTTGGTTTTGTTTTATTTTGTTTTGATGGGGTTTTTTTCACAGTACAGCTGTGGTAACTGGAGGACCATAGTACATATGATTTGCTCTTACAGAGCTTTTTTATTAATTCACAGCAGCAAAGTTAAGATCTCATATTCCAATTTGTAGGAGGTAATCTTCAGAAATGAAATTTGCTGAGCATTCATTTTGTATCCCTCTTCTGTCAGATGCAAGAAGGAGATGAAGCACCTCGCATCCACTTCTGTAAGAGCCTAAGATTAGAAGGAAAAGATACTGCTCATATTTCCATTTCATTTTCATTTGGTCCAGGCTTCGAGGTCAGTTTGTCTTCTATCATTCCATAAACACATCAGCAGCTAACGACACAGCAGTGAAAAGATTTTGAAAAAGCTGCCCCCAGATTTTAGCATCTCCGTGGTAAATATGTGGAGTATGCAGAACAAAGGTGCAGCTGTGATATTACTCATTGTGTAGGTTGTCCTCTTTTGAGGGCCAAAATGAAAGGAGTGTAACTGAATGCACACGACAGTGAAAGGCATAGGAAAAGTTTTCAAGGAAAGGTACTTATCACTTCAAGCAGGGAAGTCATAACAACTTTATATCTATGGGAGGGGGCAAATTGAAGACTCTTGTGAGCACCAAATAAATTGCAATTAAGAGAAGGCTGAAAATGAAGAAAACCTCAGAGAGTGCAACAACTATGAGATTCTCTTTTGATGGTGGAATTATGGTCCTTCCAGTGAAGTGGCAGAGGCTCTTCTGATTATGTTGCCTAATTTGAGATTGGATTGGACAAAGTAGCTAATTTCCTGTAACAACAAGCTGCGCTGAAACATAGGTGAAGGAAGTTATTCTAATGGGCTTTGGGAACAGAAGGAGGGAAGAGTCTACTGTGATGATCAAAGAGTTCTAGTTTGGGCATCACTGTGCAGCAAATTGTTCATTAAAATACTAACTACTTCTGTCTAATTATTATACTTAAAACATTTCTGAGCACCAATAAGAAAAATTCCTGTTAGCAGCATTAGCCTACCTCTCTCCTTCACAGTTTTCACCCCAACCACCTACCGTGGAAAGTGAACTTTGATCGCAGCACCTGATCCATCCACAAGTAGCCCTTCTTGCTCAATCTCAGCCCTAGCACAATCACATCCTGCCTGAGGAAAGCCTGGTGCCACTACCAGCCCAACACTTAACATTCGAATAATGAGGAAAGGGAGGGGGAAAACACATGTCTAGTGGAATAGTAATAGTAGTAGTAGTAGTAGTAGTAGTAGTAGTAGTCGTCGTAGTAGCAATAATTACTATGATTATAATAATAATAATAAATCACTTCCCTTACAGATAATGATTTTTAGATCAAAAAGTACATTATAAACATTCAATTATTAAAGTTGCACAGGCTTTGATAACCTGTGTTGTCAGGACTTGCATTCTGGACTGCTTATTACTAACACTATTAATAATACAGTTTCGCACTAGAGTAACAAATAGAGATCTTAATCAGGGCCTGGAGGCCTCTTTCACTACATCTCACAAACATATATCTTTAAAACAATGACTGGTTTCAGACCTACAGCTTTATGGGGTTTGGGTGGGATTTATGTCACCTTTCACTGTCAAAAAGCAGGGATCACGAGGTTGCAAAATGAGCATGAGTGTCCTAGTTAGACAAGCTGTGTTTCTGCCAGCCACAACTTACTGGGCTTCTGCAAGGAAATAAGTACATGGGTTAAAGATATCCAGGGACTGAGCTAATATGCTGTTACGGGTCTTTAAGTGTTTTAAATCCTTGAAATACAGCAGCCTGATTTGTGTGTGTGTGTAGTTGAAATGGTTCATGTGTCCATCTGCACACAGAGAGAAATGTATGTACAGATAGATGGATATTTTATATGACTCATTCCTGTATTGCCATTCCTTAATGGATGCTATTTGCTTCTTTTGAAACCATCCCTGACTAGCATATCAATCCATATTATGTAGACATCATTGAAACAGGCATAACAAGGAGCAATGACTTGAATCCTAAAAAGGAAACATTTAGCTTAGACATTAGTTAAAAAAAAAAATCTTAATGATAAGGCCAATTAGGCACCAGAATGAGGCACTGGAGGTGTTTTCAGAGGAGGTTAAAAAAAGGACTTACATCAGGGGTGAGGAAAAAAATTATGCTTGTAATAGAAGTGTTTCAGATAGACAGATAGATAAAGAGACATGTTTGTGTGTCTGCACATGTACATATATCATATATAGATATGTAAGATGCACAAACATCATTGTGCACTTCGTATATGTGTTTCCACATATATACACTGATGTGTATAAATGAAATGACCCACTGCATGTTTGTAAAAGGTGGCCTAAAAAATCAAGTAATGCAGACGGTTTCACTTGTCAGCTAATCTGACTATTCAAGAGCTTTCTTAAACCATATAGAAATCAAAGTTTATGGAGTTGGAATGATACATGGTGAAGCAGAACCTTTATCTCTTGGTTCCTAAGTAATGACTTCTTCAGTGGTCAATGATGTCCATAAGGGCACTCCATATCTACCAAGCAGACCTAGTCTGACCTTCAGTAGCTGTCCACATCAATGCTGCAAGCCCTGCTTGGTTCTCATCTCTGTTTTTTGATTCACCAGCCCAGTTCCCCGCTGTGCTTGCCCTCTTCAGAAATGGGGTTTCCTTCTGGTCTCTTCTTTCTTTCTTCTGTCTGGTGTAGAGGAAATTACAGACAGAGAAACATGTCCTCTCCAGTTTAGGAGTACTCATTGGATGCATAGCTAAGGAAGAGTGATGAAGCACACCACTCTTAACTGACTTTACAGTAAAAAGCACCTTTCATAGATTTTGTGTATCTGTGAAGATCACCACCCATTGGGCCCAAGCCTTGTTTCGGTCTTCAGGAAACAATTTTGCAATCTTGGCCTCTTTAGTGATACCAAGATGGGTAAAAAAAGCATCATGAAGTTTGAAGGAAGTGCTTCTGTGCACCTGCCTCAGCACAACTTTCATCTGAAAATACCCAAATGGAACCTATTACTATTCCATCTGCTTCCAGCTCAGCTTCAAGGATCAGGTTATGGAGCAAATCTTCCCTGGCCTAGCCAAGCCTGTGTGCACATGCTTCACTTCAGGGCTAGAGTAAATCCTGAGGATTTCCAAGGAATAGTAAGCAAAGCTGGTAACAAAAAGCAAAATGTGGTGTGCCCCAGGGCACAGAAATTTGTGCCAGAGCCAGAGCTAATTCCAAACCTCCCAAATCCCAAATATTGCCATAACTGCTGGAAAACACATGTAATGCTACAGGAAAGGGCCATGCTGTTTGACTGTGACCAATACTGAGTATGTCCAAAAATCCCAGTCTGTGATAGCTTAGGGGGAAGGAGGATGAAAAAAGTCCTGCTCATTCTCAACTGATCCCTTTCCCTGAAAATGAGATGGACTATGTAGATGTTCATGGCATTCCTAGACATCTCTCCCAAACAGCCATCCCTTCCATGCCAGGGGAATCTGATGCCCAGCACTATTTCACTCTGATTTTCTTAGAAAAGGAGAGCAAAAAAAAAATCTGGATAGCAGCCTCTGGCACCCAGCTCTTCTTATTTCTCTCACTTACTCTTCCCATCTCTCTTCTTCTTATTTCTTTTGAACTCGAAGTTTCATTCCAGCTGGAAAGGACCAAAATATATCTCTTGGATATGCACAGCAAAAACCACCATTGTGGAAGAAAAAGACATGCAGAAATAAAGACACACCTTTGGGCTCTGCCAAGCTAAACACGGGGGGTGTTTGTGTGTGTGTGTGTGCACAAAGAAAACAAGCATAAACATGTGCATGTGTCCACAGGTGCCATTCAGTTCTCCAAAGCAGAAACAAATGGGCTCCAAATTTCCCTTCCCTGTCATGGGGAATAGCCAGGATGAGAACACCCAGCCCCAGCACAGTGGTATCCTCCACCAACGTATTTGATGAGCAGTACGAGAGTGTCCGCCCTACACCATTTTCCACCAGTTTACCCGTACCCCGAACTTCCCTGCACTGAGTCAGCCTGAGAACCTGGGAACTGTTGCATTTGTCTAATTAATTAGGCAATGTGATGGAAAATATTCTTTTAGAGACTATAAAAGTGCCTATGAAAGATGCATTCTTCCTTGCAGAGTTTGTTCGGGCTGGTGTAGATCCAGCCCAGATGTCCTGAAATCAGCAGTGGTGTTTCAGATTTACACATCAGCAGCACATGGTCCTGTCATGGGAAATGAAATTCAAATAGTGTATGGGCAGTGCAGGAAGCCTTAGAAAGGATGGATTTGGTCAGATTGACAGGTTTGTCTTTGACTGCTTACCTGTAATACCTGGACAAGGAATTTATTTCAGAGGGAATCTGTGGGATTCATTTCATCACCACATTTTCTACAATTCCCTGACAGGAGCTGGACAGTCCTATGTATTTATGAGTAAAGGTGAAGGAGACAAGTGACTTTGGAGCAGTGTAAAACCTGGGAACAGAGGTCTGATACAGCTTTGCATGGTGAGACCAGTGTATGGCTCCCTCCTACAAACAACATTTCTGCCCAGCTTGCAAGACATGACCTGTGCTGCAGCCACTCTCTGTCTCACAGGGAGATCAGCTTTGGCAATATACTTCTGTTTTTTCTTCTCCAAAAATCACGCAGTGAAAAACCCACAAGAAACCATGGCGAAAGCTGCAAAATCGCCCAGTGCTTCACTCTGCAGGCAGTGGTTCACCTCACAGTCTTTCTTTTCAGCACAGAGTGAGATTTCTCAGTCACCTAAATCTGAAATGGCCAAAAAGATTTTTTCTTCCCCTCCCCACTGATCTGGGTTTCTGTGGACCCAAAAGAGAAACACTTCTCTCTGACAGAGCTTTGCACTAATTAATTGCACCCCACTGCCCAACACAGTAGTCCTTCAGGTGCAGACCTGTTTTCCACAAGGGAGATTAATAGGCGAACTGTGCCTCAGTTGGGCTCTTTGCTTTGGCTTCCTTTCCTTCTGTCTTTAATGTTATTTTCTGTAATAGATGTTTTGAATTATTTGGGAACTTGGTAAATTAGATTCATTTCTAGAGTCATTTAAAATAAGTAAATAAATGTGCTGAGCACTGCTTAAGAAAGACCATGTCTTCCCAGCTTCTGACAGGGATAAAGTCTGTGAAACTCAGCTGAGCAGATGCCTTAGTTAATGGCAGAGCTGGGGTTTCTAGATACAGATTTTTTCAAATAATGATTATGATATCCTATATTTGCCTAGTCCTTTCCACTCCAGCATTCCCCATAGCACATCCCAAATGTCTCATCAACCCCCAAAGCACAGATTCTTTATTCCTATTCAGCTAAATCTTTCTACTCTGCCATGGGCTTTTGCTTGAGTTAAGACTTCAAGCCATGCTCCTATGTACACTCTAGTTTTGCTTTATATGGTACTCAGAGGCAATTTCCTGTGGGATGTAATACATCAGCTGCTCCAGCAAGGGAAAGCCACATATCTGCCCAGGGGTCTGCTCTCCAGCTGCTATAAGTCAGTGGAGATGCTCCACTGGGCAGAAGAGGAATCCCTTAAACACTATGCTAGAAACAAGGTAGGGAAGCCTTTACAGCCTGCATAGTAAGGGCTTTTTGTGTTACTTTTTTTCTCCTGGCCAACAAGCCACCTCTCTAGCAGACCTGCCAAAAGGCCTGAGGGGGATTTATGTGATTCAATTTGGACAGTATCTTCCACCTTGGCTTCAGCTGGTAGGAAAACTTTCACAGTTTTGATTAATTTTTTCCTCTCTCAAAAGCTTTTCTTCCAATTAGACATTGCAGAAATATTCTTGCAGAAGTTCTTGAAATGGCAAGCTTGTCTTGTTTTCTGATCATCCTGCTCACAGCCTGAGAAACAGTGTCAGTATTTCCCTCTCCCTCAACCAGTTTAAGACCCTTTGTTTAAGGGCAAATGCCCTCCAAGGAGAGAACGCAAAGCCCAGGAAGACTGATGAGCAGCACTCGGCTGTTTGCAGAGCAGTGTCAGGCGTCAATAGGCTCTGCAAGGGGGAACGGGCACAAGCAGTGCCAAAAGACACCTGTTCCCTATCTGTCTCCGGTGTCTCACACCTCTCCCTCCTGCTTTCACTCATCTCTCACTAAAACCTCTTTTTTAACACAAATTAATTGCTGCTGCACAAACCACTGATAGAGACAGTTAGTTGACCCCAGTGTGCAAATCAGCTTCACTGGGGTGGAAAGCGAATGAAAAAATAAAAGCCTCAGAAGGGTCATCTTACACAGTGCATTTTAGCAAGTCCCCAGGACAGTTGTTTTTTTGGCACATTCCTGTCACACTCAGGGCCTGCAGAAATTGGAAAGAAGGGCAGGCTGTACTTTATCCACATCTGCACAGTGAACTGGCAAGGATGTGACACCATGGGCAGAAGAACAGGATTAAATTCAGTTTCTTGTCTTCCTCCGGCTATCTTCACTTTTACAGAAAAGGAAAGCCTGTGACATGTCCAATAGAAAAGCATCCCCACAGCTCTTTTCAGGTGTTAGGATGGGCATCCTCTTCTGGAAATATCCCCTCAAAAGGCCCTGTCCGTCGGCCAAATAAGAAATGTCACTTTGTCTGTCTTGCCCCTGGTTTCTTAAGGGCCAATACAGCTACAAACACTTCCTGCTGTCATGTCACCTCAAATTGTCACCCTTCTCATCTCAGAAATGCAAATCACTGCAAACCCAAGTGCTGACCTGTCATTCCCCTGATATACTGGGGAGCAAATGATATGGACATCTGCATTCTTGTCCACTGCGTCCTGTTACCTCAGCCACAGTTTCCTGCAGGGGAAAAAAACCCCATAGATATCTTGTTTATAGTCCTCCTTAGGGCCCTCCCTTCATCCTGCAGCTTGGGTGAATCTGGAGCTTCTCAGCAGCTCTCTAGTTACTAACTGAACCAAGCAAACTTCAGAGGGAATAAAAAGGGTCGTGGAGGATTTCAGGAGACTCTCCACACCTTAACTGAACCAAAGCTCTCCCGTCCCACTGTACCTTGGATCCTGGGTTTTGATGTAGCTTTGCCCAGACAACCAAGCAGTTTGGTCTCAGATTCAAAATTTGAGCATTTTTGGGGGTATGAGAAACCAGTAGAGGAACTTAAATACACAGAAAGGTAGACCATTGTGCTACTAAAACTAGCTTACAGCTAATGAAATAATACTTCTGAATGCCTGTGCTTCCCTTAGGTTTCCTTCATGCTGCTGGGAATATGCAACATATTAGTTATGTTCTCATTAGTGTAGCTCTGAGATGTGTTTGTGTTCTCCATTTAGCTCTGTCTTTTTATCAGGTTCTCTGTATCTCCACACTCACGCTGGGCAGGCTCAAACCCCTCATTGCTGGGCAGGAATGAGGGAGAGAAATTACAACTGCCTTTTGTAGGAACACGGCTGTCCTCATCAGGAATCCCCGTGCTGGGGTTGTGAGTGAAAGGACTGGGTATATGCTCCACTTGCATATGACTTTGCCCTCATTTGCCCTTTCCCATGTGCTGATGGGGTTCTTTCTCCATGGGTTTTGGAAGCTGGACTTAGGGGACAAGTGTTACAAGCAAATGTATGCCGAAAGCTAAGGAATGCTTTTCTTTTTTCAGTATTTTTTTTTTTTTTAAAGAAGGTTGGGTTGGAAACATAGCAATGTTTGTTTCTAATTCAGGGCCCAACAGAAGTGCCAGAGTCTAGTTTCACCAAGACATAGCCTGACACTTCTGATCTGTTTACATCTCATCAGCAGAGCAGTGTTAAATCCGGCCAAGGCAGAAAACAGGGAGTGCTCCAGGGGGAGAAATATTGCTGCTGTAGAAATCAGAGTTGGTCAATGACTGTACAGCACTTCCCAAGCACCCTTCTCCAGAACATTTCTGGGTTGTAAAATAGAAGTCCTGGGTAATGCTTTAAAAACTCCTTTTTTCATATTCTTTATGAGCTGTACTCAGGCTTGGGCTACTGTGTTTTGCCAATTGTATGTGCAACAGTATTGAATACTTGCCTTTATTTTCCTGCAAAAACACAGAGAACTATAATACCTCTGTGTGTATCCCCTGATGCCCTGCCACAGAAGCCACTCATTTTGCAAGAGGTGGTAAAACAGCTCCTCTGAGTAAGAAGCCACTATCTGAAGGAAAGAAAAGTGAGGGACTGCCTCAACCCATGTAGCTTGTGAACACAGCCATGAAGTAGTCTTGCGCCTCAGAAACCTTGCAAGTTTGATTCATGTAAAGAATATGTGCATCTGTCTCCACTAAAAAAACATTTTGAGGTTCAGGAGTGTATTCTTGCTCCAAAAGTAGTTGGTAACACATGCATGCAGGCAGCCTGCATGCCACCCAGGACATAGCATAATGCTAAAAACATGGGGAAAGAGAGAAGCAATCACTGGAGGTCTGCAGGACAGAGTGTCCCATTTCCTTCCCTCTTCCAAGCTCTTGCCATTCTCATCTATGCCATCCTCAGTTTGCCTGTTGTTATCCTCAGACCAGCCTCTGTGAGAATTCCAGTTTTTCCTTCACAGTTAAAAAAAACCGAACAAACAGGGGGAAACAATAATGCCCTAGAGTTAAGTTCCTCTTCTTAATGCAGGAGCGGCAGAAGGACTGTCCCAGCCTTCTGAGTACTGTGCAAAAAAACCCACTATGAAGCTAAAACTTCTTTCTCTCCAGCATCAAGGTGGCAAATACAAGGTCTAAGCATTTATTTATCAAAATCACTGTAGATATTTTCTTCACTGGGAGGCTCAGTACTTTAGGCTGAAATCATCCATCACAACTAGGGAAAGGGATAAAAAAAAGGCTTTTCACCTTCATGGATTTCCCCCCTCCCTTCATCTCACCTTATTCGCGCTTAAATGGGTAGAAATTCATCTTTTTCTCCAAAGATCCAGCTGGCTGCAGCACCCTCTGTGCTTAAACAAGCTGCCTGCATTGGAAGCATTTTTCAGGCTCTCTGTCTCTCTCTGTCTCCCCCTCCCCAGCCCCCTGAGCCCTGATTGACACCTCATCTCATTTTTATGTTTGACACCTCAAAAAAAAAAAAAAAAAAAAAAAAAAAAAACACACAAAAAACCAAAACTAAAACCAAAAAAATTTTAGAAGAATAGCCCCTATTTGTAAAAGCAAAGCAACTTTTCTCAAAGAAAAAACAGGCTTCTCACTAGGAGGTGTTCACACTCTCCAGTAAATGCTCTTTGCTGCCCGTCTTGGCAAGGTGGGTTGTGTGTGTGTGCATGTGTGTGTAGCTACCCTCACACACGACGTGTGCATGTTTGCATCTTGTGTAATGAAATGAGGTCATGGCTAAGCATCTCTGTTCCCACCTTTCCCCATGCCTGCCTCTGTTTTGGAGGGTTAGTCAGCCTGGGCTGAGAATGCCTTCCTCATGTTTGTTTTGGTCCTGGAGCTCTGAAAGCCTTATAGCTCTCACAACAAAGAAGTTCTTCCTTATGGATCTGGGACCAGTTGGGTTTTTAAAACTCTGAATGGAGAAGAAAGATTTTGGTCCCACAGATTCACGTAAGAGTTGTATCTCTTCTGCCATTCCCAATCCACCACTCATAAAAGAGGTACTGGTGTTGGAATAGTGATACTGAGACACGCTGGCCTTTCTCCTGCTGACAGAAGTTCCCCGTATCATCCCTTCATTGCTTTACACAGTGTAGCACTGGGTCTGATGAGCATGTCAGCAGAGACAGACAAATCAGACTGTCTTAATCAAATGGCATTACTCTCCAAGACATGACAAAGCAACAACAAATGCATCTTCTCTGTCTTTGATCTCAGATGATTACAAAGGATGAAGCTTCCAACTTTGTAGAAAGCAGTTTTCATAGCTCCAGTGAAACAGCTCAGTGCCTAATTCCCTGGCACAGCCTACAGCCTATAACCATAAGCATGTGGCTGTTACAGATAACATGGCACTTCTGGGAAAGCTGCAATAGTTTGCGCATTTTCCAGAGCCAAATTCCAATTTGAAAGGTCCATTATGCCTATCTACACATCCATTCGGCCTCACGCAACCACGGCAACTGGCTACAAAATCTTGCCTTGCATCCTCCCCTAAACATTCGGTTATGGTGGGGCAGAGTATTGCCACAACTCCCACAGAAGGAGATGAGTTTTGAGGCCAGAGTGATTAATCCTGAGAGAACAGGGCATCCACTGCACAGACAGCAAAGGCAACCTACAGCTTTTGGGGGTACAGACACCTTCTCTGCTCCTTCACTTTCCTCCAGTGCAATTATGCACAAATTCATGTGATCCCAGGTGCCCAGGTGGGGGACATCACATGAGATGGAGCTACCTTTCCTAACAAGGATGGGCTGACTTTCCTAACAAGGAGAGGAGGTGGAACCCCAGACATCCCTATGCTAATCGCTATCAAATGTATATCTTTTAAAGGGGCGTTTCGGGGGATTTTAAACTTCTCTTTGAGGCATTGATCTCTCCTGGATATATAATAATACTGGATCAGAAAGCCTGAAAGTCTTTGTGGTTTGCATCTCCTTATTTCTGCTAAAATGATATGAACCTCCTGAACATTAGAGAGTGTTCTCTAGAGTGAGTCTTCTCTTTTTTAAAAATTTTTAAAATTTATTTATTTTCATTTCAGGTCAACACAAGACGTACTTTTTTGCGTAAATTACACATTTGTGGTTAATGTGGTGGTTATTTAACCAATTTGTGCTCTTATGGAATTCAGGCCAAATTTTATTAAATATTACTTTGAAAAAAGAAGTCACCAACAGTTGTACTTTGATACAGGATCAAATATTTGCTCCAAGAAGGGCAATATTTTTGGTTAAGATTTTTAAGTGTTCCTTGATCCAAAATCACACATGATTTAAATTTTGACACAAAATTCTCCTCTCCATTGAATGTAGTAATGGACAAAAAAAAACCCCACAAATTCTCAGCCAGCCATGTGCCATATGTCCTCGGGTTTGCTTGTTTTACTAATTTGCATATCTTGCATATCTTACTCTTACTGTAGGATGATTACTGAGAGGCAATCGGGTCCAACTTCACGATATTCTCAGACCCAGATTTTCTCCCACATTCGAACATTCTGGTAAACCATGTCCACTGAGGCGTGCTGGCTATTTCGCACGAAGGTCTCAGGATATATATGCAGCAATCATGGCGAATGCTTCACAATAACTCAGTTTAATAACCCAACATTAGGGTGTAATTTTCGGTTGGTGTAATTCTTCGCATAACCTTTAAGTGTGAAAAATTTCCACCTATTCAAATCAGCTGAAGATCTTGAGCCTGAATCTGGTTTAACTGCTTGGTCATTAAATTAGGAGCTTTCCAACCGAGATGCGATTGTATATGCAGTACTAATGCCTATTCACTCATATAGGCCACCCGAGATCGCTGACTTCAAAAGGCTCCTCATGCAAACAGCACTGTGAAATGCCCAAATTGCTCTCTGTAAATTCTGCAAACTGAGAGCAAGTGTCTTTGTTAAGTCCACGAGGAAGTGCACGAAAATCCTGTTTGCTGACGTGCAAAGGCTTTGTAAGGCAGAGCCCCCAGCCTGAAATCGCTTGATTTGTGGATCCTTGCGATTAAGTTGAACTGAATGACATGCAAAGCTGGCAATTGAGATAAAGAATCACTCCAGGCTAAAGAAGGGAGGCAGCTAAAATCTGAAAACAAAGGATGTTAATCTCACTCTCATCATCTTTAAACAGGGCACGTTAAAGGAGCAGGTAAAGCTCAGCCGATGCCTTCAGATTACTGGACGGGATGTTGTCTTTTGTCTCGGCAAACCTCGTTTTGATCTAGCTGCTGACAATTCTCCTCCTCTTTACTTTCCTCCCCCACTTCCATCCCCTCAGGCAGAACATCTCATCCCAGTGGAGCCTCTGCCTCAGCTCCGCTCCTCGGCTCACAGGCAGGAGAGAAATCCTATCCATATCACGGAAAGTTTTCCCACAGTTCCCAGCCTCCTCCAGGAGTGCGGCTTCTTTGTACCTCTGCCCCTTTGCTTGCCTGGACTCGGGGGTCCTGTCCAGATAGCATTCTGCAGGCAAACATGACACCTTGCTGTAGGACATGTGGCTAATCTGTCTGTCAAAACCCGGAGACAGCCGCATAAAAGCAAAGACATTTGTCCCAAGTAGATATGCGCAGCCTGGAGCTGAATCCCATTCCCAGAGTTAGGCGAGACACTTATTTCTGACAGCCAAAGACCTGAAATTGTGCTGCAGGCTTGTACTTCAGCACCCCTACCCGAGGACCTCGGATCTAGGGGTGTAGCACTTAGGGTAGCTTGTCACAGGTGGTCCCAGACGTCTGTGGACAAGTATTGTCCTTGTGCAAATTACCGCCATGGTAGGCTCTGGCAGCATCCAGCCACAGCAGGCTAATCGGCAGAGGGAGATGCCTTTAAACAGTATTGGAAACATTAGAAACATTCCAGCACTGCAGGTTAAAAACTGCTCCAAGATTGCAAGTTCGGCATTTTAGGGATCAGTGGGAGATTTCTCTGGAGATTAAGAGCAATTGAAAAGATCGACTTCCTCTCTATAGAGAAGTTCTAATAAGGCTGAAAATAAAATGCTGTCTCCCTCAGCCTTCCTGGCAGACGAGATCCAGCATGCCCCCCTGTTGTTTCAATAATTCAAACTTCAGCTTTAGCCGGCCAAATAGGCCTGAAATTCACCTGTGAAAGTTCATGAGGCTAAGTGGGATTCAGAACAAACTCCTCTTGTTTCCAAACTCATGTATAATGCAACGAGGAACTTTGCTCAAAGCTAAGCTTTGGCTTGCTGTTATATTTACGATGCTCCACGAAGAAGAGCAGGAGGCAAACAGATAATACCACAGATAACAGATAACATCAGAGGCAGCGGAGTGGGAGGGGAAGTAAAAGATCACAGCCACCAACCTATGACAAACTGACATTCATCTGTAGCTGGGCAGCACCTGAATCTGCCTCTTCTCCCCTCCCAACTTGAGACTGCAGCATTGCCCAGACACAGAGGAGAGATCTGAGTCCTCCAGCAGAGAACAAAATAGACAAGGCAAGCACCGAAGGAAGAGGCAACACTCTGAGGAGGGTGGTTCCATTAGCCGGTTGTAAGGGGAAACTGGAGCTGAACACAAGCATTGCAAGCCTACCACTTTTGTTTCCACAGACACAAAGGTGTGTCCAAGTCACGCTGTCCGTCTGTCAGTGCCGTCGGTCTGCCGGAGCGTCCCGGGCTGGCTCCGGGGTTGCCCGGTTACCTCTGGCAGAGTGCATTTGCACCACAGAGCACCACGGCCAGATGGTGTTGGGCTGGCAGTGCCGCTGGATCCCTGACAAGGTGGAAATTTCAGCTTCAGCCCAGTTTGTTTCACCAAGAGTTATTCAGACAGTGTGTGTACCACTCTGGTTTTCTGCCACAACCCCCATGCAGTAGACTGGAAGCAGGTCCCATGTAAACTCACTTCTCTGCTGGCTCACCCTGTTTGTTTAAAAACCCTGTCCCCAGACCATAAATAGATTTATGGAAACCTACAGCTGTTGCCCGTAGACAGAATAGACATATAAGTTTTGGGTAGATGGTATTAAGTAAGCTAAATCCATGACGGAGTATTAGGAATCAACTTTTTACATCTACTTAAATTATCATTGTTTCACTGTGGAAATACATACAGCAGTTATATCTAATAATGAATTCCAGTGCTGATCTGAGATCTTTTCTCTTTCCTTCCTTCCCTTCTCTAATTACCTCACTAATGTGGTAAGATGTTTGTTGTTAGTGTTTTGTTTTTTTTTTTTTAATTTCAAGTATTTGATTTTTTTGCAGTTTTCTGGGACTGGAGTAACTGAAGTGCAATGTGATTCATTTGAAAGAGTAAATATTTAACTACTAAATGGCACTTTGTTTTTCTAGATCCGCCTGTTCCTTCCAGCTCTATTCATACTACATATAATACTATACTCTCTCTGTGGTATACCATATATATGCTGGTCTGTATATTCATTTATATTTATATATGTTATCTTTATTGCTATAAAGTTCAAGGGAGACCTTGACAACACCCTGAAAGGAGGATGTAGCCAAGTGTGGGTCAGTCTCTTCTAGGCAACACGGGACAGGATGAGAGGAAACGGGCTCAAGTTGCTCCAAGGGAGGTTTAGATTGGATATTAGGGGGAAAAAAGGATGGTCAGGCACTGGAACGGGCCGTAAAAAGCATGGTGAAATCACCATCCCTGGAAATGTTAAAAAGAAATGTGGATATGGTGCTTAGAAACATGGTTTTGTGGTGACTTTGCGGTGCTGGGTTAATGGTTGGACTCCATGATCTTACAGGTCTTTTCCAACCCTAACAATCCTATGATTTTCATCTTGGAAGTAGAAAATTACATTAAAAGAAGATAAATATTACAAAATTGTCTCTGAAAATGTTAGACAATACCAATATTAGGCCAACCCAGGCAAATTTAATTCTTCTCAATTGTATTTCTATTTCATTATTTCACTACTCACTTCTCCATTTGATAATTACATCGGGTTTTTTGAGAGCTACTAAAACTGAGTGCAAAACCCAAAGCTGGAGTGAATCAGCTTGGTGTGTTCACTCAGGAGCACAGGCATCTTAGGTCATGATGGACACCCTTTCTCAAATAAAACAGAAATTACTCTTCAAAATTACAATCTTATTGGTACCTTGTAGGCTGCAGTACATCAGTACAGCAACCTCTGCAGTTCTAGGGACCGTGATCAGCTGGATGGGCTTTGGGTTATGTTTGCCTCCTTTACACCAGGCTGTCTGTTGCTGCTTTGGCTGGGTGTTTTGAATGTTGACCATATTTACAGCTTTCTAAGCATATCAGGGAATGAAAATGAAAAATTATACTTCAAAATATATGGGTGCTACAAGCTGAGGACATTCTGCAGAATTAATTTTGGTGTAAACTCATGAGAAGTAGGAGCACTGCATTTATGTTTCTTGATGAAACTCTTTTTCCTGCAACATTTGCTGCATTACAGTTAATGGAATTTATGAGAACAGCTTGTGATTCTCCAAAACTACCTGGTGCGGTCATTTCAGCCAGCACAATGTGAATTATGCAATAAGCCATCACTTTAATTAAAACAAATTGCATTTACTGTATCAGTCCATACTATAAATCATTCCCTAGGGCCCCCTCTTCAAGGTTTGTGCTTGGCCTATTCTTGAGAAATGTTGACAGCAGCCTCCATTACCAAAAATATTTTTGAGCATTTTGTTCTAATATCCTTCTCCAGGATCCAGCTTTTGAGCTCACTGCCCTGATATACAAAGCAAATTTTATCCAAAAAGCAAGGCAGAAATCATGCGAAAAAGCAGAATATCTCATTTTCTCTTTCTCTTCTGGTCTGCAGCGCGCACTTTAGTAGACTGTGGCAGTGGAATATGAAGTTTATTAATTGAAATAATGATAATAATAAAAGCCAAAAAAGGAAAGCTGCAGATTAATTGTTTTCATCCAAAGTTAGGAGTCACATGAGATTCCTCACACTCCCTACTATAATTAGACTGAACAACAAGACAACCAGATTATTAGTCCTTTGTGTATCTCCAGTTTAATAAAGAGAATGACCATTGGGTATTTATATTCATTTGAGCTCAGTGTAGCTTAAAATGCAGTGCTAAATACAGCATATCATACTGCAGGATGAAGTAACTTACCTTTTAAGGAGAAAATATCATCTTCTTTGTGACCTCTGATGAGGGGCAAGGGTTTTTGCTTCATTCAGTTTGGATCAGGCATGCTGAGACCATTCAGCACTACCTAATGTTTAAGTGAGTGTTTCCTTGAGAGTTTGTTCAGGTTTCCTTGCTTTGCAAATTAAAATAAAGTAGTTAAGTTTTTTACTCAAAAAGGGTATAGTTAAGAGTTCCCTGAATTAGAATTTTAGACTCAGTGGTAATTTCTGCATTTAGCCATATGAGAGAGAGGCTATTGCAAGTCTGAACGAGATACTGACAGTCCTGCACAGGGGGGTCCTAAGAGAAGGCTAATGCAAATTTTAAAATTTCAAGCAAGATTTTGCAGTCCCTTTTGCAGGAGTTGCTTAACTCTCTTTAATTTGGTGGATCTTGTAGGTGGAGCTGCTTCGGTAAAATTTATGAGGAAAGTGAACTATTTATACCTAATACCAGTAACTTTGAAACTGCTGAAACCTCATGATGAACAACTGGGTCATTGAACATAAAATAAGACCCTAGAGCCTGATTGGAAAGCCATTAAAGCCAATGGCAAGGGACCCACTGGCTAGAGCCAACACTGGAGCAGATCCACAGAGAATAATCTAAACCAAATCTGTCTTCATGTTTATTTTCCTCTTGATATATAGCTAAAAGAAGCCCAGGTAGATTTGCAGCAGCCTTAATATCTACCTGTTTGTTGTGAAGATTATTTCACTTTACATCAAAGCAGGTGTCCGCCTCCTCCAGCAGCCTCATGCTGTTGTTGTTCAGGTCTTCAATTGAAAGCCTCTGTCGCACAAACAAGCAAATATATCCCAGGAACAGATTTAAGCATTGAGAAGGAAAGAAGACAATACTCATTTTCTTTCCCTGAAAAGAAAAGTAGATGCAATTGGAAGTAGCATATGCCCAGACTGTGACTCCTGTTCTTCAGCCAAAATAAAGTCTGAAAATAATTGGCATCAATAAGCATTATCAAGGACCATCTGGAACACACATGTACTGAAAAGTGAGCAAATACCTTCAGAGCAGAAGATAAATACCTTAGTTGCATTTCTTACATATTTGTTGTATGGAAAAGGCCTTTTGGCTTATGAATTCAAAATGCATTTATTGATGCTGCAGCAAGGGCCCACTGCACAATGCTCAGGGAGCTCAGAATGCTGAAGCCAGCAAAAAAGGCCCTTCAACCTCCAATAAACATAAGTACATTTTCCATCTCTTACTATTAGGCTTGCACTGTATCTGAGTGGTTTACAATTTCTCATTGTCTTTAATATTTTTCTTTGCCTAAATTTAATGATAATAAAGTGGTGCCTCTTGGACCCTGTGGTCACCACATTTTTTTGTGTTACAGGATGTTCAAAGTACATGTCTATATTTTCTTTTTAATGATCAAAAATAGTTTTGGTTTGGTTGGTTTGGGTTTGTTTTCTTTTGTTTTCCTGAAGTTTGGATAGCTCCAAAAGAGGTGTGGAGATTACCTTTCAACTTTCTAAATAAATTCGCTGCTGGCCTGTTAATAAGAAAGCGTAAGAAAATTTCAACCCTCAAAGGTAATTTTGGGGGAAAGTTATAAACCACTGAAAACAGCAGCTTATAATGAAAGTGTCATCTCAGCCATAAAAGGTGCCTCAATGCTCCGAACAGGCACCGTAAAACATGATTGAAAGGGAGTTTAGAGATATTCCTAATGGCCCCGACATAAGGAGTGTGGCTATAAAAGATGAAAAGATGCATGGCTTAAACTGCCCACCACAAGTCTTTGAAGAGCATCTGACTACCCAGGCATGCCAGAGACAGCGATTGCTGACAGACCTGGTCATGCAAATCCGCTCAGACAGAGACACCTTCAAGCACCTCATGCTTTTGCTTCCTCTGAAAGTGATGCAGTTGCTCAGCAGAGACACGGCTCACATACCCAGGCTCGTCCTGGGGGCACTGGGTGGCATTTGGAGGGTGGGGATGGCCAGCAGTAAGGCTGGACTGTGACACTCAGTCTCAGCCAATAACACTGCCTGTAGTTGTAAAATCCCAGCATGTCATCAGTCGACTTTCCGGGTTTCAGAAGCTTTGTACAGTTTTCATGAAATTGTGTCATTTTGATTGGAATGACAGCCTGGAGAACATGCTGGACTCTAGACTCCCACTCACAGCAGGACTACTTCAAAATTAGTTTTGTAGTTCTGCTGTTCCTGTTTAAGCCATGTGATTTAAGGTGTAATTAATATGTGCAAAATACTTCTACAGGCTGAAAGTCATTTCATGGACTTTCAGAGTTCGCTTTTGGCCATGCTTATTTTGCAACATGGTCCTTATGATATCTTTAGTGAAGCGGGTGCTGGTCTGTGCTGAGATTCAGTCAGGAGGACTATTTGGTTAAATTTATCCTACCCTTCAGGGAGCAAATTCTGAGTAGGAGCTATATTTTGAATATCTGTAGGTCAAGGTTATGCATGACCATGACTATGCATTTTATTTAGGCCATTTCAAAAAACGGATTGTAAGGCAAAATGCATTGAATATGGTAGAATTATTTTCTTTTTAAATCATTGGTCAGCAGATGAAATAATAACAATAAGGAGAGCTGTGCCTTGAGAGAAACTTAATTCAATGCTAGTTTTCTGCCTGAGACCCCTCTGTTTCTCATTCTTACTAACTCAGTGTTAGAGAGATGAAAAACAATGCATGCATCTGTAAGTCTGTGTCATGGGTTGACCCTGGCTGGACACCAGGTGCTAACCAAGCCACTCTATCATTCCAGTCCTCAGCTGGGCGGGGGAGAGAAAAAATATGACAACAGGCTCCTGGGTTGAATGAGGATGGGTGGAGATCATTCACTAATTACCAACACAGGCAAAACAGACTAAACTCCGGGAAATTTATTTAGTTCATTACCAATCGAATCAGAAGAGGGTAGTGCTAAATGAGAGTCAAATCCTGAGACAACTTCATCCTGGGCTTCACCCCTCCTTTCATCCTGGGCTTCACTCCACTCCCTGTTTCTGACTGTGGTCAGTTCATTGCATGTTGTTTCAGCTGCTCCCTCCCCCATGGGGTTTGGACTCCTCTCACTTTTCCCCTCCTCCAGTGTGGGGTCATGCCCACAGGAGATAGTCCTCTGTGAGCTGCTCCAGTGTGGATCCCCTTCCCAAAGTCAGTGCTTCAGGAGCAGACTGTCCCTCCATGGATCTCTACCACGGGGTCGTTCCTTCAGGAACAGGCTGCTCTGCTGTGGGTCTCCCAAGGGGTCACAGACCCTGCCTGGATCCTGCTCCAGCACTGGCTTCCCACAAAGTCACAGTCTCCTTTGGGCATCCCCCTGCTCCAGCCTGGGCTCCTCCAGGGGCTGCAGGTGGATCTCTGCTCCCCCGTGCCCTCCCTGTGCTGCAGGGGCACAGCTGCCTCACCATGGGCTGCTTCAGGGGCTGCAGGGGAATCTGGGCTCCAGAGCCTGGAGCAGCTCCTGCCCATCCTTCTGTCCTGCCCTGGGTGCCTGCAGGGCTGTTCCTCTCACACCTTGTCACTCCTTCCCTCCAACTACTGTTGTGCAGCAGTTTTTCCCCTTTCCTTTTAATACTTTATGCCAGAGGTGCTACCACAGGGGCCCAGTGTTGACCATGGGCAGGTCCACCTTGGAGCTGGCTGGCATTGTCTCTGTGAGATATAGGGGAGCTTCTGGCACCTTATCACAGAAAGAAGCCTTGCAGCCCCCCACTACCAAAACCTTGCTACTCAAACCAAACACAGCCTGACTGTGCAAACCTCGTGTATACAAGCTGCCCGAACTTGAAAATGTGGAGAATTTTCTAAAGTCTTCAAATGTTGACAAGTATATTTCTGAATATATTCCCAAATATTATCAGAGGATCAAAGTTCCATACATTTTCTTGGTCTTTATTAGCAATTTCAAGGACTCAGAAAATATAAGTCAGATCTAAAGATGTCATGAGGTTTTACTCGTTTAATAATAGAGTTTAGGTTCCTTTATTTGTCTCCTGCTGAGCCTTTAGCTTGAACTTGGGTCACTTTCAAACTTTGGTACACTCCTGAGGTCTAGAAAACCAGGGATTTATTGAACAAGAAAGAAAAAAAATCTCAAGTGTGCACATGACAGCAGAGGGCAAGGCCTCGAACAGCTTGAGATTGCTGTAAAAATCCTGATGGGTTTCTAAGCCCTATCATTGTCGCAAGTCTCTAGCAGGCACTACTCCTTGTAGCCAGTTACGTTCCTCGTGGGAGGCTGCAGAGCACGCAGCCTTTCCCCAGGGCCAAGAGGTGAGTGTCTCAGGCAAGATGTTAGCTTGACTTTTTTTAGAACAATTCTATATGAATTCTTCAAAGACAAAAAGAAATAGGAGAATAGCTAAATGTCAAACTAATTCTCTTTATTTTTCAAACGATTTTTGAGCTTATCCTTCCTCCTCAACTTTGTAGTTAGCATCTCTTTCTCTTCCTCCCTCTTCTGGGCTAGGATGGTGTTTAATGTTGAAGATGCTCTATCCTATTTCTCTCCAGCCTAGTGAGGGAGATGGAGGAGCAGGGCCAGGAGAAGACTCTTGTTCAGTAACAAGAGCACCTCTGAAAAGCTGTCGAAGTGCTTTCATTCCTTAGGTCACAGAATGCTTCTCAGGTTGTGCTGGGTGCTTCTGTGAGACTGTCCAGGACACAAGGATACCCTAAAGCTGAGTGTTCCAGGTGTGAGGCATAACCATTATGGGGTGCTCAGGCATCATCTTTTGCTCTCCCTCCTATTTCCCACCTCCTGCAGCAGCAGGAGGTGCTTGTGGGCCAAATCAGCTTCTGCCCAGTTCCACACCAAGAGGTCTGATGTACCCGGGCTGGAAAAGGGTAACTGGAGATGCTACTTTCCTGCAGCCTTGGGAGACTGACTTCCACTGCTGTGGGGTCACCTCCTCCCCAGCCCCAGCTCTAAGCTGTTCACAGAGCTGACCTCATCACCACAACAGCCATGCTCCTGCCTGCACTGAGTTACCCAGGTTGCCAGGGTAGGGTGACATGGAATTGGGAAGCACTCTGCCTCTCCGAGCTCTCTTTCTCTCAGCAGTGCCCTTCCCCCCTTGGTGTCATCTTCATGTCCTTCTGCCTGGAGAACAGGAGTTTGTGAGTATGTAACTCTCCATAGAATCACAGAATCTTTAAGGATGAAAAAAGCTCTAAGATCACCTAGTCCAAAAACTAACCCAGCATTACAGTGTTCACCGTTAAACCATGTCCCCAAATGCCACATCCACACGCCTTTTGAGCGCTTCTAGAGTTGGTGATTCCACCACTGCCCGAGGCAGCCTGTTTCAATGCTTCACCACCATTTTTGCCAAGAATTTTTCCAATATCTAATCTAAACTTCCCCTAGTGCAGCTTGAGCCTGATTTTCTCTTGTCCTGTCACTTGTAATCTGGGAGAAGATGCTCACTTGGCTGCACCATCGTGTCAGGGAGTTGTAGAGAGTGAGAAGGTCTCCTTAGCCTCCTTTTCTCCAGACTGAGCCCCCCTAGCTTCCTTTAGATGCTTCTCATCACACTGGTGCTCTAGACCTCTCACAAGCTCTGTTCCTTTCTCTGGATGTGCCCCACCACGTCAATGACTTTCTTGTCATGAGGGGCCCAAAACTGAGGCGAGGTGTGCCTTGTGTCAGTATGGCCAGTGCGACAGGGTGGTGATGCACTTTGGGCACACACTGTGCTCCTCCCCATCAGATGAGGAGGGTAGCAGGACACTGACTGCTGGTACTTGGGGAGACTCAGGAGAAACAGCTCAGAGCAATTCCTTTTTTCTCTGTGTTAAGACTCAAAAGGAAACCCACACGTCCTTCTTGAAAACTTCCTCTGCAAACCCACGTGTCTCTCTAATTGAAACAGGGCAGGGTCTGAAACCATAGGAGTCCACAGCTGCTATTTCTATTGTGCATGTCTGAGTCAAGGTGAAGAGAAAAGTCAGCAAAATATCCCACAGGGTGAATCCTCCATGTGCCAAGAAAGCTGACTCCACATTAAAGGTGAGAGCCAGAGCTTGCAAAGCAGTGATGGCCTGGGAAGACAGAGGCCTTGATTCCTTCCCGCAGCCTCCAAGTGTTATTCCCATTAACATTGGCACTAGCCATCACCCTGAATACCCTATGCACCAAAAGACAAGTGAAAGTGAGCAGGAGGGAGGGAGGTGATAAAGTTGTCAGGCTGCAGGCAAGGGTCCAGCCTCTGAGGACTGGCAGGGACTGTGTCATTTAGACATACATCCTGGGATGTGTTTTAAGAGTAGATTGGAGGCGCTAAGGATAAGGGTGGGTTTGCTGATCTTGCACAGGCTTCATCTTCGGTCAGCCTTCAGTTCACAGTGCCAGAGAATCAGGGCTGTGCCTTTTTCTTCTCCTTTATCTTCATTACCAGGGGAAGAAAAGCCCTGTGTGGCGCACAAACACCTGAGATGGCAAAGCCGCTTACATTATCTTCCCACAGGTGACAAATTTCAGCACTTGGTGAGTGTTGCTAACCCTCACAAGACACCTGCTCTTGCTCACAAGACACCTGCCCTGAATGTCTCCAGGGTCAAAAGCACTTTCAGGCCCCCACTAGCCTGAAACAAAATCTGTCTTAAAGAGCACAGCACACAGTCAGGCCGTGCCATGGGGAGACAGGACGGAGTATCACTTCTGCACTGGACTTCTGCTTTGGTGTTGAAAGAGCAGCGTTTAGATAAAACACAAAGCTGCAGACAGGGTGGTTTGTTTCTGTCACAAACAAGTCAGTGTGTCACAGAGAAATCAAAAGTATCTGTGTTGCCAATGATCCAACCTCTTTTCAGAGCAGTGCAGCCTTTCTTCAGAAACTTTAGCAATTGATGCAGAATCGACAAGCGAGTCATTTCTCCTTGTGTCTTTTTTCTCCTCTTCCTTCCACCTTGGCATCAAAGTGCACTAAGAAAACAAGACGTCAGGAAGATGTCTTCTGGATCATTGCTGCTCCTCGAGCATCTTGTCTGCCTTCAGGCTCTGGTGTCAAGTAGTGATCAGCCTCTTTCCTCCTGCCCTGAAGTAGCAGTTTTCAGACGTGACCTTCCACCCCTTCACAGCTCCTTGTGTCTCTGAAATGTCCAGAGGTCAGCCCCTCGCTGCCTCCACAAGGAGACCTGTTTTGGAGATTCCTGACTCGCATCAGCCCCACCTCATGTCCCTGTCATCTCCCATCATGTTACGAAACTGAAAGGGATACCAGGAGTTTAGATGGTGTCCTCCACCGTGACATGGATTCATCATTTCACTATTTGTTGGGGAATGGCAGCTGTGCACTGCTCATGGAAAGGTAGCCTTGACTGACTAGCTAAGAATTGGAGGTGACCTAGCTGTACAACTTACTGCTCAGGAACAATGTGACAAACTTCATCTTTCTTCACTGCCAGCCTCTAAGGTTAGAGAGGGCCACTACCTGTCATAATGGGGAGGAGAGAGACAGCTCTATGGATGTGTCTGTCGGTGCGTGTGGAGGGGGGAGAGGAGGGGTATGCTCTTATTCTTTCTTTCCTACTTCATTATATTGATTTTCAGTGGCTTGAATGCTTGGAATGCAATAAGGGAGCAATTCCCTTCTATGCTGGCTAGTAAACATTGCCTGTAACTTTATTCTGGGTCAGAAAAGTCAGCACTTAAAATTAAAAGTGGTTCCAGAGGAGGAAAGCCATATTTTAGGAAATTCCGGCTGGGGGCTCCTTGTTACTGTACTTCATTTTAAAATCCAGTGTCGTGTCATGTCGTGTCATATATGCCTTTAAAAAAGCATTTAACTGATATATATTCTCATCTGCTCTTTACTTGCAATATTTCAAGCAGAAAATATTTTTTAAAAATTAGTTCCCCGGCTGTCTGAATTTACAGCAGAGGCCACAGACTATAAAGTGGAAGGAGCTGAAATTAAGCCCAGGGGAGAGAGAAGTGCACTAGAGAGAAAGGCTCATATGCCAGGTGCTTAAACACATGCATAGTTTAAATCCCGTGCCATCTCACCAAAGCCAGTGGAGCTGCTCTTGTATTTAAGACTAACCTGCCTGAAGTTCCGGGACTTCTAAAAGAATGTGTGTAATGCTGGGGTACAGACTATGATGCCCATAAGCTGCTCCAGGTCTGAGGTACAACCAGCTGTGGGAGTTCCTTCTTTTCTGTGCAAAGCTTCTGTGCTCAGGTCTTGGAATGCCAAAAGGTCTTCCCAAGACAGGAAAACACATGTCCTGCACAGTCAGATTGAGGAATGGGTGCTCCTGCTGACATGTGGCTCCCAGATGTGAATCCAAGCCAGGATCTGTGTGCTTAGGATGAATGTTTTTGCTAGTGAAGTTCCACCCAGCAGAGGCTCATTTCTTGGGTGCTGGGAATTTTAGCTGGAAAGCTTCCTTCTTATGGATCAGGCACTCACAGCAGGCGTTTCACATGTAGTTAGGCAGCAGCACTGAAAACATAGTGCACTACTTTTTATTTGGATAGACAGGCATTTTACAGAGCTCTGCTCCTGTCAGTGATAAAGAAGGGAGATGTTGGAAAAGGCCCAGAGTAGGAAGTAGGACCCCACTGTGGGGTGCTACCCTTCGGGGTGCCACGTGCTTCGCCAAAGCAAGCACCCCCAGAGCCCTACTTGCGTTCTGTGCTTCTGCAAAAGGGTCCCTGCAAATCCCCTGCCCACTCTGCTGTGTATCCACGGGCCCAGCAGCGGGGCTGTCACCACTTTGTCAGGTTTTGGGGATGTCTGCGGCTGGAAACCCCGCTGGGGAGACAAAGAAAGCCTGGACAGTTTATGAGATGGCAGGAGGCAAAGTACATCTACCTGGCCATGAACTCTGATGCACAGTCTCCCTTGCTCCCCATTTGACATGTACAAACCCTGACAAGCCCTGTCACCTGCTACCTGGTGCTACCATTCCGAAAGCTGGGAAAGCCAGACGTGCTGTTAACAGCTCCAGCTTCCCCAAAGAAAGCCCCAGAGACTTAGGACAAGGAACTGCCTTGACTCAGGCCAAATGCACTCATGTTAGGGAACCTCCACAGCTGGCTCCCTGGGTGAAACAGCCTCGATGAGAGGAGACCAGCAAGGCAAGCAGACAAAGAGAGAGACCTGGTGCTGATATTTCACACCAACTCTCCTCGTTGTCCCTTCTCTTCCTGGGAGAGGAGAAACCCCTGGCTGTAAGATCCTCAGCTCTGGGAGTGACATGAGCTGCTGCAATTCCTTGCAGCACCCCTGTACATGACTCCTTGCTCGCTGATTTTCATGCTTTTCCCTGGTCAGTCTCCTAACCACAAGCAGGACTGATGCAAGTACAGATATCAGTATAAGAGGATCATTTGAGCACCTTCCTGGCATCTCAGTTTCCTGCAGCTTCATTGCTTTTGGTACCCAAATTGCTATATCCTGATGGTAAATCACAACCTGGATTTTAGGGGCTAGAGAAAGTTGGGTGCTGCCTTTCAAAGGAGATGAAATCTGTAGATTTGCAAATCTTTGCCATCAGCAAAAAAACCTCCTAAATTTCCTAGATTTCATGATTCCCAAACGATTCTCACAGAGCATCTACTTCCAAGATGCATTTTTCAGTATGCTGCTGTTACTCAAGTCACCATCTAAGCAGCCATGCCACAAGCACCATTTCAAACAATGGTCTATTGATTACTTGCTTCGTTAACAATGATGCTATTCCCTGGAGAGGTTTATTACTATTGTTTTTTATTACTTTGTGCCTATGATTTGGTCATTAATGGGTACACTTGCATTTCATTTCATTGTGACTGACTTTCCTGTGAGGAATCCTCAGTGCAGTCCAAGAACCTCCATGAATAAATGTTTACTGTCAGGAGATATGAGTGTGTTGCAGAGCTCAATGGATGTTTTCATCCTGATGATGCAGCAGTAAATCAATTAAAAACATGATTGATTGTAAAATTGTGGCTAACTCGTTTTTGCTGTGGGACTTCACATGACCTAGGTTAGTCAGTATAAATCTAACAATGTATTACTCATGCAATGATGATCTTGCTTGGTGTCTACAGTGAGAACTGCTATGCACACAGCTAAGGCAAGAGCAAGGCCTAAGCCTGGCCCTGGCATATCCTGCAGCTCTACTCCTGCACAGAGCACAGAGCCTCGTCCCACTGGTGATTTAACTCCTTTTGGCAACATTTGACTAGAATTCCCTGTACCAGAGGATAAAATAAATCGAAAGGGCTCCTGAAAGGGCTTTCTACACAGATACGTTCATTCAGATTAGGGTATAGTGTACATTTAGCAAAGAATAGCTTTTCTTAATTAATTCCCTGTCTAGTTGCTTTTTTTTCAGTCAGACTACTGCAGCCCAAACTAGATTAATCGACTTTGGATATTCTTGCTAACAATAACTTTCTCTTATTAAGCGTTATTAATATTAGCTCTTAGAAACGGATGATTCTGGAATAACTCCCCACATTTAGTTATATCCCAAAATCTCCAGTGGCATACAATGGCCAGTGTGCTCTGACTTGAGCAGAAGTCTCCACAGTCCCTGTTTAAAATGTTTGTCAAGAGCACGGGGTTGTGTCTGCTGAGCAGAGGTTATAGTTTCTGGTTTAAAATCAGTTTAAAAATCTTCTGTCTTAATTTTCAGCAGTAAAGTAAACCTCTTGGTAAGACCATATCCAGAAGCCACTGCCCAGCACAGAGTGCTGCAAAGGACATGTGGTGCAAGAACCACAGAGAGGCTGAAAAGGCACAAGCTCAGAACAAAAATCACATCCCTGTCTCCCACATACCCATCCAAGGCTTCATCCAAACCCCAGAAATGTCAATATAAGTCCTTCTGTGGGCTCTGAGTGCAGAGCAGGGGAACTGCTGCCTCTCCGTGTGTGCAAGCCTGCAGATAGGGGCAGAGGAGTGATCTGCATGGCTGTGTGCTCAAACAGAGATTTACAGAGACAGTGTGCATAAATCTAGATAATTTATACAGTGCCACAAATACAAACAGCAACGGGCACCCTTCACAAATTCACATACACAAATGTACCTCCAGTGTGAATAATGCAGTGACAAAGTGAGCTGCCTTTGTGTGGACATCATTGGTATCAGCAGTTAGGAATAATAGTTGTCTAATTGTAGTCTTTCATTGTGTGCTGTGTCAAAGCGTGGGCGAGTAATTGCAACCATCAAAACCCTTTCAGAGTATGTGCAAAGCCCCGACCCCCATCACCTGCTATCAAGCCTATCTGATCCACCACACACATGCACTTTCTAGGCAGATGAATTAGCTAGATGGGCTGTTCTATTATTATTATTATTATTATTATTATTATTATTATTATTATTACTACTATTATTATTACTATTATTATTACTACTACTCTTATTATTATTGTTTTCTCTTTTGTTTTGTGTTTTTCTTCCCTCAAGGTTGTGTCTGATTTGTGAAGGGGGTTTAGACTTTTCTTTATTATTATCATTATTCTTATTTTTGGGGGGTGGGTGTGTGCATGTGCGTGTGCAAGTGAGAGAGAGAGAGACAGATCGCTTTTTGAGTGAGATAATATAGATGACAGACATCAACAATTATACAAAATAATATGGTAACCAGCAACTGAAAAAAAAAATAATAATTGATTCTCATGGGCTGCTGAGTGTTACAATTTGAGTGTCTTTCTATTAAAATCCTTGTAATAGACACAGGGAGAAAGCAGGGAGGAGGGAGAGAAAAAGAGGGAGAGAGAAAGCAGTTCTTTTTCAAATATTACTCATACGATGGAGCACAAGATATTTTCAGAATGCAAGTGGGACTGATTTCCATTAACATAATCCCATTTCCAGTGTTTTTTATTAATATAAACATCTTGGCTCTGGGAATGCCTCCTGGATCATTTATACCAGCTGTATTTGGCACTAGGTTTAGGGGAAAATCAAGGAGAGCACTGAAAAAAAAAAATTGAACCTATTTGTTATATTCATTCTGAATTGCCAGCTGTACAATACCTGAGCAGAGGAGCAGATTTGATTATCAAATACAATTAAGGCCTGGTTTTTTCGATGTGGAGCACCATGTAAGCACATATTGTAAATATCTGTATAGAAGACAGGAACACCACAGTCATGTGTGCTACACACTTCGTCTTGGTGCTGGAGAGGACTTGCAGTGATTTTCTCTGGTTCAGCCTGCTGCAGCAAGGAATCCATCTCAGTGCTGTAACAACTATTACAGAGACCACATCTTGTTCAGAGAGCACACAGTTTCATGGGTGGATACCCACTTTAAACCTTTAGAGGGTCACAGCTCTGAGTTTTCTGGTATCTGCCTTTGTGTGATAAATCATAACTATTTATTAATAGTATCTGGTCCCTTCAGAGACTCAGCAGGATATGTCCTTTGTGCTGCAAGTATCTTCTGTTGCATAAGGACACGTGTAGTTTCCATGGCTGGCAAACACATGTGTGTGTGTGCATGAATTTCTGCAAAAGACAATTTAGAGGTCTGTAATTAAACTCTCCAAGGGAGAAGGAGAAGCCTATTTTTGTGCAAAAATCAAGTAAAAGGGAAATTTGTAGAATCGTAGAATTATTTAGGTTGGACCAAACCTTTAAGATCATCATGTCCAACAGTATTTATAAAATGTGTGAAAAGTTCAGTGAAGAAAACTCCTCATTATGAATTTCCTCAGATTGTGGGTGAGGCCCCCAAGGAGAAGAGGTGTAACTTGTTATTTAGACCACTTAAAATGGGGATAGGCAATATATTTTTGAATATTCAGTGGAGGGATATGCCATGTTGTCAGAGACCAAATACATACATCTTATAAGGCCTCAAAGCAATCAGAAATGACAATTGTATTGAAGAGAAGATACTGCAAAATCCTTCATTTGAAATGTTGTAGATTGTAGATTTTTCTCAGTATTGCCGCTGCAGAGGTCACCATTTGTCAGACAGCAGAACACAGATCTGGAAATAAGAAAAGCTCATTCCCATTGGTCTTGTTTTTGCTGTAATATTTGGGGCAAGTCATTTGAGGGTGGAGTAGGTTCATCTACAATACCTTCCATCTTAGGAAGCTGAGGTGGTTATTCTCAGCTGTTAGTGTGAGATGCTTCAGCAATCGATGAAGAAGAAAAGATGTTTTCCAATACAGTCATTTATTCACTTATAAAACTGGTGAGGATGAATCACCTTATGGAACTTCATTTCTATCTACCCACATTTTCTGTAGAGTCTGGCCATCTCATCTTAAGTAAATTCCTCAATGGCAAAAGTCGGAGAAGAATACCTCCCTTAAATACCTATTCCTCTTCAAGTTGGAGAAATTCCACTCAATGGAAATGTTGGATTCAAAGACCTATAACTAATTTTTTTCCCATCTGTTCCCATCCCACAAGGCGTGGGTTCATGTCTTCTGATGGAGTTTCATAATGATCTTGTAGTCAGGAGTTGTTTCCTCATTACAGTGGTTCTGAAGGGTTAACTGGACTAAACCTTGGTCTTAACAAAGTTGTAAATGCTTCTTTTCTTTATCAAAGAGAACTGTTACCAATTTCCAGTTCCATTACCCACTGTGCTTTGCCAGCAACATTTGGCCTGGATGTATTGAAGCATTGTGCTAGAAAGCAACTTTTCCTAAATACTTATTATCCACATGATAATTAGCCCTGACTGAGGTAATTTTTCAGGCAAAAATGCTAATTTTTCATGATTCCTACTCTGGAGACAAAAGTAGAGGATTCAGTAAAATTTTTATTGGGCAAGTTTCTGAGTTCCAGGATGGACTTTGTGCAGTAGCAAGTGCTCCATTGTGTAATCCACACTGATGGCACAGGTCACCTGTGCTGCTGAGTTATCCTGGTGTCTGTGCTCATGGGTGTTCAAGGGGGAAGAGTGATGATGTCAGTCCAACCATATTTTAAAGGTCATTGGTGCGGAACAAAAATTATGTATGAAAACTTGACATTTTCTGCTAAATGGAATTCTTGTTTCCCACCTCATCCTAATTAAGATAGTGCTGAGAAATGCTTGTCATGGGGGAGGACTGTACCTTTTACAAAGACCAGCTAGAGGCACGCTCAACTCCAAACTTTTTACAATGCAGGATTAGTAAAGCAGAAGAAAAAACAAAACCAGATAACAGAGTTGAGAAAACTATAAGTTTTGTAGGAAGAGCAGAAGTGGTTTCAACGCACACACGGTCGCAGCATCGCCAAACGTGAGCACAGGGGGACCAGTTTTGGAGAAATTTCAGGGAACTGAGATGGGATTGCAGTTCTCTTTAAGGAGTTCCTACTATGCGTAAAGGGCCAGCATGGGAGAAACCAGTGAGACACTTGTCTGCAAAATTCAATTACTGGCTGATAGAGGATGTTATCACAGGATAACCAAAGATGGGAGCTGGCATTCCAAAAGCAAATTAGAGATGTGAGGGTGGGGGGGCGATAGGCAGTGAGGAGCCTTTCAGAGGTCCCTGTATGGACATTGAACCATAACAGCCACTCATCAGCGTTATAAAACTACCAGGAGCAGTATCCCCAGGCTGGGAAAGGCTCTTCTTGGCAAGCTTGGGTACCACACCATGCCATCCGATAGAGCCCCTCTTATTGAAAACTGAATCCCTTTGAGTTCCCTGGAACAGCAGCAGCTGGAGGGGAAATAACAGTAAAATTCTATGGCCATAATAAAACGCATTAGCCATCTGAACACTCATTTCAATCAAATAATGCAGCCTATTCATATTTAAACAGGAAATATTGTTTAATGTTTATGATAATGATCAAATCAAATTTTAAAAATTAAACACAAAATTAAACATTAAAGTGAGGTTCCAACATTGGGCACTTGGGACACCGCTTCCAACCCACAGCTGATGGTTGCAATCAGCAGGGTCTACCCCCTACCTTTGCTTAGTGTAGCTCCTTGAGTAGGATGCTAGAAGAAGGCTTTGGTGTCACTCAAATGACCACAGCTGGTGCAGGGTGGCTGATTTTGAGTCGATTGTTCCAGTCTCTCCTTGCATCCACTATGCTTTCCATGACAGTAACACTTAATGGTTGTTGAGGGGGAAGTGGAAATTCCAAAGGAAAAGTCCTTTCATTTGGAAGAAGTTAATGGGTCTCATTTTTCATCCAAGTGGAAAGCAGTTGTGCTCCTATTGAAATATTTTGGACTTTTAACTTTTTCCCAAAGAGAACAGGGAGAAGCAAAGTTACAGAGGTTTTTTCAAAGCCCTAGTGAAACAGAAGTAGAAGATGATACTGTGAAAAAAGCAAGTTCTCAGATGTACCTAATGGTCATAGGAGGCAAAAATGCGAAGTAACACCTTGTTGCTCTTTAAATACTGTTCCTTAGGGGCAGAGCACAGTAGCTTTTACACACCAGTAGCACACAGCCATTTCTGTAGTGGCAGTAACTGTTGCAGAGCTATGGATTTCAAAAAATAATATGTTGCTTTACACCAGTGGAGTCATGATCCCAGCTGATTAATTTAAGGTTTTGACAGCACTGTTGAAGTTTGTGTCTAATGAAGACCTTGGAGTGATGGCTAGCAGTTAGGGTATTGCTTTTAGACCATATCTTGTGCTACAGTAAACTTAGAGACAGGAAACAACTTTCTCCCACATGAAATCTGTAGTGATTTTATTGATACTAAGCCTAGCAGGTTTTTTTTTTCCAGCTCTCTCCACTTGAAGTCAGCAGAAAAGCAAAGTTTGAAACTAAAAAGGTTTGAAACAAACTCATTGTCTCTAATACTCCTATGCATTTCAGCCATGGACCTTATCTATGGTGTGAGCCTGTGCAGCAACATTAACCTTTTGCTCTAATAGTTGCATCTTTCAAGGGATTATATCCTCAGTGTAAATTAATATCAAATTAGTATGAATTAATACCAAGTTGGCAAAGCTTTGGACTGCCAGTGAACTGCATGTTGTTCCTTAGATTAAAAAAAAAGAAAAAAAAAATCACCGCAAAAGGCAGACTCAATCTGTCAATCCCCATTCTTATGGCAATGCTTGCCCAAATTTATTATGGAAGGAGCATGCACAGAAATTTCCATACTGTGAAAAAATAAATAAAATGACTGAATAAATTACCTGGGAAACTACAGCAAAACAGAAAGATTTATCTTAACCTGTGTCTATTGCTCTCATCCCTGTACCATGCACTTTAAATTGGATTGGTATCCTATAAGAGACTGTCAAGGATTTCATTTGTTCTGCTTGACATACAGATGTACAATTGGTAAAACTGCATCTTATCTTAGTAATTGTCTACACTGCTGAGGCTGTACCTAGTTATTGACTTCAAAAGTCAGGTTTCGTCTGTGCAGTTCCCTGATCCAACATCAGTCCAACCACCTCGAGCTCTATCTGCTCATCTTTCAGCTCACCTTCCTGAGTTAAACCACCTTTCTTTTTGCAATAGCTGCTTTTCAGCTTTCTGTAATCAATCAAGACCTGAGTGTGGGGGTAGAGAAGTGAATAGCTTAGTTCCCTGGTTTTGGTAGCATCCTTGTGTCTCTGAAAAAAGTCATTGTGAGCTGGTGCTTAAGAACTTAGTGAATATTTTGAGGGCTTTTAAAGCAAGAAGGGTTTTTCTAGAGTTTGGAGGGAGTTGTTACCCAGCTCTAGTGAAATTTTTTGTTTATTAAAAGAATTGTAGAGTTTAGTGATCATGGAGAGAAATTTATGTCTGCCTGATGGTCTTTTAAGAACATTTTGTTACAAATCCAGATTAGAATTTTGACACTCTAATGGTTCAACAGTGTTTTTTCAAACCTGCAGTAACCTTTCCTTTTCACAGGCACATGCTGCAAATAGACCCACTTGTAGAGCAGGGTATTTTGTTCTTACACAACCAAAGAATTCCTTTAAAACTAGTTATTTGTTTTCCACTTCCAGCTGAAAGAGCTTTGACTTTCGGGTTTACATTTTGAAAAAACAAATAACCCCCAGATTTTTTTCTGGGAAGCCCATATTTCTATGACTTTTGTGTATTCTGAATGCTGGGCATTTTATCTGCAAGTATTCTTCATGGAAACATTTTAAGCAACTGCTGGGAGAATAAGGTTAGAAAGAAAACCTTCTTTTCTTCCAATTCTGCCCCCCCATCTCAATAAACAGTAATGCCATCCTGGAAACCAGTCTTGCTTGAATCCCAACAGTGTGGATTCACTTTTTCCAACGAAAACAGGAAAAAATATAGAACAACTATAGTCAGTCAGACCAACAGTTATTCTGACACATATCCCATCTCCTAGCCTAGTCAGTCATAAAGCAGAGGGAAAATTGCAAAAGTAATATTCTTTCCTGGCTTCCTGCAATTGGCAGCTCAGGGATTTCCAGAGTCAGGGGTACATTCTTTGTATCAGTAGTTTTCAATGGATTTTTCTTCCATGAGTTGTCCTGCTGTTTTTGAGTTCACATGGATGTTTAGACTCTGGTTTTGCATCACTGGCATTTCTCATTGTTTGAGCAGGACCGTTTCTCCCTGGAGAAGGCAGAAGTTAGTCAAAGTACCTCAAGACTGACAACTTGTACAATCATGAAACAAAGCATTGAAGTCTCTTTTCACTTCCCCAAATGCTGTCAGCCAAATGGTAGATGTAGCTAGCATGGCAGTTTCAGAGAGAAAAGCCTGGCTGCCCAGGGTGATGAAGCTTACCTGATGTCATCACTCAAGGTAGAATCCCAGACCTGGGGTACTTTACGCTTTGTAGGAGAGCTGTAAACTGCAGTAGTTCAGCTGCTGTTGTGCAGCCCTACAGCAGAGAAGTACCTGCAAGGCCAGTTTGGGTAGAAGCACAGGTGAATGGGTTCCACCTTCCAGGGCTAAAGCCATCTCCAGTCATAAGTGAGAGCCATGAGACAAAAGAGCACCAGATTTTCAGAAGGCCCTGTGGCACCTTTGCCATACGCCAAGCAGTCCAGAAACCTCTCGTTTTTAACAGCTGGCAAGAAATGCCAGTTCTAGGGATGGCAGGCTTTGCCTATGTCACCCCAACAGCATTCCAGCTCACAGTGAGGTAATTCCTCTGCTTTTAAGAAAAGGTGCATAGTTGTCTCGGCTTTTGGGGGAGATGAGGTCGGTATTCAGCCCTGTTTCTCTTCCCTTGTTCAGTTTTCAGGCTTCTCTACACAATCAGTATTTGCAATAAAGTGGAATCATGTTAAGGTGGCTGGAAGGACCACATGTAAACAAAGATGGTAATTAGATTAGGATGCAGATCTGGGAACAGACCAAGAGCTGTGTTCGAGTGTTAGCTTTCCTCTGAGCCTCCTTTCTGAGAAATCTTTATTTCAGGATTTCACAGGAAATGCAATACGGCTTTTGTTGGTTTTAAATTTTTTTACATTATACCCTTCTTTTTTTCTTTGATAGCTTTAGGGACTCTTCAGGTGCCTACAGCAGTGTGGCAATTAATAGGGATATGCGCAGTAGAACAACCAATATTTATATTTATTTATAAATAAATCTATGCAGATGTGGCAATCTACCTCAGGGTATCTTTCAAACTTGGGGAAAAAAATGTCAGAGAAAGAATCACGTGATGCTTCAGGCAGTTTGTGGACATTGCTCCCTGTCTTTGGAGGTTCCTCTCACTTTTCTCTCTCTCTTCTCTCCTACCCTCTCACCTCAATGTACTTTCCTAAAGATAAGTGAGTAAAACTGGCATGAGCTGTCTTCAGGCATCCTTTGTGTTGCCCAGCACTCGAGGTCCATCCCCAGAGGGGTGGTGTGTGAGTGGGGGCTCAGGGACATATCCTGCTTTCAGATGTCTCCACACACCTGCTGCTGGCCTCAGCTGGGAACTCCCTGCAGGCACAGCTGAGCAGTGGATTTGAAACTAAGCCTCTACTAAAATAAAATAGAAAGCATGACATCTTTGGAAAACAGAGAGCCTGGGACTGCAAACAATAAGAGTGCGGCATGATGCAGACCCAAGGCAGGATTTGGCTTTGAATGACGCTCACAATTCTGTGTCCTCTGGGCTTGCCACCCACACAGCTCTGATTTCCTCAGCCAAGATTTTGCAAGAAAGGAGGACATATCCTAACCTTCATAGTGAACCTGAGTGTCTTCCTAGCCAGGCTTAGATGCCCAGGAGGAAATGTAGGCAGACAGGTTCTACCCCACTGACTCACGCAAGAAGGGCCAAGTGTCTGTATGGGGACAAAGGTGACCACAGACCCCTGCACAAATGACCTTGGGGACCATCTGACATCCAGCTGTCTCTAAGCTGCAGGGGAGATGCCTTCCTGGAGTGCAGTGGGAACTGTCTGTGGCCTTCGACGTCAGCCTAAAATGCTCCTGTGATGACCCTCACCGGCTCAAAATACTGTCTCTGTAGCTTGGAGGGATGTTTTTTTATCTTATTCTATGTCACATCAGAAAAGAGAATATTAAAACATTCTAATGGAGGTTGAGCTACCATTACTAGGGGAAACTGGTGAGGTCTAATGCCATTTGACATGAGTATACTGGGAAGAGTCTGAAAGAGTATGAACATACAGGATTCCCAGACAGGCACCCAGACCCAGCACAGTTTTGAAGGCACAAAGCTGGGATCGTCCTGGGTAAAAATACCTTTCCAAATCCCAGGGCAGTAGGACAAAATGTTATAATATATAAATATGGATCATTTTCACCAAAAATAAAAATCAAGACACACTGTTGAAGCAGTCTTCCATAAAAAAAGATACCCCACAGAGATGGGCTCCGTATAAAGAACAAATCCAAACAGAACAAAATTGAATGGAATGATATTAAGGAATCTAGTTTAGATGGAAACAGTAAATAATTTCCACTTTAAATGCTTTCAAAATGCTTCACTCACCCTACAAAAGACCTTCACTACTTTAAGGAGAAAGAGGACTACCAGGTGCCCCTGCAGATGCCCCTCAGCTCTGACAGCCCTAGTGCCTCCTCCATACCCAGGCGTTACCCCTGACTTCTGCCTGTGTTTGCCATATGTCGTCCCTTTTTTGTTCACTGTCATTTACATGCTGGCAGGTTGACTTTTCAACAAGGTAAGAGTAGGCTGAAGATTTCAGATGTGGGCGCTTGAGAGACCCTCTCCTTCATGGCAGGCTCAGCTTCCTCAGTTTTAGCTCAGGCTGACACTATATCAAACTGTGCCTCTCCCCGGTGGGGATAACCACAGTTTATTTACAAGATACAACAGGAATGTCACACTAAATGAAGACGAAAGATGTGCAAGAAGCGTGATTGCTGCCTGTGCCTTCTTAAGAACTGCTTATTAAGGAAATCCTTTTAAGCAGCAGAGAGCCCCCAGACCTGGCCATGTTCAATACTGGGGCAGGATCTGACCTGTTCACCAACACCATCGATAACATTCCTCCTGTGGTAATGATGCAGATGCTAATGAACATATTAATAATAAATAACACTGTGTGCATTTATCATGTCCCTGATTCGAAGGGTGGGAAATGCTTTACCAGCTAGAAAGTGTGAAGTCCCAGAGCAGCTCTTTTCTCTATGTGGAACCTATTGCTTCCCTAAGCTAAGGGACTTTTGTCATCTGGGTTACCAAAGAGAAGTGGCAGTGGAACCACTGGATTCCAGTCACTACGGTGCTGCTGATTCATGGTGTGAACTTGGGGGAGTTATTTCAGTGCTCTGAGTCTCAAGTTAACCATCTGTAAAATCAAGATAATTATATTTACAGTGCTTATTTCATAGAGCTGCTGTGAAGATTAATTAATGCATATATATTTACAAAGTGCTTTGAGATCTTCAGGTGAAACCTGCTGCATATGTGCAAAATATTAATTCTCTAAAATACCTTGAAACCTCAGGAGCTGCAGTGTCTTGCCAGATATCGCTACATTTTATAGTGCTTTTGTTCTTTGTCTAAGAAAGTTGTTTTGCAGGTAGCAGTAATATATTGTGTTAATGGTGTGATAACTTTGAAAATAATAGCTTTTTCCCATTCCTTTTGACTTGTTCTTCTATCATGTACCATGTGCAAGCAGATTATGGGTTCATCAAACAGTAATTTTAGGTCATTATTAGGAAACATATTTTGAATTTTTTTTCCTTTACCTCTGTAGATCTCATCACAAAGAAAATCCCAGTGTTTATTTGATACTGGCTATTCCAGCTGTGTTGGTTGTTTGTGATCAGTCAGATAAGCTACGATGCACATGATCCAGAAAGAAGATACGTGGAGGCACAGCGAGGGACTGAGGATTATGAGTGTTTATTTTATGTGCTATGGGCAGGACTGTTCTCTCTTAAATTTAGCCATCTGAATATTAATGGTTAAGTCTAAAGTAGTTGTTTGAAGCTGCTTCATACTTATTGGAAAGAGGTGGGCACTGGCTCAGAGCAGCTTGCCCGACCTTTCTTAGGTAACAGAGATCAGTGCAGCTGACCAAATGTAGGTGTCCACTGCAGGATAAATGGAGCAGAGCACTGAGTTCCCCTGACTGTACAACAGTCCCTCCATTGGATTTGGCAGCCTAAAAGGCCAGACTACCTGTAGGTAAAAAATGTAGATATTTTAACCTGCAATTTAAATCTCACCTCAGAAGTATGGCTTCATTAAGAGGATGAATACTGAATTATTTGATGCAGGCAGATATGCTGAGAGTGCCACATTTCTTACAGTTAAACAACAGTGGCTTCTGCAGTGCTGAGTAGTCTGTAAGCATCTCAGTGTTTGTAAATCAACTTAAAAGAACAGCAGGTTTTGATAGTATGAAACTCACATACACTCACCAGTTCTTATCTCTTCCTATTTCAGCTGTTCCAGGATTGTGCATGCTAGTCATATTGTGTCTAAGTTTCTCAAACTGGTATTTCCACCTCCTTTATTTTAAAGCAATTCTTCAGTTTCAGGAATTCAAAGCCAAGAAGCTATTCAGTGGAAGGTTTCTTCCTTAATTTCTCTCTCTGACATGTAGTCAAAGCCCCATGAATCACATAATTCAATTCTTCCATTTCTCCATGCTTATATATATGTCTCCAGATAGCTGCCACAGCTGAAATATACACGAGTTTTCTTCCTAATTTTTGCCCATTCTAGTCAAAATTTCGTATCCCAGATGTATAAGAGAGTGAGAAGAATATTTGCACATGCTCACCTGTATACAGAAAAGTCAAAGCATTCAACCAAGGGAGCAAACAAGTAATGACTGCTTAAGCATCTTCGCATACTTTCCTTAATTCAGTGGACTTTTGCTATTTAGCACCAGCTGGCCATCTGCCTTAATATGCACATGTGCACCCAGACCTACATATGTATGTTTAGATAGACAGAGATATATAGATTTACACTGGGGTCTTGAGAGAAGAATTCTTTTGATTTTCTCTGGATGTCTGATCTCCCTTAAGGCAGTTGTCATTCTACATTAATTTGTCTCGTTCTGCCTCAGCTCACTCTTTTTTGTCTTAAATGCCATATTAGAAAATGTTTACAAGCCCCCTGCCTCCTTTGTGGTACCCACAATCCACCTGGGCACCTAGGGAAGCGTGCCGTGATCCCTCCTGACACATGTCAGCAAACATCTCATCAGGGGCTCAGCTGTGTCACCCCCGATGATATTGTGCGGCAAGATCAGTCGTGGGCTGCATTACACCCAATCCTGCCCCCAGGGGAGGTGGGAAGGACTATGCTAATTGGTTCTGACCCTCCAAGATCATGGAGGGAAATCGCTTCCACCCCGTGCAATGACGGGACAGATCTGCCCAATCCAAACTGCGTTGCTGCAGCGCGCACGAAGCCCTCCAGAGCCTGCACAAGGTGGCAGAAGCCTTTGCCCATGTGCCTGTGGTGAGATGATGTGGCACAAGCGTTACGTGAGCAGCTCACCTGAAACTGTTTCCAACAGACACGGGAACATCTTCCCATTCACAGCACTCACGTACTTCCCAGCCTGGCTGTGGGGTCATAAAAACATGTGCTTGGACCCTGCTGCAGAGGTGTTGCTTCAGTGCCATTCAAGAACCCACCTAAAAGCCCTGGATTCTCTCTGCAGGGTTCTTAGGAAATAGGGGGCTGTCAATGAAATTGAGGAAAACCACAGAAAAATCAGTACATTTCAAAATACCTTTCCCATTCTTTACTTTCTTGTAAGAAGGGAGGTTTTCTAGTTTATTAGAACCATAGAATGTTTTAGGTTGGAATGGGCTTTAAAGATCCTCTAGTCCAGCCCCACTGCCCTGGGCAGGGACAGCTTCCACTACACCAGGTTCCTCCAAGCCCCGTCCAACCTGGCCTTGGGCACTGTCAGGGATGGCACATCCACGAGATCTCTGGGCCACCTGTGCCAGTGTCTCGACATCCTCACAGTTGAGAATTTCTTCCTAGTACTTTCTTAATAGAAAGTAACACCAATTTTGCCAAGAGATTACTAGATTTAGGGAGACCCAGGAGTTCCGTCTGTTGCCCAGGACTTGCCCTTGGCCCTGCAGAACCCTACCCTGAGTCAGTGGACCAGCACATAAAAAAGAAGGATGAAAGAACCAGCTGTTCTCTGACCTGGCTCTGTATGCCCACATCGTCAGACACACACTTCTTCATTTCTCTTGTCACTGTACCAGAAGAGAAATGTAGGACTAAGAGGTGCAACCATTCCCCCATCACATTCATTCTTTTCTTTTTCCCTTTCTTGCTCTCCTTCTTACCAGTACCCCTTTTCCTGCTTCAATCACACCTTACTGCACTGTGCTTTTGTGGATCTCCTGACAAATGACGTCCACAGGTTTGTGGCTTTACATTTCCCTGGCATGCAGATATTGCTGTCTTGGCCTTTGCTGGGCATGAGCCCCAGAGTCATCACCTCCAACAGAATCAGATGACAGACCCCTTTTCAGATCATACGTGCTTAGTTAGGTTGCAGAAGCATCTCAGAGGGGAAACAAATGTGTGCAATTATGTGAAATAGTTAGAGCAACACTGGAAAAAGAAAACAGAAATTGAATTTGGTAGCCTGTTTTCAATCAAGCTTTCAGAAGCACCAGGTGCTCTAGTAGAAGCAGAAGGCAGTTTTAAGATAGCCTTACACCAAACCAGCTCCTTGCCAGTTTTCCTGAATTAGACATTGGCTTTCATCCCGCGTGATAGATATTTTGTCTCTTCCCAAGTCTCCAAAACAGCCAGTCCGTGTGGAACAAAATCTAGCACTGAAAACTCCGTTCCACTGCGTGCCAAGGCAAACAACTTGTTTGCCTTGCAGGGCAGGGAAAGTAGGGGGTCAGAATTAGGTTAGGCATTAAGGTTAGGACCTCAGTGGGGAAGATTTCTGGGTCGTTGTTTGTTTGTTTTTTTTTTTAATTTGGTTATCCAAGGGGTGATGAGTAGGTGGTGCCAGATTTTACTCGAATTGCTTGTGTTTAAACGCACACACACTGCACACACACACAAGTACACACCCACAAGCACGTGAAAACGTGTGTTTCAGTGTGGGGGCAGGGAGGGGGTGGGAGAGTGGAGCTGTCAGGACGATGTCATGGCAAAGGCATCCCATCAGCTAGAGGGGGAGATTTTCTAGGCCTTGGTTTGAGAAGCAGACAGATGACTGACAGGGGTTAAAAGCTTCCCGCTTTCTTTCCCACACTGCCTCCTTGATGGTAAAGAGTTCCCTGTCCCTCACACAGAAGGTGCTCTGCGATTTCAAAGCATTTTGCTGGAAATACTGTGCAGACTATAATAAGCTATTGTAGCCCATGGCAGAGAAGCCCAGCTGAGCCTAATTCCCCATATCCTTAACTCATCAGCCTCTGATCATAATGCAGGTTCAGTGTCCTAGAGTACCATTAAATAAAAAAATGCACGCAAAAAACCCCAATTAGTACATTTCATGGTGGTGAGAGATGTCAGACTGTGCACCCTGGGCATAGCAGTTCTCTGCTTCGTCACGAGACAGGCAATGTAAGCTACCCCACAGTCTCCTGTGGGCCTGACCCAGTGGACCTGAAGCCAAAGGACAGGCAGGAGCATGCGCTCCTCCACTCTTTCCTTTTCCAGCTGCCCGTGCAAGGCTGTCACAGGTGGACATGGTCGGTTGTGACACTGAAGGCATCATCATCCACTCTCGTGAGGAACAGAGCACAGCCACCACCACCTCCAACACTGGCCGCAAGGAGGGGAAATATGTTAATGGTGCTGGTTAGCAAGGGAAATTAGGAGAAGGGTATATAAATGAAAGAGAAACGTGATTCTAAGTAGCTGTGATGCTCCTGAAGATCATTGTTGGAGACAGTGAAAAAAGTGGTGACACTTGAGACTGTGGAAAAAGCAGTGACACTCAGCTCTGAATGATCAAAATTACAGAAAAACAATAATAAAAAGCACCTGAGATTTGCAACACAGCCCAAGAAACTTTTTTACTCAACAATTCCTGAAACAGACTACATTCTTCATAGGCTGCTTTGCAAATTCCCTAGTGGGAAATTAATTGTCTGCCTTGCATTTAACCAGTTCCCTCTCCCAGAGAGGTCTGGGCTCGCTCCATCTATTCCTCATTTTATCTTGGAGCTGTAACATTTAACGAGCAGGAGATAGGACCCATGGCCTTGTTGTCCAGCACCATTTTCCTTAGAATAGACTGCATCAAACTTTCTAGACTAAGACACAGCAAACCCCACAGATTTCACAGACATGAGAGAATATGACCTCTCAAAGGTCTCTTTGGTTCATTGAGCCTGAAGATGAGACATCATCATGACACTTGCGCTGTAAACGCCTAAATAGATGAGATCTCAGCTCAAAAATCACACCTCTGAGCTTCATTATTTAAATATTTCTATGCCTGAAAATAATTACGCCAGGCAACTATCATGAAAACAACTTTTCCTTTGCCAGAAGACAGTCAAATGGGCGGTAGTAAATCAGTGACCGTGACTTCTTAGATCCCAGAACTAGTGAGGTTCTTGCCTGGTGGTTGTAGTACCTGTTCCCATCTCCAGGTGAGGCTGGGGTGGCTAATTTGTGGCTAATGACACCTTTTCCAGGGGACTGCAGCCCAACAGCACATGGCTTAATGTAGACTGACCCACGGAGTGTGTTTAAATGAGTCTCTCTTGACTACACCATATTGGACCCATTTTTTGCGCTTTGCAAAACCAAATACCCAGTTAATACAGCAAAACCAGGAAATTAATAAACATTATATTTCTGTGCTTTTCTTCTATCAATACATTCAATTACTTCTTCCTAATAAACAAGATCCATTCACGATCGACAGGTCTCGGGACTGATTTTATTTTATTATCATCAAGGAGAGCTGGCTTTGTTGTTAACCTTTCCATTTATTTAAAATGCCCTGGATTTCATATTCAATTTTTATGCTGCGTATTTCTGATTGTTTCCTTGAAATGGGAAATTCGAGGACTTTGATAAATGGATTGAAAGGTTGCCTTATTTCTCTGTCACTTCTGCCTTTGCGTCCTCTGCAAAATGCTGTTTTGCAAATCGTAAAGCTGAGGATTGTAACCAGTATTCATCAGAGCACGGCAGGGAAAGCGGTAGGGGCAGAACAGATTAGACAGACCTAGTGAGGGCCTAGAAGCAAGAGGTGGTGGGAAACAGGACCTGAAATTAGGACGAACTGGCACAGGCTGGCTGTCTCTGTAGTCTCTTTGGTGATGGTATCCATGGGCTGAAACCAGTTTTACACTGCTGTGGTCAGTGGCGGTCTGGGAGCCGTGGAAAGGGGCCTTCAGTGAGTTTGTGAAAATCTGTTGAAGAATTAGTTTTCTTATTTGGGACCAATTTGCACTCTTTTTATAGTAACTCCAGTTGGAATAGTGCTGATACAGGTATGTGTCAGACTGTGAGAAGAGACTGATAGTTATCCATAGCTGCACAAATTGTCACCCAAACTGCAAACGGCAACACTTATCTCACCCACCCACCCCACACCTCCCTAAGCAGGATCACCATTGCTGGGGTATTCCATACCCCTCTGAAAGAGGCATTGCAAATCAGTGACTTCATCAGAACAGCTTTTCTTGAACTGAGTCACTGCTAATAAGCACCTAGTGCCAGAACTTTCCCCGTTCAAGAAATCAGCATACCCAAACAGCAGCCCCCTCTAAAGAGTCAAACTCAGGCCTTAAGTAACTGCAGAATGAAAAACCTTAGGCACTAAATAGGTTATTTCTCTCCTGCATGAGCTAAAATTGGGTTTCTGTCCCTCCTGCATCGTTGTAGTCATTGCACTCGAGCTGATACTGGAAGTACCTGGAGATCTCTCCTAATACCGCTGTGAGTGGTCACTTCATAGTGGAGTCAGTCAATAAAAATCATCCCTGTGCCACTGCACAGGAGAGCTCTCTGCAGGACAAACATCTCGGATTGCTGGGTCTCCTACTGTTCCATTCCTGTGTTCAGCTTGAGGCCCCAAAGCCCCTCAGTCCTCTTTCCACCTTCTGAGCCCCACAAGCCCCACTGCAAAGGGCATCCCACAGGGAATGCTGAGCCAAGAGGTGATTGAACCCACAGTGCTTCACAAGGAGCTGCCTCCTCAGAGGGACATGACCACCCCTCAGCACCCGCACGAACGCAGCCAGTGGTGAGAGCGCCAAGACCTTTCAGATGATTCAAATGTGTGATTGTCACACTTGTCCCTTCACACACCTCTGTCAGGGCCTGTGATCCTTCTGGCTCTGAACTTTTCACTCCCCTTCCTTGTGTTACTATGGCAAGTGAGGAAAATGTTCAACTCCCAGCTCTGAGTCACTGCCGCCCTCCCAAAAACAGTCACATCCTGAACTGCTCTTTCCCAGGAGCTGCCAAGCACATCCCAGTATTCACCCCAGCTTCTTAGACAGCTACAGACTACAACTTGTAGCAGGAACCATTAATACTATTAATAACCACTTTTTAACATGAGACCTTTTCAAACTGCAGGACCCAAAAGCACTTGACGCATTTCACAACCTACGTGTTGCAAATCCACACCCTCCTAGGAATTTCACAGCCATCACTGATGCAGGCTGAGCTCCTTGCACCTGCAGAGCAACATCACAGACAGACCTCAGGTTGTCCTGCCCCAATCTCATAAATGCATCACCATAAAAAAGAAAGAGGGGTCCTCTGCTGCATAACAGCTCCCCACCGTGCTTTGATATACCACCAAACAACTCTACTTCTGAGCATTCCTGTTCACCAGGGCACCGTGAGTGGTGTACAGGTTTCCATCTTCCTGGATCATTTCTCCCAGCAGCAAAACACTGGAGCAGCTCAGCTCAGACCAGCAGGCTTACTGTGCAGGCTAATATTGCATCCAAAGATTCAAGGGAGGCAGAGTTTAATCCCTTTAAGAGCATGAGTAGCTTCTGGAGCAATGATCTCCTGTCTAGTCTGTTTGCTATTACATTCAACTGTCCATCCACCCATCCATCCATCCATCCATCCATCCATCCATCCATCCATCCATCCATCCATCCATCCATCCCTCCACACAGTCACCATTATTCTGACTATAGGTGAGCACCTACACTTCCATGGAAAGGGCAATCAACATTTGTTCATCGATGGCCTCTCATCTCACCTTGATTTATTTAGAAGGCAGGCCTGTTGTTTTTTGCTTGCTTTCACTTTTGATGCTGCAGCCATGACCGACTTACTTGAGCATCTCTGGCTTTTACTGTCTGTGACCCTTTCCTACCAAATACCTCCTCTGAAAGGGTTTGCTTTTAAAAAGAGACCAATTGCCATAGGGAGCAGTGAATTTCTTTCCCTTTGCATTCCCACCTGTGTGCTGGGGAGAGGCAGTGTTGGGAGGACTGCTGTGCCATACCCTGGGGTTTGAGAGCAGGGTCTGGCCTGCATCAGGGTGAGACTGATTGTGAGGAAGAGAGGGAGAGAAAGGGGAGATAGAGACACGAGAAACCGCGTCACTTCCACAACTGCTGCTGCTCAGGAGAAAGAAGCAAAAGAAATATATATCTGCTTGCCTATTAATTTAAATCTAGACACAGGAAGAAGTCAACGAACTGTAATTTATGAGCTGTCAAAGCCTGAAAAATTCCTTTTGACACTGTATTTTCAGTTATTACATGCTTTCCTGCAAGACGACAGCGTAATTCTGTAGGGAGTCTTCTAGTGAGCAGCACAATGGCAGAGGGCAGTGGGGGCTTTCTTATTATCTTTTCTTCCCCCTTTCGTCGTCTCTCCCCACTCCTTTCAATCATCCCCCCTTTCCTACCTTGCTGCTTGCCCAAAGAGCAGCGAGGAAGTAAATCAGCAGCAGTCCCCATCCTGCCAGCCCTTCAACAGCTCCAAGGCAGTGCACAGTGCTGAGCTGGATCCAGCACCATGCAGAGATTTCTGAGGACTCACGGGGTGATGGGAATGGAGATGAGGCAATGACCACAACTCCACCACAGACAAAGGAAATATACTCACTCACACTCCCTTTGGCATTTCAAACACTTCAGCTGGTTTCCCCCTGCCCATGCTAGGCACCCACCACTCTTGCTGGCACACCCTTTGGTTGGGTCCGTCTCACTTTTATCAGCATTGACTGACAAGTGCCAGCTCCCTCAGATGCCCAGAAGCTGGCAGCACTGGCTGCTTGGCTCCTTGCTTCTCCATAAAGTGAACCTGGACAGTGTAGAGTCCTGCCAGGATCCTGGGCCACACGTGTTCCCCTGGAGAAGAGCAGTTTCTCCTCTTTTCCAAGCCCTTCTGGAGGTTTGCTCCTTGGAAGGCAGTGCTAGGATCTTGGGATGGGCATGCCATCACACCCCTGGACCACACAAAAACCAGAGGGTGGGATTTTGGTGGTGTTGTTTCCTGGAGGGTAAGGCATGCAAGGGCCACCTGCCCACGGGCATTTGTCCACATCTCCATCAAGTTGTGAGGACACACAGGTTTGGGAAGTGATGACAGTGGCATCTTTGCCCAATGTCAGTTGATGGAGGAGCTCAAGCTAACATCAAATGAAGCTTGACCTGAAAATATTTCTTTCTCCTGAATCCAACCTGAAGTTCCCTTGGCATCCAGCTCGTTTCCTTATCACTTGGGGACAGGAGTGGGGGAGGCTTTCACAACAAATGTCATTTATCCCTGTATTTCCAAATCTTCCTTTTCCTTACACACACAATTGCTATTTAATTTGAGTTGCTGGTGGTAGTGGTAAGGTTGTCTTTTTGCTTTATTTTTTTCTTCCCAGTTTTGGTTTCTCACTTACAGCTCAGAAAACCCTTTTAAGGTCTATTCTCTGTGATAGGCACTTCGCCTCCTATTTAGAGAATCACTCCCACACGCTGCATGCATCCATATGCAAACACGCAGACATACGATTTTTCTGGGTGAACTGAACTACAAATCTTGTGCTTTAATATAATTTAGTCAGCCTGTGCAAAGCTCTCTGAAGTCAGGATTATGGACTAGTCTTCTGAAAAATGCTGTAGAAAAGTCCAGAGAAGAGGACTGTACTTTCCTCAGGGTTGTGCTGCAAGGGAAGTGCTCACAATTCCCAGAGTTTATTCCAGGTTGTGTGTCTGTTTAACTTCACTGGGTCTCAGTCACCCCAAGCCCAAATCAGGGCCAACCCCACCACCTACTATTACTTGGGCAGTGTCTGAATGATTATGGGAGAACTTCTTCAAGTCTCTGCTATCATTGCTGTGGTAGCATGTTCTTTCAGAATTGAGTATCAAAACAACCAAGGCCAAAATTCCCCTGGACTGAAGATAGAGAGATGAAAAAAATGAAAACAAAGAGATTTGCCCAGAACTGCTCTCACATCTAACAGCAAAAACAGGGATATAAAAGGCTGTCTCTTGAATGAAAGGTGAATCCTTAGGGAGCTGGGGACAAACTGTTGTATCTTACTCATGACTGGGTTATTGATGGGCAAACTTTCAGGTTTTTTCAGTGTTTTTGTTAAAATTCAGGAAAGCCTGCATCAAATCCTTCAAGCTACTGCTCTCTGGGTCCTAGCTTCCACTTAGACAAGATGTGAGCTACTACCTGAACAAAAGACAGGTACAGTAGCTGTCTGTAAGATCAAGGACCACCAAATCACCCAGGGCTAGATCTTCCTCAGTGTGGGACAACGTGGCTGGAACAGGTCAAAAATGAGACAGGGCAAGCCAAGAGTCAAACAGTGAAAGAGACAAAGCAGGGTTCAATGCATGTTCCCTGATATCTTTTGGTTAATATTACATATGCTAAATAAATGTCATCCCAGCTGGGACCTGGGCTTTGTTTCCAGCTCAGACAAGTGTTCAGGGAAGGTGAATGATAAGAACCCTATTGCCTTTACATTGCTTCACTGTGCAGGGAAGTCTCTGAGCGCGTACAATACAATTACTTTTGCTCCCAGGAAAAAAGATGTTGAGGTGGGGAAAGGAAAAAACTGTCCTGTGTTTCTCTTTGCATGAAACACTCTTAGGAATTATGGCTCTGGTTTCCTTTATTTGCTGGTCTCTGCAGCTCTCACAATCTCTGTGGGAGTAGCTTGTAGCGGGTATTTAATCCCAGGGTCCTGCAGACATAATAGTGGCAATAATATAATAAAGCAGAACAGGGTCCTTCTAAGGATAGTTCAGTCACCGTATTTGCAAAGATAACATCTACACCCGCATAGCAAACACAACCTGACAGTGAACCGGCCATTAAAAATAAGCTGCAATAACCAAGAGCGAAGAACAGAAATAACTGAGGTCTGTGCCCAACTTTTATAGCAATATCTGGAGAAAGGAAAATACAGTATTCCTTAAACACTATTGTTAGAGCATGGTGCTGCAGCAGAGGCGAAGTCCTGCAGTTCAAGCTGGGAGAAGGAACAATGCCAGAGGCAAGGGAAGGAAGGAGAGGGGCTATGTGTCTTTGAGATCCTATCTTCCCCATGGCAAAACTGACTGATTGAGTTTTCCTTATCAGTATAAGCTATCTTGAGCTGTAAAGGTTCTCTAGAATTGGAACTTCCTTGTAGTTCTTGCTGAGCACAGTGTTCAGGAAGGTGGACATTAAATGGATTAAGAAGTGGGTAATGGACAAATCTCAAAATGCAGTTGTCAAAGAGAAAGAATGATAGAGTGAGGGTATTTGTAGCAGGGTTCTACACGGATCAGTAGCCAGCTCTGACGCTAGTCAGCATTGTCATGAATGATGTGGAATTAAATATCCCAGCTGATAAAATCTGGGGATAACACAAAATGGAAAATTGTAAGGACAGAACTCTGATACAGAGTCATCTAAGTCACTTAGGTCACTGAACAAGCTTTGGCTGGCTAAGACATTATGTGCGTGTTTCTGCTGAACCAAATCTAAGTTGACTCAGGGAGGAATAGGACTACAAACTGGGCCTAAAGAACGAGGGGTTATATTTCATAGGACAGCGACCTAGAAAATACCAACACAATGACCTAGAAAAGTGGTTAGCACAGCTGGGGAAGACAACGTTATCCCCCAGCATGGTGGTGGGCAAAACCATCTAGTGGCAAGGTCCCACTAGACAAGGAACTAGACAAGGAACTAGACAAGGAACTAGACAAGGAACCTGGAGGACAAAGATGATTTTTTAGTAAGTGGCACTGGTGGAGAGAGTACTCCAGAAAACTCACCCAAGCCCAGCATGCATCTCTTAAAAACTGTAATAATTTTATAAAAAACCTGTCTGAATGAAACACATGCCTCTAAGAGCCAGGTTTGAAAAGTTGTGCTCATTCTTGCCTGAGAGAGCTCCAAGAGACTTGGGCCTTTGTGGAAGTATCTTTTCTGGGAAAATAGCCTATATACTAAAGAGCACTTTAATCACCTGGAGAGAGGCTGCACTTTCCTCAGAAACTTTTCTAATTTGAACGCAGTGCCAAACACATTAAAGCGAGAAGTCAGAGACAGGCTCTTGTCACAGGAGGATGCACATCAAAGCAAACCATGATGCTGTCGGTTGCTCTGCCTGTTGTCCTCATAGTAAGAGTTGGCCCCTCACCAGGACACACAATTTAGCCAAAACACAGCCTATGGGGATGGCTGCAGGGCAGCAGCAGGATGGCTCCAGCACAGTGGTTCAGCCCCCCGGGGCAGCTCTGTGGGCATCTCTGGTACGGAGAGGGAGAGACCAGACCCCTAAAAATCCCTTTTGAACAATCAGGCGTGTGAGCCTCTGACTAGCCTGGGGTTCAGGGGGTTTGGGGAGAAAGGAGGAGTTTGCCACTACTATATTTTTTCCCTGTGCAATGCCCGTCTTTGCTTCCTGACTGATGCTGCAGATCACTGAAGAGGGTCTTTAGCACGGGGAGCGTGCCGAGCCCAGGCGCTGGCTCTCTGTGTCAGTGTTATCGCTCGCTGTCACATTTCGAAAGAGGAAGCGAGGCTGTGCCACGCACGCAGAGAACAAAGCCCTCGCCAAGCCGAGTGAGAGTTACAACTTGTCAGCACGTCTCTCAGCCTGCCGAGGGCCAAACATGAAACACAAAAAAGGCCTGAAATGAGGGGAAAAGGGAAAATAATAGCACAGTGAGCTCTCGAGCTCAGAAAAGTCTTGCTATAAAACAGCACCTTCGCTCTCTGCCTCTCTCTGTTTCTCTGAGTCCTGGCTACTGATGAAGGGAAGAGATGACTCCCCTTAGCACAGTTACAGTACTGTTGCAGTAATAGGGACCAGAGCCAGGATCAGATCTGGCTTGCACAGCCCTGCTTTCTCCACACACCCCAAAAAGCATTGTTAGCCAAAAAGCGTTATTAGTAATGATGAAATCTGAGGTGGAAAGAGCCTGTGGAGGGTCATTTTTGACTATATGGACAGTAAAGCTCTAGTGACTAGAAACACCTTTCTGAAACTTGGACTTTACCCTGAATTAGTCAATTAATTTCTTCTGTTACGAACATAGAGTAGGAATGGAGTAACCCTTTTTTATATATGCTGATCTTGCCTTAGCTGTGTTGGTGGAAATAGAAAATATTTCTATCTATTTCTATTTCTAATAGAAATAATTCTATCACTGCACGGTGTATGTCTGTAATGTTGATTTATACATACTTTAGATCTTGTTTCAGGAAGCCTTCTAGATTTATGCTTACTAATCGTTTGGTCCAGGTGTATAATTTTCTGTTTCAAACACTTTTGACATGGATAATATGCCATGGAGAGAAAAGACAATAGTATGGGCAGCACTGTGCAGGGCTAAGATGAAAGACCAACTTCAGTGCACTTCTGTGAAAAAACAGAGATGCATCTATACAAACTGAGTGGAGAAAACTGACTGAAAACAGGAGACAAACTTCATATGGACTCAGTCCTATACTGCCAGTTGTTGTTGATATAGTTGGTAGTATATGCATCCTTCAGGCTCTCTGGTCTAATTAAAATTAGATGAAGCAGAGCACTGTCAATAGAAAATTACTTGACAAATATTTGTCTTGCTTCCATCATGGCACTGTGCTGCATCTCCTTCTTCTGATGCCCATCCTGGTAAGGGATTGTGTTCCCCCCTATAACACTCACCTGCTGTTGAGAAAAACATCATCCAGTTCAGCCCCCCTGCCACACACAGGGACATCTTCAACCAGACAAGATTGTTCAAAGCCCAATCCAACCTGGCCTTGAACATGTGAATCTTCTGTGTGGACCAAAGGATGCCCCTTCTCTTGCAGGAGTATAGAAGTCTTTTGTCCCCAGCTCTTCCCTTTTGCTCTGCTTCATGAGTTCCATAGCACAGGGCCCCACATATGAGCTCAGGAGTGGCACATGTAAGATCAAGGTGTGGTTTAAAGCCAAGATTTTATCTATCTCCTGATGAGCAAGGCAACAAATTCATTAACCCTGAAGGAAAACATAAGGACAATAATGGTCCTTCAGGTAGTTCAAGACCACCCAGCTACTTTTACAGAAGCAGAGCCCTCATTCAGTCAGTTAGAGTTATTAGGTAGTGTTGGGCTGAGCTGGGAAGGATTTGAAAAGGCTAATGGAAAGCAGAAACTCAGCAAGGGGACAGACAAAGCAGGATTTGGCCCTGAGCACCCCCACCTTCCTAGAGAAGGTGCTAGAGAAGATGGTGGAGAAAAGATTTCTGTGTGTAAGCCACTAGTATGTCATAGGCATCCACTACAACCAACATCTGTTTGCTGTGATTTCAGACCACAGCAGCCCAGAGCAGAGTTGTGGAACTGTCCCCACAGGCTCCCCGGGCAAGGGCTGACTGAACTGTGAACAGAGAGGTGCTGTGCCTTTTCCTGACCAAGCTCACCCCTGAGACCCACCTATCCACAGCCCTGCCAGCAGCACCAGTGCCTGCAGTAAACTGTCTCTGCAGAGGGAGGCTGTTTATGAACTAATTCTTTACTGCTGGCATAGCACCCGGCTCGTCTTCACCTTTCTTAAAGGTTAACCTCATTTCCTTCTATTAGTTGGTTTTAGCGAATGCCATTCGGCGCGGCAGTTAAAGAGCTCTGTCAGCGGATGGAAATGACAGTGGCATTTAAAGCCAGTCGGAGTTGAGAGCTGAGGGGGTGGGAAGGTGGGTGGAAGAAATAATCTTCAATAAAATGTTTGTAGGGAGATGCTAAGTGACATCAAAGGAGCCTTGCTTTCCCCAAGAGGAGAAATCTTTGGCCCAATGTGCTCAGTGGGATGGGTCTCCCCTGAGTTTGAAACCAGCCCAAATTCAGGGAGACAAAGTGACTGGAGGACTCGAGGAAGGAGTCTGAACATCCCACCTCTATGGATAACTTCTTTCTGGGTCCAGCTGGCCTTTCTTAGTGACAAGTGTGTGCTCAATATTACTGTCACTGAAGGAAAGTTCCTCTATGAGTGTGTTGATTATAAATTCTACTGCAAGCCCTGCCTGGCATTTCAGGCCACCCTGTCTGATCCCAATTTTACTGCATTCCCTCTCTGCCCTGCAGTGCTGTTTAAAAACCTGGGGTGAGACCTGCAGGAAGGTCTTCTATTCAGAGGAAGGGTGAGTTTTGCCTGTGAAGGAGATTTCACATGAGGTTTGTTTTCTTTTCCTTACTGCAACAGAATGATGAGAGGAGTGTAAGGAAACAGGCTGAATCTGGGAAATACACGCAGACTACCAAACCCTGGCACAGAAAAGGTGTGATAGGCGTTGTCCAGGCTCTTGCTGTCCTTCTGCTCTGTCCTCACCAGATCTCTCCTGGCATGGGTGTAATAAATCGTTCTGCATCAGGGACAATCTGCAGCACCCAGCAGCAGCAGGGGCATCTGAGCAGTGTTTCAGCAAATCGAGAGTCTGATCCAAAGCCTGCAAGGCTCCGTGGCACTCTTTTTCATTAACTTCAATAAGCTTCAGCTCTAACCCTGAATCCCCGATGTTTATTTCAAGCACTGGTGTAACATCACTGGAATATAATGTTCCTCCCCAGATGCACCTTAGGGTAACAGTCTAAACGAGTATGTGGAAAAGTCAAGCCAGATCCTGCCGGGTGGCATCCTGATGCAGACCCATTCATTTCCTGGGTCATTTGTCAAGCTGGCCAAAGCATTTCAAATGAATAGTTGTCTAGCCCAACGTGTAGTTTTGTAACAGGAAAAGCATTCCCCTGGAACAGGTTCATTTCAATGAGATTTTTGCCAGGGGACATCTTTTTTTTTTAAATTAATGCATTGAGTTCTCTTTTCAGGAGGTACGAATCTATCATTTTAATGGGATCTTTTTGATTTAATTTTGTTTCAAGTCTGTATTGTATTAAACCACTAGCTTCCATTCTGAGTTAGACCAAAGGTTTGTCTAGTCCAGCATCCTCTGTTCCAACAGTGCCCATTAGAAACTGTAGGAACAGGGCTTTTATAAAGAGTGATCCTCCCCCTAATACCCTCTGGCTTCCAGCAGACAGAGGTTTAGTGACTAAGATAGATTTTGCATCTGGATATTCATGTTTTATAGCACTGAGTGGACATAACCACCACTAATCTGTCTCATTCGCCTTGGAGCTAATTTATGACTTTTGCGTTCAGCAACATCCCATGATAGAAATGTCTTTTATTTATTCATATAGTGTGTGAAAATATACTTTCTTTTGTCTGGCTGAAAACCACAGCCATTCTGCTTTATATATTTTATGTTTTGAGGTTATTAAGACAAAGCCTTTTTATTCTTCTGAGACAATACCCTGTAACATTTCACAACTGAAGAATTTCCATTTCACAAGAACTTTGGCCTCTCCAATTCAAAGTGGAAGCACATTTTTTGAGACATCAGTATTTCTTATGGAAAAAAAATTCCATTTTTCATCCAGTTTCAGTCATTTCATTATATCAGTGTAATTGAGGGTGACAGCAGCAAAAATAATAATAGCAACAAAAATAAAATCAAACAAAAGCCTACCAACAATAACAAACAACCTACTTGGGCACCCTGGGAAGAACTGGCAAGAATGAATTAAAGTTTCATAGCAGCAGCTTCTTCCTGCCAGCTGGGCTGGGAGAGTAACAAGGACAGGTTGGGAGGATCAGACACCCCAGCCTAATGACACTGGTACCACGTCATGTGCCTCCACCTCGTTGTTCAGCTGCCCATACGACAAGAGTGTTCTATATAGAAGCAGAGTCCAATTCTCACCTTCCTTTTTATCAGTAAAATCCTCCAAATGGCACGTCCACCTAGAGAGAGTGGAACTGGTTTAAGAAAATTACGGCATCCTCTTAGGTGATCTGCCTTGTGGGGAAAAAAGTCCCTGTCAGGGTGTCCCAGCAATCAGTGGGGTGTCTGAAGGATTAACTGGGTGGATCCTTTCGGGGTTTAGATCTTGTACTGTGCAGCTGCAACTGGCCACATGCACTGCATGCCCAGCTCCACTGCTCACATCCATAAGCAAATCCTTGCAGGATTTCAGCTCTTGCTCCATAAAGCAGGGTGAATTTTTTTTTTTTCCCCTCAATCTTCTTATTTTTCTGCTTACAGTTACAGGCAAGACTCTCTTTACGTGCTCATATACACAGCCTGGCAAACTCCACTTTTGATTTTAACTAAGGATTCCAGGTACAGCATCAAACAAATAATGCACAAAACTTCTGTGTGAAATACAGCTTCATAACTGAAGTGAACATTAGGCTAAGAGCTGTAAGAAGTAGGAAAGGTGTTATTGAGACCTATGAGACGTGCTGCTTCGATTCCTTTATTATTATTGTTTTCTTTTGCCTTTTCTTCATTTTCTTTGTTTGTAGATGAGGGGATGGAGAGGAAAAAAAGCCAGCAAGTTTATAAAAGCAATAGAGAAGGGAGTTGAGGCATTTTGTGGAGGTCTTTAATGACATTCTGTATAATTTGAAAGTGGGGAGAAAAGGGGGGAGAGAAAAAGGGAATTAGCAAAAAAACTGGCAAAAGAAAAGTGGAATGTGGAGAGAAGCGTGTGGATGAATTTTAATGCAATCAGAAAGCTGTAATAATGGTAATAAAGGAATATATTCAGACGTCAAGAGAGGGAGAAGGGAACAGGACCCGCGACACCAGAATTTAAATTAGACATAGGCGTATAATTCTCTTTTCTTCCCCCCCTCCTTTCTTCAAATGAAGAAAATGGAATTTTTAAGCACAGCAAAGGAGGGATTAACAATTGGCAGGTTTTCAGCCCTTTGTCTTTTGGCGAATCCCATTTAATCACCGTCTTTAATATTAAGGAGGCTGTGGCCGTGCGGGGCTGTCTCAGGCTTGGGGGAGAAGGGATGATATACAGAGGAAAAGAGAGATAACACTTAGGTTCAGGCAATTGTGAGGAAGTGTTTCAATTACCTCCACTGAAGTCTTTAAAAACTGAAGTTTAATTTGATCTGAAATGTCGTCCCAGCTCCTGCAAGAGAAAATATGTCCTTCCCACCCCCCTTCCTGCCCATGCCTATGCTGTTTCAATAGTCCTCAGTGCTCAAGGCTGGAGTGCTACCACAGATTAATGTCTTGGCCTTCTAGGCTTCTGGAAAGGGTTTCAAAGTCTCAACTGGTCACCAGTGAGATGAGTTTAGGAACTGAAACTTATTTTCCTGACATACCAGTCTTGACACCACTGACCCTGCGGAGTTTGTCAAGAAGCTTCTAAGCTTTGCTCTGAATGAGCATGAAAACCGAATGGCCCTTCGGGCTCAGCCTCAGCCTTGTGTGGCCAGAGTGAAAAGGGGATGTTACACATAGGAATTAAGATCTGTTAAATTCCCCAGAACCAAAGGCAGTAGGAGTTGTATTCCAATCTGAGCTGCCTCTGAAAGATGAGTGCAAAAGCATGATTCAGTGTTCATTTGAGGTGTCATTTGATAGTACAAGACAGTCTTCTCCTTCATCGTCTTCTTCGGGAAATCCATCAAACTGGGCCAGGATAATATTCGCGGATGCAGAGGAGGAAGGAGCCTAAGGAGTCACACAAATTTCTGCAAAGTTTAGTCACGGCACCACTGGACACATTCACGCTTCCATGCTGGGTCTCCTTTGGTGCTTTCTCCCATGAACATTTCCAGGGTTGTTCCTGGGAAATGGTAACTATAAGGCTGCTAATATCTACAGAAAGAAGTCTGGTTTTTACTTTTTTTCATGATTGGAAGGTTGATTTGAATTCAGATACTCTTCCTGCTGTGGCAGGATTGTGAAAAGGAAGTGTGTGTTTAGGTTGTAGGTTGAGTTTAGAAAGACCAGGTTTTTACTCCCAAGTCTTTTCCTAAAAAATGTTGCCTCAGGAACAACTCTCAAAAATATTCCAGTTGTGTGTTTCAGATAAAGGCTAAACTTGGAAGAATTACGAGCTGCCAGGCACAGTTCAGAAGCAGAGGCTTTGTACTTTGCCTGGCATGGGGTTTTAGGCTTCTCTCACCAACAGCTTTCCTAAGCAAGGGCTACAAATAAAATGGATCTTTGCAAGTTGTTTTCCCGGCTCAGTATCAAACACCATAAAACCTGTCATTTAAGATCTGCACAGGGAATAGCATCTCTTGGCAATGGACAGTTGTGACAGGGCTGTTCAGCAAGTCAGAACTACAGATATTTGTCTTGGGGTTATAATATTCGCAGCTGTACAAGAAGAGTCTGCTGTTAAAATCATTCAGGCTATGTCTTCATGGCAGGGTTTGCTTGGCCTATGGCCAAAGTTTTGTCCATACCCTATGTGCACAGAGGCAGCCTGAGTGTGTTTTCATCTGAACTGCCCAGATGAGGCTCTCGGTTTATGGCTGGGTTTCACTTCAGTGCAGGTACACAGCGGGTGTTGCCACAGCAGCACAGGCCAGCCAAACCCAAACCACACCCACCCTCCTGCCCTGAACCCTCTTCTCCATCCACTTCCACTTTTCATCATGGTTCTGCACTTTTTCCATCCTGCTCATGCACTTGCTTTCCCAGACAATTTCTGCACGTGGTTTAGCAGCTGATGCACATCAAGGACCTCTTCCAGTTCCCCATAAAGTAGGTCTTTGCTCAGGAGGGTAGAACTGTAACATAGACTAGGACACTGAAAGTAGAGAATAAACCCAGTCATGTTTAATTAAAAAACACAATCTTAGACACTGGGTTCAACATCTGGCAACAAGTTAATTTTCCTTTCAGTTTCTTATAGAGCCAGCAGCAGCCAACATCTGTGCTCTCTTGGACACATGCACCTTGATCACCATGACACTGTCTTTAGGAGTCACATCACTGCAGCATATGAAAATCTCTCCCTGAAAGATAACTCAAAAATTCACAGTCATTTTGATTAACAAAAGCAGTCTTTTATTGAGGACTAAACCCTGCCTTGATTTACCCCCACTGTCTTGCATGAAAAGGAGTCGGGAAAGCTACAGCCACTTAAATCTGATAGAAGCCATTGTAGGGTTCAGCCACAGATCTGATCCCCAGCCTGCCAGGTACCTTTCCTTACTGCTGCCAGACCTGCCTGTGCTCCTGGAGTGTGGCAAACCTCACCAATGCCAGTTTTGCCTGTTGCAAACACCAATTAGTCTTTTTGCAGGTGGGGAAACTGAGGCTGCCTTTTTCACTGGATAATTTATGTAGCCCATATTTCCACTGAGGCCGCTGTCCTTGGCAGAGATATATTGTAAGTATTTAATAACAGTAACTGCACAGTCATCCATCTCTTTGGTACCAGGAATAGCAAATCACTCTAGGAGAAAAGTGGTTTTGCTCTCCACAATTTCCAAAGCTCAGCTTGAGATGGGACTCAGGAGTCCCAAAAACCAGTCTGAAATGTACAGAAAAGAGCTTTGGACGAGCTCTTGAATATCCTCATGGGTCCACTCTTCCATAACTAGATCAGGAAGGATTTCCACTCTTTCCCAAGGCAAGATACAGGTTCTATCTATTGAAAATAGTTTGTGGCATGTCCAAAATAAGCAGAAGGAAGAGGTTCCTAACTCAGTGCGTGCTTAAGCTGCAGAATGTCTCGTTGCAGGATGTGCTGGATGCTTGCAAGAGCACATGGGTTCAAAAGTCCACTGAACGACTACATCAAAGAAAGACACTTCAGAAAATACTACGTATGAAAAAAAACCCCCACCACTGCAGACTCCAGAATTCCCTGAATTGCAGAGCACTGTATTCTAGGAGAATGTTTGGGGAGATTAACAAAATTCCCTGTTCTTTTACTCTTCCCTAGACATCCACAACTGGCTGTTGCCAGAGACAGCAAACAGAGTCAGACAGACCCTCTGTCTCTTGCTCAGCTGTTATTTCACTCTGTTTACAGGATCCATGTCCAAGTCAAGGCTTAGAGTGCAGCCAAGCAATTAAGCAAGAGAAATCCTTCAAACTAAGTTTTAGACATGCAACAGTGGAGAGTAACGCACCTGCGGGATGAAGCTTCCTTCTTTGCACAGGAGAATTATGCTCCCACACCTGGGCTTATATTCATTTGCGCTTGTCCCCGTCACACAGCTGTTCAGATTAGCTGTTAGTCTCTCTAGCCCGGCTGTCTCAAAGCCTCTGTCTCCAGCAGTTGGAGACCAGCAGCTGTGCAATCATATCTGCTAACATACAGGATATAAAGGATCTGTTAAGTAAAACCAAACCAGGGAGGGCGGAGGGGGAGAGATCAGTACAAAGAAATCAGTCCTGTGAAGATGTGATTAGGGATGGCCCACAACACCCAGCTGCAAGGAAGAGGTGAACTCAGCAAACATTTTAAAGCCTGCAGCAGAATTAGCCCCTTGAGGGTGTTGTTTGATATGGGGTGGAGGAGGGAAAAGGGGCCAAATAGGAGCTGCTGCAGGTGGAAGAAGGGTTTGTTTGCTATTGTTTCGAGTTAGGTAGTAGTGCATTTCTGTTATTTCAAGAGAGGGTTGGGCTTTTGAATCTTGTTGGATTTTTCCCCCCATCCTAATTTTTGAAACACCTCTATTTTACAAGGTTCATGTATTTTCCAGCAAGGTACCACGGATAAGATAATTAGCTAATTTACAATTATCTACAACAGAATTCATAATCACTTCCCCTGTGGAAAGAGTGGTAATCATCATCACGTAGCTGTAGGACTGCTGTGAAAATGGCAATAGGAGTGTGAAGCCTGGGCCCTGAGAAATGCCCTGCTCTTAGCCTATTGATAACCTGATTAGCAGAGGTTAAGGGGAGTGGCAGAGCACTCTGGCTCGAGACAGCGACAGGTTTGAGCTGGCAGATTTGAGCTCAGAACTCAAACCAAACTTTCATAATGTTCAGGGCATCTGCAGCTCACCCTTCTGCTCTCTAGTGCCTTCTTTCTTTTTTGGCTTGTGGAGGATTCCTTGGTCATGACGGTCTGAAAAAAACCCAGGTTTATAGCTCTTTTCCACCACTGTGACTTTGGCACATTCCTGATCCCATTGCTTGGGCTTGGGGGTTCTGCTGGATGAAAGGCCAGACATGAGTCAGCAATGGGCTCTTGCAGCCCTGAAACCAACTGCATCCTGGACTGCATCTAAAGAAAGTAGAGGGAGATGATTCTGCTCCTCTGTTCTGTTTTTGTGAGGCCCCACGTGGAATGCTACATCCAGCTCTGGGCCCCTGCCACAGGAAGGGCATGGACCTGTTGTAGAGTATCCAGAGGAGGTCACAGAGATGATCGGGGCCTGGGGTACCTCTGCTATGAAGACAGACTGAGAGAATTGGGATTTTTCAGCCTGGAGGAAGCTCCAGACAGACCTTGCTGTGGTCTTTCAATACTTTAGGGTATTTAAAAGAGAGGTGAGAACAGATTTCTGAATATAGCCAGTACCAATAGGATAAAGGCTCCTGCTTTTCAGACAAAAGAGAGTAGATTCACACCAGATACCAGGAACACTTTTTTTACCCAGAAGCTGGTGAAACACTGACATAGGCTGCCCAGAGGGGTGGTAGATTCCTCATTCCTGGAAACTTTCAAGATCCTGTTGAACAAGGCTCTGAGGAACCTGCTCTAGTTCAGGATGTCCCTGCTCTCCACCAGGGGCTTGGACAAAGTGACCTTTAAAGGTCACTCCCGACCCAAACCACTCCATGATTCCATGTAAGTATGTGAGCATCTCAGTGCTATCTCCTCTTCCTTCTCTGCCAAAGATGAATCAGGAGAGTGGGCAAGGCACATCAGCTGTGCTTCTTGCATCCTCGCTGGTAAATGTGCCACTTGGTCCTATGCACTGGCTTTTCTTCTTGCCCACACCTTCATGGAAAACTTCTGTATGCTGCTTTGTTGAGTCGTGGTGCCAAGGAGATGAGCTTATAAAGGCCTCCCCAGTGCCAGGACCAAGGCTCTGCAGCTGCTCCCACTCTGTGTGGGCAAGCCATGTTTGGGAAGAAAGGGAATAGCAGCAGGGACAAGTAATTATTAGCTATATAAATTAGCCTGGGACCTAGAGATGGTAAATCTGTCCCTCTTCATTTCCAAGGCCTTGGAAGCCACGTTCTAGATGGTAAAGCCGGTTTGTGCTTTCCCGGTACAAGGATTCAACCTCTTTGTTTTGCATGAGGAATAGGAGAACACAAGTGTATTTATATACTCTTATCTAAATGTACCCCCACGCACACACATACATTAGCGAGAGCTATCTGGATAAACACAATCCTGTGTCATGTCTCCCTGCGAGTGACCCTAATTTTCCCCCAGTCCCTCCACAATTGCTGTGATTCTTGTTCTTGTCCTCTTGCTCCACAGAGGGTCAAACATCCTGCATCTCATTGTCCCTTCTGTCTCTTTAATTAGTGCCCGTCCTCCCCCTTCTCCCCCTCACTCCAGTGTCCCCCCTTCCCATCTCCTCTCAGCACTTGGTTTGCAGCGCTCTTTTATTTCACCTTTCACGTGTGCCGTCTCCTTCGCCCGGGCCCATCTGACACCTCTGCCTTACACTTATCATGGAAACATAACATTTAAATACAAATAGAACAGGGAATAATTTAACCCCTATTTGCACTGGGGAAGGTGCCGAGGCTGCATATAAACACTGCAGAGAGGTCTATAGATGCTGTATATTTATCTGACAAGATGCATTTCTTCACCACGGTGCCTTGCAGCCAGCTTTTCCTGACAGGCACAAGCCTCCATCGCTGGCAGAGTGGCCAGGAAGAGGGAATCCTGGTTCCATGGGGATATTGGAAGTGTCACCAAGGGGACATCTCTGGGAACTCTGATTTGCCGCTGCTGCGGTACTTCTCTCTCTTCCTGTCCTTCTGTGATGATCTCAGGGTGCTACCTTCTGTCATTGTGGTTTGTTCATGGCAAAATGGGGGAGACCTGGGAAGAACTTAATTTTCAGTATTACCAGAGTGCACAAAAATCTCCTTGGCTCTCCTGCATGCCAAAAACATCGACCCATTGGTTGGATATCCACCCTTTGGTTGGATATTTCGATGACAAAGCAGGCATGACTGACTCAACTTGTGGAAAAAGACAGGTAATGGAGTGTACAATAATGAGGAAAGACAAAAATGTGAGGAGAAGAGGCTCACATAGGCACCATATTCAGTTGCAACACTGCAGGGCACTGTCACTGCTCATAGCACTGCTGGTTTTAAGGCTATCCCTGCAGCAAGGTTAGTGGGGTGTCCTCACTAACATTCAGTATTCAGGTGAGATAGAAACTGAAAATGTCACTTGGGACAGTGTAATAGACAGAAATTTGGACAGGTTGTTCCTCACAAAAGCAGAGGGAAGATGCTCAGATGGGAATCAATTCTTCGTGCACAGCCATGTGTGGCCTTGAGGCGGATACATGGAACCATACCTGTTCTTAGACAGGCTGAGTAAGGTCACTGTCTCCACTCCCCTCACAGGGAGGAGATGGAGGATGGCTGCCTGTCTCTGTTGAGCAAGGCTGTGTGGTTCTGAGGTACAGCTCCCTCTCCATGGGAACAGGCCAGTTTAGGCTGGAACACAAGGTCATGCCACAGCTCATGTTGAGGATGTCCCAGATCATGGGCTCATGCCTGGCCTCTTTTTGTCCTCTTCTGCCCTGAACAGTGGTATTTCTGTTCTCCTTGACTGTGTGTTCACTCTGCCCTGGGACCCAGGTCTCAGGAAGCCTGGTCTGAAGGTTCTTCACTCCGCAGTCCCACAGCCTGAAATGGCAGTGAGCACTGAGCAGTGGATAAGGAGATGGGGTACTGAGTTTGCCCAGTGCTTTGAAATTCAGGTGTGGTTTCTGAGACACATATAGCTGGAACAATGTCTCACTGAAAGAGGAGGAAGTGTGGGACTCAGGACAGTGATGTGGGTGGACTGTGGCTGGTAGAGACAGACCCTACAGGCAAGGAGAGCTTGGGGGCAGCATCATCTACTACTGCTCCAGGTTTGTGTGCAGCCTAAAATTCTGGTTTTTGTAGGATATAGTGCCCTCAAGTCTCACTAGAGGACACTGGAAACATCTGGTGAGGAGCACCAGTGGTGTGCACACATGCTCAAGACACACCTTGATGACACCAGCACATCCCCTCTTCATTTCATTCTTGCAACTTCATGGCCTTGTTTAGATACATTTACAAATCAGAAGTAGTTGTGTTGGTGCATGGCATGTCTGAGATGTGGAAGAATAGTGTATGATGATATCCAGGATGTAAGAGGCTCATAAAAGACCATCAGAGGATAAACTCCTTAGCCAAGACCTGGAACACGTTGAATGGTCCCTCTGCTGGACTCTTCCCTCTCTCTTTCTACTCAGGATGTGTGAGGGGTGTTGTTAAACACAGTGCTGAGTTCCCTGAAAGAGCTGGGATGTGAGAGGCAAATGCAGCACTTTTTTAGAGAAACCACTGAAAGTAAAAAAACTTGTTAAATCAACTCATTTTTTATCAGTCTAGTGTGTGATTGTGTAGAGTTCTGAGATGGCAGATAAAACAAACGATTCCCCTGACTACACAGGGTGCTGTTTTTCAGGAGGGAGATTGGATGCTGATTTATATGGGGTTGGTAGTGATGTCAAGCAATGGCTGTTCAAGGGGATCCCCTCCAAGCCATCTCCCCTGGACCAGCAGCTCCCGGGGAAGGTTGTTGCAGTGCTAGGTGTTGCTTAGCTGCTGCAGCTTTCCCTGGGAGGGCAGCGGGGGCTTCTTGGGACAAGGCAGGGATTCTCTGCCCTCCTGCAGCCCATCTCGGACTCCCCGCACCGCTGCTCCGGCTGCCAGCCTGCAACTTCAGTGATGGCAAAGGAGGTGAGAAGGCTCTCCTCATGGCACTGCAAAGGTCTTTATTCCATGCTGGCTCCCCAAAGCCTGGGGCCAGCACATGGGCTGGCCCCCAAAGGCAGAGGAGAGGAGCTGTTGGCAGGCTGCTCCCAGGGGCAGAGAGCAGGGGAGAGAGGGAGAGAGAGAGAGAGTCACACGGCTTGGAGCCTCAGTTTACCCGGGTACCAGGGGGGCGGGGAGAGCACATGGGCAAATGGTTTCAGGGCACAGGGGTGGTACATGGGCGGTGTTGGGATACAGGAACCAATAGGGAGAACTCGAGGAGTGGCTAGGACTAGGGGCAGGGGAAGGAGGGAGACCCCATGGAGAGGGCAGGAAACCGACCGTGAGAGGGGGTACAGCGCCACAGTGATGCTCACCTTTGACAGAGCCTGTTCCTGATGGTCTGATGACCATCTCGTGGGCAGCTTACCAAAGCACCACATCATCTGCCAGCCAGTGTAGTCCCAGTGTACTGCAAAGATGCAGGGTGTGGGCAAGTAAAAATAATAACTTGAGTGGTTCCTAAAACATCTAGTTTTAGCTTTGCATAAACTAGACCAGACAAGGCAGTTTCAGGCCAGTTCCACACTAGAGAGTTTTGCTGACAGAGGAGGGATGTGATTTTTTTTTTTTTTTTAGTGATACATTTATATTAGCAAAAAGTCTGGTGAAAACAGTTACACAGCTATAGGAGTGCTTTTGCTGATGCAGCTTATTTGAAACAGGGGAAGCTGTATAAAGTAGAATATAACACTCTTCTGTTGCGCTGGAATTATTTACCAGACACAAATTTCTAGCCAAAACCTTTTGCCATACATGTTCCTAGTTCTTTCTGGCTGATCTGCCCCCTTCCTAAAATATCATGCAGGACAGCTGGTCCCATTTGCTGGGTCGGTTTTCTTCCAATGTCTGGAAAACCTTTGGACTTTTGACTAGACTCTTTTCCTAAGGCTCTCTCATGCCCTAGACTAAAAGATACCCCAAAGACCACACAGTGAACTTCGGTAGCTGCCTCTTTAAGGCTTGTACCTCACATCTTGGAGTCTCTTTCGCAGGACACTTCGGCCATTGGGGAAACAAACCTTTCACATGTCCAAATCACCTTCTCAGGAGGTGGGGGACAACCTACAAGCTGCATGGCGTTAGGTAGGGCTCTGTGCACCGCTACAATCTGAACTTTGTGTTGCCAGCAAGCACCTCGAAACGCCTCTCTGCTTAATCAATTCCAACATAAAGCAGGAATATTTCTTGCTTTAACAGGTCTATCAGAAAGTTATTTGTGTTTTTCTCACCTATCAGAAGTGTACCTGTATCTCCCTAAACCTATTTTTCCTACCAGTTCAGCAGCCTAGCTTGAAGGCAACATAACTCCTGCTTTTCTGTGGGCAGTACACTTTTCGTTGTTGTGGATAGCTCGACTGCAGGGTTGAAAGCTCCTAATATCCTCATTCAATAGCCACTGCATGAAAAACTATTCACATCCAAGGCTGTAAAATAATTTGCCAGTGTGCAGGTGCATTTTGGAGAGGGGAATTTTGATCAAACACTGGTTGAAGCAGAACAGATTGCCTACACCAGCGATTTCTCAGTGAACGAAAGTGACATGAATTGCCCAATTAGTCAGCCAGAAAAGGGTTATTGCAAACCACCATTTTATTCAGCTTTAGGTTAACCTGTACATTAAAAAAATAAATTAAATAAAAAATAAAATTATTTCGATATTTACATATATTTATTCAAATTAGTTTCATCTGCTCTGTAGCATGCTCTGAAAAAACCCTCTTGGTTCACACATTTACATAGTGTTTAATGAATCATAAATAAGACATTTATGAATCATGTGCAAATGGCCTGTTTACATACACGATGTAAACTATGTAAATTTCCTTTTTTTTCTTGGTGTGTTGGTAGTAGTGTCTGAACAGAAACCTGATGGAGAGGCCTCACTCAGCCCCCTCTGAAATCTTTCTGACAAGTTTGTTTTCACCAATATTTTCTGAAGGTGTCTCATGAAGATCCCCAAACTTGGTATAAGCCCAAGGATAAATCATAGAATCATTTGGGTTGGAGGGGACCCTGAAGATCATCTAGTCCCAATCCCTGCTCTGGTCTCACTCCAAGAAGCCCATGTCCTTACTGTGCTGGGACACCAGAGCTGGATGCAGTGCTCCAGGTGGGTCTCAGCAGAGAGGAGCAGAGGGGCAGAATCCCCTCCCTCCTCTGCTGCCCACGGGGCTCTGGCTGCAGCCCAGGACATGTTTGGCTCTCTGGGCTCTGAATGCACAGTACTGGGTCACACTGAGCACCCTTGCTCAAAATACAATTATCCACTGGCAGATAATGTCCTGCTTTGGCATGAAATACCACCTGCCTGAGCTATCTCAGATATTAGCAATCATATAAGTTAACTTTATGTTTCAAAAAACAATTTAAGTTTCAAAAACTTTGGGCTTATTTCAAATGAATCTTATAAATATATTAAAAATCTCATCCAAACTTGTAGATACATGTCTCTGAGTGGGCATGAATGACAAATCTCCAGTTTACAGGCTGTGACTTCCGTTATATCCTGATTTTAAGAAGCTTATGTTAAACATTTTTTTCCTGCAACTTATTTGGTATTGCGAGGGCTACTAACTTATGTTATTTTTCATTTGGACTTGGTTCTTACATGCTATATTTATCCACATTCCTCTTGGATTGCAGTCTGAGCAATGTTGTCATTTCAGTTACTGCAAACTGACTGCAAAAACCGATCAGAAGGAGCTGATTTGGAAGACTTTGGTGCCTAGATTTTAAAGGGCAGATAAAGATTTTATATATAACCAAACCATTTTTGTTTGTTGTTTGGTGGTTTGCATTTTCTAAAAATTTGCTGGATTATTTTCAAGTACTCATGGGAAGTCAGAGGCTGTTAAGGTTTTTCGAGCCAGCCACCTGAAAAGACTAGCAGCCTCTGAGATCTGTCACCTCGGTGAAGTCACCAGTTTTTTTGCATGTGATACTGAGCCATCTTGGCTTTCACATCCCTCCTGAAATATGGTAAGCATCTCTTTATTTTGTTCCAGAAGACAGAAAACTCTTTGTGGGCATGCTCAATAAGCAGCAGTCGGAAGACGATGTGCGCAGGCTATTCGAGGCGTTTGGCAACATTGAGGAGTGCACAATCCTTCGGGGACCCGATGGCAACAGCAAAGGTAAGGGATGGCTTCTGTTGAGCTAGACCCTGGTCTTCGTGTGTGTATCATTTTCTGGTGTGACAAAAGTATCATGTAGCCCCCAGAGCAGCATCTCTCACTTTAGGAGGGGTCACATTTGTACTCTGCTGGTCACTCTCTGCTTGCGCATGAGAGGAAAAAGCTGATTGCGTTTTAAAACACACATGCCTAATGGGCTGTGTCTCACCACGTGCAAACTGATGCCGATTATTGCTTGGACAGAGCCTCCCCTCTGAACAGGGCCTTTATATCCACTCAAGATGTGTTCTCCCCATTGAACAGAACAATTATTTCTCTTTAAAAAGCCGGGACTGGTATTTCACGTGTTGACTCACTGGCTCCATCATCAACTCTGTTTATCTCTCATCCACCAGCCCCAGGTCTTTCCCTTCTTCACCTGATTTTTGCATGGACTCGTACCAGCCACTGGTCACTGCTGCAAGGGTACAGGTGCCAGTTTAAATATTACACTCATTACACATTTACTGTTTGAAACATGCAAATGCTTCATTGCAAAGCTAGGTGGTTTTCCCCCTTCTGCCACTTTTTTGTTACCTGGATAGCACAAAAGATCTTCTGCTACAGCCCAGGCATGAGAATGAGGCTCTTCTCTTGTGCAGGAAGGTCATATTTTTATCCATCAGTCTCTAGACAAAGTAACTTCAGTGTGAACAGGAAACCCTTTCCTCTTGGCAGTATAATGTGTCCATTAAATATTAATCTGCATATAATATAGCATAAACTGTGTTGGCATGTGCAACATCAGAGAAGGGGCCAGTCCTGCCGACACAGTTCTTATCTCACTGGATATTTTGACAAGTGACAACATCAACCAGCACATTTTTGCAACAGGTAGGCAAAAAATCCAAATCACAGTGATGCACTGGAGACATATATTGTTATTCCATAAAATCACCGGTGGCCAAAAAAAATACTTCACACCAGCCTCATAGCTGTTCAATACACACAGCTCAGCCTTTCTGATATAAATGGCTGAAAAAAGGCTGTGGGCACCTTTCTTCAATTGTGTGGTTACTTTATTTCTGCAACACCCAAAGACAGGGGCTGCCCCACAGGGAAGCAGTAGGCTAGGATGTCCTAGAGGAGTTCCAATCATCATAACAGCAGACAGTTAAGTACATCATTCACTCAACAAATCAGTAAGTTGGGGAAAAGCAAAAAAACCAAAAAGTCTGTGTGCTTCCACCTGGAATGAAATCTAATGACAAAGGAGTTAAATAGAGCAATAATAAAGGCAATAAAGTCTGAGTTCTGTAAGAAACAAATTCTAGAGAAGATTCAACCCACAGACTTGTCTTCATACTTGCTGTATCTCCTTTTTTTTTTTTCCCTTCTAAAACAATTTCATTATAAGACAGAGTCTGAGTGGCAGCTCCATATTGCTAACCAGTTTAATTATTAGTGCTAGCAGGCACACAGTCTCAGGCTGACGTTTCACTGAGCTGTTCAGGATCAATACTGAGCCTTGACAGAGTTAATATTACCAGCTTCCATTTGCTGGTGCTATTTACTGAGAATGTGAAGCTCCTAATTTACACACACACGGTTTCGTGCATGCACACACGCACACAGAGCAGTCAATCCAATGGAAAACTTAAGGCTAGTGCCCTTATCTTAGGAGACAGTCAGCAAGCCACAACTCCCACAAAGTTATTCCCAGTCTGTAATGTTTTCCATCTGCTAGAAACCAATATGTGACACACATTGCTTGTGAGCTACTTATTTTGGGTAAAACCCATAAGGCTTATATTCTGTGTAAGTTGAGATTTAAGCAGATTGTCTAAATTCCAGTTAGCAGTCAGATCCCATACACTTAAATCCTACCCAGCCCACCAGGTATCCCTGCGGTGAGCCTCTATACCCTTCATGTAGCTGAGTGCAAGCACTGCTCTCAGAAGCAGGGTTGTAGCTTCCCAGTTTTACCCCATCACAGTCCAGTTATAGCCAAAAAGCTGTCTGAGCCTTTTCTGAAGCCGTGGTTGCTCTTCTGAGTATGGCCTTCAGGATCTGCAGAAATACCTCCTGCATGAGTCACAGCACTGGGAGCAGTGGCTGGAGCGGGTAACCATGTGGCAGAAGAAGTGGGACTGAGGAATTTCTCAGCCTGAAGTGGAATGCAGCACCAGTCTTTCCTGGGAGAGGATGGAGTGATTCTGCACCCCTCCAGGTAAAGCTCAACAGTGTTCAACCAGGAGTGTAGGAGTTCTCAGGTGAGGGAGCTGGAATGGATCCAGAAGGACCCACAGAGCCCTCACTGCTGCTGCTCTCTGTGCAGCTACACTTTTGCCCATTTTATTTTTTCCCATTCAGCAGTCTTCCTCAATAACTCAGAAAGTAAAAATTTCCAACAGCACCCTCTGAAAGAGTAGCCTTACCACCCTCTGCAATTATAATCGTAGGGCCTGATTCTGCAGTCTCCTCCAAGCTGACAAAACAGTCAGGGCAGCCCTTCCAGCTCCAGTCTGGAAGCAAAGGAACAAGAAAAACTTAAGCACATGTATCACCCTGTTCAGCAGAGGTTATATCTCAGTGTGTGTCAAAATCCCTTCACACTCCAGAGCTGCTCCTGTTGAAAGAACACCATTGTTCTGAGAAGAGTGACATGACCCATGTCCTCAGCTCACCAGCTCCTGGAGGCAGTGCTGGTGACAATGGGAAGGAAGATTATGTGCACCTTTGGTGCTGTGTACAGAAGCCATCCCATTGAATGCACGAACAGAAAGGATAAAATGATGGGATCTCTGCTATTGCCTTGCCATATACACCAGCTGAAGCTGGGTTTTCATTTGTCCTGCTACCTCAAAACCTACAGGAAGCAGTTAATAAGAAGCAGTAGGAGGGATCCCATTAGCATCCTGAGCATTAAACAAGACAAATGCCTGCTATTCCTTTCATTCCCACCTTTATCCAGCTCCACTGATCCATCAGGACCCTCAGCTTAGGGGTGAATTTCACCTGAAAAGAGTGACACCTTCTACATGACAGCAACACTGCAGCCAAAAATCCTGCTTTAAATGAAATTGGTGACTGGAACTGGAAAGCTTTTGTATATTTGCTAATCAGCATCTTCTTTTTAGAGGCAGAAAGTACAAAAGAATCTCTGCAAATAATTATACACCCTAATTCTGGATTATCTCTGATTAATGAAGAGGAAGACGTGGTATCTCAGGAGCCCGGGAATGCTGGGCTGGGATTATGTCATAATTGATCCCTATTGTTTCCAGCTGAAGTTTATCTATCTCATTTTCTCATGATTGTCTCTTCTCAGCTCCTTATAAATTAGATCCAGCTATTATCGATAATCATTGGGCCTTTCCTGAAACACAGCCTGAGCACAGTGCTGAGAGGGTGACGCAAAGTGAACAGCTCTTAACTATAAGATATTTTATATATGTATATTATTTTTAGAAGGGTGTATCGCTACTTTCTTCAATCTCACTTCTATCAGCCTGCAGTGATGCTTTTAGGGACCTTTGGGGTTCATTCTTCTAGTTTGCAAGTTGTATTGCTTCATTTTTCACCCTGCACTGTAGGGATCCAAAACGGTGTGAAGAGCTTCTAAAGGTGCTGCGAAGGGGCTGAAGGAGAGCCATCCCACTGTCAGGACTGGCACCTCCTGAGCTGCGACCTGCACCTGCATTTCCTTCAGGGAAAATGAGAGGGCCTTGCAAACTGATTACAAGCTCAAAAGTCTTTGGTAGTAATAGAAGGGGATGGAAGCCAAAACTTCTCAGATCTCTCCCGATCTGTTCCAAGAACCGCCTTAGCATATGGAAATTATCCTTCCTCTCTCTGAGTCAGTTTGCTTGTAGCTGGGAGTGTTGGCAATGCTTCCCCCCACCCTAGAAGTGCATGTAACCCTTTGAAGTGTTGATCATTTCTGCACTCCAGCACATATCCATAAATGCACCTTTCTGCCCTAAAACCTTATGTAAGAGTTGGGCATGAGATTCCCCACAGGCCAGAGTAACACTGCCCACACTTCTCTAATGTCCAGAAGAGAACACCTACACAGGCACTGACTTTGCAGCTATGAAAAACTAAGAATTGAGTTTTAGTGGCGGCAGGATGGTAATCAACACATGGGTACCTCTCCCACCCCTGCTACTTCACCAGAAGGTGTCTCATGCTTTGCCAGACCAAAGTGGCTTGGAGCCAAGACAAGCTCTGGGCAGTCTGTCGCGGAGCTCTACCAGGCGGTGATGTGATAAGGTACCTTGTGGGTTTGGAGTAACTTGAATGCCTTCTGTACATTTATCCTGTGGTTGCTTTTATCGAGTATGTGTAGCTTTCCAACAACTTACGCATGCTCCGTACTGTTTCTCACAACCGTAGAGGGAGGAACACTCAGCATTAAGTCTAATACGAATAAGAGAAACAGCTTTTTCACCCAATAAATTGAAAAATTTCTGCAAGATCCTGCCATGTAAAGCTGTGGAGGTCAAAACATGGCTAGATTCAAGATGTACTTGCTAAGTTTGTGTCTGTCAGGGGTTATTACAAGCAGTGTGGGAATTCTGGAAGTAGTTTGGCCTTAAGACATCTTCAGGCTGCTGATGACCGGACTCTGGAAAGGACCAGGACACATTTTTTTGTTATCCTTTTTTCACAACCGTATTTATTGGCCAGTTCTGAGGACAGGATACTAAGCTAAATAGACTTTCATGGTATCCATGCAAACTTTCTTACGCTCTTCTTTTTCCTCTTCCAGGGTGTGCGTTTGTGAAATACTCTTCACATGCAGAGGCCCAAGCTGCCATCAATGCCTTGCATGGCAGCCAGACAATGCCGGTAAGTAGCTCTGTAACATGGTCAAGTGAGAACTGGGCCAGCTCTGGCTGCCCTTTTGCCTGATTGAGGGGGAGAAATTATTTTTCTGTGCTCTTAAACTCATCATCCAGGAAGGCCCAGAGCCTTGGGTGTTCTTAACTCATCAGTGGAAAGGCTGGAATGACACTGTCGTTCCTCACAAGTACAGAGCCCCAACGAGTACTGTGTTCTATCACCAGCAGTTTTGATGACCTGAAAAAAAGGCATATGGTTCACACACTCCAAAAACTTTGGGTCAGACTCGCCATGAGCGCAATCTGTCAAGTTTCAGGGGGACAAATCAAGTAGAAACTTGTGTCTAAGGGTGTCTTCATTTTCTCTCCTCAGAGAGCCCTTGCTTCTAGATAAAGGATAAAGAACTTTTTGCCAGCATTCAGCAGAGAGAAGCACATTCACATCATGGTAGTAGGAGCTAGAGACAAATCACACAGTGATGGGCACCTGTCATTGTTACCACAAAACCACCAACGTAGCCCTAAGTGCAGTCCCCTGTATCTGCCCTTTGAAAGCGTGTCAGACCAATTACTGGCTCTTCCAGGAAACATCTGAGGGATCATTCCACTTGCACAAATTTCTGGTCATCTGGGGATTCAAGACTGATTGTTCAAGAAAATAGAAATGGGGTTGTATTTTCTACATAGGTAGATATGTGTACGCCATCATGAGACAGAGAAGAATGTAAGGCATTCCACTGTCAGTCAGAGAAGAAAATCTGGTACAGCTTGTTTTGGTTTATTAAAATAGTGTATTATTTTTATTACTAATTATTCACAGTGTAAATCATGGAAGGCTAAGAAGCATGCTGACAACTTGGAAAGGATACAAGAAAGCTCAATTAAAAATATTTGAGAGTGTAAAATCTCCCTTTCAGTAAGAGACTCTAATGTAAATTCATTAATTTATCCGAATAAGTTTAAAGTGGGCCCGACAGATTTTCTCTAGATCTTTGGAGGGATGAAAATGGAAAATTCTTTACAAGCAAAAAGGTTTCTAAAACTAGCAAACCATCAAGATCTCATTTTTTGGAACCCCATCTTAGACAAATCAGTTTAAAAATGGTACGTATTTACCAGGGGCGCTACCAAAAAAAAGTTTCCTCAGAGATGGGGTCTCCATTTTTTTAAGTACTTAAATATTTTTAAGAGTCTCTTCCTAAAAGGCTCCTTCTGATAAAACCAGATGTTGAGCTTGATGTTGACATCCGATACTGATATATTGTGGACGTCTTTCCTGGGACAGGTTAAAGAGGTACTTTAAATGACTTTCTTTCAAACTTTGACAAAAAGTGAGAGTGTCTATAAGTTGACACCAGGAATTTCAATTTAATAGGGTGTGGTACCACAAAAATGTTAAATAAAAAGTCAAATAAAAAATTAAATAAAAAGTTTGTCCCAAAAATCTTGCAAACTCCTGTGACAAGGGTGAGAGGGAAGACATGAGAGCACAGACAAAACCCAAGGAGACTTGAAGATTTTATCTAAATCTAGGATACCCAAAATATCACTGTTCTTCCCCAGCCCTTTCCCTTCCTACTTCCAGAACACTTTGGATAACGAAAACATATTCATCTCATAACCACCTGGAAAAAAATTCTGGCTCCGTCCTGGTGGTATCACCTGAGCTTAGGATATAAAAAACACCTGAGAATTTGGCCATTTCATGGGTCAGTTTTGTGGAACCATTTGTCCTCTTGACTTACCTGACTCAAACACCTGTTCTAGAAATACTCTTTAATAACCAGACCTGGCATCTGAAAAAACACCACAATTTAACCTTTACTAGATGCCCATCGCAGACTCAGAATCAAGTTTCCACGGCTTCACAAGTTTCCATGGATTGTCTGAACCTCAGTGCATACTCTTAGTTCACAAGAAAAGCAAGGAGGGAATTAATTTCTGCCTCTTCATTACAAGCTCAATTCCATGGCATTGCCTTGTGTCTCCCATGAGCTGCAAGCAGGTGCAACACTGCTACCACGTCTTTGCAGACCCCTGAGAACCTGCAGAGTGACCAACACTCAATGAAGACAGGGAGCACAACAGGTTTTTTCCCACAGTGGCTCAAAATTTCTGAGGCTCTTCGAATGAGCTGGGCCAAATCCTGCCAGGATCTCTGTGCCCATTCTCGTTTTCCTGGTACTTCGGGGTGTGCGGCATCATTCAGGACTTACTTGGATGTTCACAGGGAAATGCAGCCACCTCGTGGTGAGATGCGGACGCAGCCCATCGTCCTTGGGAAGGAGGGGGGCATTGCTGCCATCTTCCTTCAGCCCTCTTCCATTCCTCTCGCCGCTAGGACTGGCCTCATTTGTCTGGTTGTGATGCCAACTCAACGTTGCTCCTGTGGTTCTGCCAGTTTCAGCATCTCTTGGTTTGTCCTCGTGTACCACCAACAGGGCGTCCATCACCATTCTTGTCAGGTCTTGAGCCACTCATTTCTGCAGCAGACTCCTGTTTCTCCACAGCTGTCAGGATTATTGCTCTACTGTGACTTCCTGTTCACACAACATATGTTGCCTAATAGTTTCAAAAGGCAACTTTCTTTTATGAAAGTTCTCTTCTTTTTTTTTTTTTTTTAATTAACCTTAGCTTGGACAAGTGCCTGACCACCAGCCATTACAAGCCCATTTCTCTATGCAAGACACTTGTTTCTCCTAAGGGTCCACCAAGTCTAAAGCTTTCCAATTTTTACACAATCAATTTCCTTTAGAAATAAGCTACCCAAAATCTTCTACTTTTGAGCAGGCACAAAGTTCCTTCTATATCTACCTGTCAAGAGAGTCTTCTTTTTGTCTTCTTAGATCATATTTTCTATCAGCTCATCAACTTTATGAGAGTGTTTCACTAAATCACTGTATCATCCTTTATAAGAGATCATAATTTTAATGTACTTTTTCTTGTGTTTATGGTATATTTATAGCAATTACATGTCCTGTACTTTTAGCTTTGATTACTCCATCCCCTCCTGTCTCTGCTTCCCATCCATATGGGGACATAAACAGGTGTCTTCATATCATTCTCCTCCCTTCCTCATCCAAGCCTTGTCCCTAACAGCCTTATCCACCAACACAAATTCAGCTGCTATTGCTGTAGTGACAGCTTGCAGATCTAACGTCTCTGTTTCAGGACTGACTCTTGCCCAAACCAAACTCTTGATCTGTCTTTCCAGCATCTCCTGGTGGATGTTTAGCTGTCAGAACAAGCTCAATATGTATAAATCAGAGCTCTTGAACTTTTCCACCCAAAACCTGTCTTTTCTCTCCTCCACCTCCGTTCTCAATCATTTTGGACAATATTATCATCCTACCTGTCAGTCATGCTCCTTCCTAGGCATCATCTTCAGCTTGGTTGTCTCCTTCTCCCCGTGTCGTCATATCTGGGCAACAGCCAAATGTGAAAGAGTTATTCTGCAGAACACGTCCTACAAATCTAAGATGTGGCCTTGTCCGTCCACTCACACAGAACAAACTCTTCTCCACACTTCATAGAACTATCACAGGATAGTTTGGGTTGAAAGACCATCTACATGTCCACTAGCATGAGTAGAGACACTTTGAACTGGACCAGGTTGCTGAAAGCCTTGTCCAACCAGGCCCTGGTCACTGCCAGGTATGGAGCACCTGCAGCTTCTCTGGGCAACCTGTTCCACTGCCTCACCATCCTCACAGTAACGACTTTCTTCCTAATAGCTGACCTAAGCCTACTCTCTTTCAGTCTGAAGCCATTCTCCCTTGTACTGTCACTCCAGACCTTTGTCAAAATCCCCTCTTCAGGTCCCTTGTAGCCCTTTAGGCATTGGAAGTTGCTATGAGGTCTCCCTGGAGCCTTCTCTTCTCCACTCTGAACAGCACCAACTCTCTCAGCCTGTCTTCACAGGAGAGGTGCTCCAGCCCTCTGAGCACCTTTGTGGTCTCCTCTGGACTCAATCCCAGAGGTCCCTGTCCTTCTTATGTTTCGGGCCCCAGAGCTGGATGCAGGACTGCAGGAGTGGTCTCAAGAGAGTGGAGTAGAGGGGCAGAATCACAGACACATAAGTGACAGGACCCATTATTCTACCCAGAAACCACACAGGGTTAGGAAACAGAGTATTGTTGCACCCTTTTCACCATCTCACCCACTGTGGCAACTCAAAATTTCTTTGGTTACGAATTCATTCCTGGAAGGTGTAGAATGGTACTGTTACTGTGTATATTTCCTGCATAGGAGTGAGAAGAAGTGAAGAGTGTGATTTGTTTGACTTATGTTTATTAGTCTGAAAGCTTGTGATCTATTCTAAGTGTCTTCTAAGATTCCTGCAGAAAGGAGAGAGAGACATTTCCAGAGATTTGTGCATTCTTCCTTTTCTTCTGTGGTCGCCTTCTGGGCATGCCTGTCCCATTATAATGGATGACTCAAAAACAGACTAAAACTAAATACCTGAGGTGGGACTCATCTAACCTGATATGAGACATCCAGAAGTTAAGAAACTTATGTCTGAGGTTGTCATCTAAATTTGTCACAGAAGTTTCTATTATAATCGATAGAGGGAAGTAGATACGTCTGGAGAAATTTTATTTTACAGAAATAGATTTTGAAAGCTGTCAAGCTAATAAGCAAGCCCAAACACAAGTGTGCTTTTTAGCTAATTTTAGGCATCAGTTTGCTATGGTCCTCCAGCTCCAAAATAGTGGTTCTTCATCCAAAGTGCAACTTAGAAAAGGACCAGTACTGCTTAAAAACTAAACCTAAAGCCAGAGCAGCTTAGAGTGAATACTTAACTTCACATCCAATGCAGGGAGACCTGCAAAATGTCCTGGATGTTTGTTGCCCAGATAAAGCAATTTGGGATTCAGAAACCAGCCATCCTGCAGCAGGGTCCCCTGACTGCTGTTCCATTAGATGCCCTGTGAACTTGCTTAACACACTAGCTGTCAGCACAATATTCGTTCTATATCTTTCTTTAATTAATGATGTTTAAGGTCATTAGGACCTCCTGACTTCTGTAAGGTGGTTTCCCCCACCACAAAGGCCAAATCCTCTCTTTTTTCTACTACAGAAGCCTGCAGCAGCTTGGGCAAAACACTTCATTTCTTCTGCATGCAGGCAGTAGCACCCCAAGTCTATCTACAGCTGGCTGAACATCTTCCATGAAAATTACTTTTCAGATGGAATCCTTGGTTTCGTGAAAGGGAAAATGTGAGACTTGGATGCAAGCACTGAACAAACATCTGCCTTTCAGGGAAAGATTCAGCTTTTTTGGACTTTGTAAAAACAGAAGTATTGCAATGCACAACTTTGTTAACTTGAGGGCTTTCATTTCAATATTTTTCTATGCAGCTCTTATCAACACAAATGAAAAAAACAACTTCAAATCTCTGTTCAGGAACCACCTATATCAAATTATGCAATTTTTTGGTCAGTGCTGTTGGATGACATATGGATTAGATCTCTAGTTGTTGTATTTTACACTCTTTGTTAATCAAGAAAGTATGAATGGCATAACACCTTGAATGAGGTTGATTTTGAGTCTCTGCCGGTCATATTTCCTGGAAGTCTACCCATAGCACAAAAATTCCCAGCTAGACATAGTCAGGTGAAAAAATTGTTTTCTTTTTCTTAGACAATGTACCATCTATCCCCTCATAGGGTAAGAGATTTTTTTTCCCATTATTGAGATAAAGGAATTTGTCACCTGTTTGGCATATCAGGTAAGAGCGACTTTATTATGAGATTATCACTGCCCCAAGAATCATAGAATCACAGAATGGTTTGGGTAGGAAGGGACCTTAAAGGTTGTCTAGTTCCAACACCCTGGCGTGGGCAGAGATGCCAGGCACTAAACCAGGACTTACAAGTGTCTTTGTCCTGTGCAGTGGCCTCTTTCAAACTGGTGGCAAATGGGGCCCTGGTTCTCATCTTCCTGGCTTTGGATGCTCCAGCACCCCGCCAAGGAAACCACCCCCAGCTCACACTGATGACTGCTGCTGTGATTGCTGCGCACTCCCGCGGTGCAGCTACGACTTTGCGAAGCCCTGTGAAGTTGCCCTCAGACACAGCCCCACTGTGGAAGTCGGCTGAGCAGCTGTGCTCACCCCCCACCAGCACAGCAGAGGAATTTTTAGGTGAATTAGGGGTGGAGGGGAAAGCAGCACAGAGTCTGCAGAAGGAGCTCTGAGCAGGTGGCGAAAAGGAGGAAAATGGGCCTTTGCGGGTACCAAGAAGCTGCAGTCCGGGTGCTGCACTCGCAGAGTGGGGGGATAGCAGATTTTGCAGGAGCAGGCTGCACCAAAGGGCTGAGTTGGCAGGAACTCCCTGGGAGGAGCAGCCTGGTGGCTCCGGTGAGTGGGGGGCCACAATGCCGTAGATCAGCTGAGGTATTTTTAACAATTATTTTGATATAAACAGCTCTGAACTTGAGGAGCTCCATGTAAATGGGAAGCAGTGGGGCTTGTAATTAGATTTGTGTACACTTTCATAAATTGCTGGAAAACATCAAAGCCGTGATAGAAGGCTGTGGTGCACTTTATTTCCTTCTTCTGTTCTTCTGTTAATTGAATGGTTGATGTGTGGATAGGAAGTGTTGGCTTCGCAGAGTACTATTTACAGACCCGCTGACAGCTGCACTGTGAAAATTAACAGGAACAGAGCAGCCTCTGTCACAGCTCTTCCCATGAGGGACTTGCTTCAAATTAGATCATTTCTTTCATAGGAGAAACTTTCCTCATCTCTCCTCCCTTCTTCGCAAATACGCACACACATCCAGCTGCATACTCCCCTTCTCCCCTCAGGCTCATGGCAGCCTTTAGTGCTCAGAAGGGTTTGTCATTTCCACAAAGTTGGAGTAGTTAGGCTGCTGTTTAAAACTTGCTACACATTCCATTTCCAGCAAGACATATTCTTCAGGAAGCCATCCAAATCTGTGAGCTGGGTGCGTGCAGCCACAGTTTCATGTTCGCAGGTCTCACATTAACTAGAACATTCTCTTCGCCCTCCTAGAAACTCTAGTAGACACCCTCTCAGACTACTACTGTTGGAAATGTGATTACTGTTGTTCCTAGAGGAAATTGCTGTGTGCTAAACACCATAAAAACCTCTGACAGGACAGCTCCTACACTCAGCAGTTTCCTAACTAAAAGCTGGGGTTAACCTGGCTAGATGAATTACTTCAGAGTGTCAGTCAAAGTATAAAACCTCAAGGTCATCTACACTTTTGTTACAGTTGGTGGAGAGGGACTAGGACCTGAAAGAGACTGTCTTGAGTAGCTGAGGGTTTAGAATTGATGCCCAAGATGGCTGCAATTAGATCATCTGAATGGATCTATAATAGACAAGACACAAGAGAGAAGCAAAAGAAGCAGTAGTACAGTGTCTGGGAGTGAACTAGTCTTTTACATAATTAATCTGTATGTTTAGCCTGTTCTTAGCCAAGTGACAGCAGTTCTTGGTCCTGGTTCTAGGAGAGAAGTAATAACCAGTGAACACTTGATAATCTAAATCTTAATATTTATTGATATCTGGAAAATACAGAATTAAGAACATCAAAATTGAAGCTTTCAGTTTACCACCTCACTTCCCAGAAATGTCTTCAAAACATCCTAGTAATATAAAGAGAACCACAGACAATCCCATAGTATAAACAGATAACAATTAACCAGACCACAGTTCAGAGTCTCAATTAACCAACAAAATTTACTCTCATTGAGATTTCAGCATGGACTCAAGTCCTCAGTTAATAAAAGCCTCCTTGTGAGAGGCAGTAGAGATAGTCACTGAGCCCCTCAGGTTGTCAGGGTAATTAGAATCATAGAATCATAGAAGCATCAAAGTTGGAAGAGATCTTTAAGTCCAACAATCAATCAAGCACCACCATTGTAACTCCTAAACCACATCACCCAGTGCCAGATACAGGTGCCCCTAAACCCCTCCAGGGATGGTGACTTCACGAGAGCAACTTATGCCTAACTACCCTAACAATGACTTTTTCCTAATATTTTATCTGAATTTCTAATATTTAATCTGGCCCTGTTTCCACTTAAGGCCATTTCCAGTGGTCTTCCACTACAGGCATAGTAGAAAAGACCAGTCCCCACCTCTCTACAACCTCCTTTCAGGTAGTTGTAGAGAGCCTTGAGGTCTCCCTTTGAGCCTCCTGTTCTTGAAACTAAAATAGGAAATGGAAAATCCGTAAGACTTTTCTTTTACGTGACCACAGAAATATAAAGAGAAGAGTTTCAAAGGTAATCCAGGCTGAAGGCTGATGAAACTCTATCATCTAAGTGTCCTTCATGACTCATACCTGATTTTGCCCAAAATTCAGTTGCCCAAAGTCACAAAATCTAGGGCAGAGTGAGGTACCATCACAGCCTGTCCACCTGTCCAAATTAATGCAGAAGGCTGAGTCCTGGTTTTACACTATTGATGTTAGAGAAGCTGAGGGATGAAACTGGAGATGTTGATTCTGATCCTTTTTTTTCCCTCTTTTCTTTTGATCTTGAACTCTCTAAAGAACCTTTGCTCCTTGCAATGTCTTTGTGCGACACAGCGGGTGGTTTGTTTAACTCAGGGCAAAGCGCAGCACACCCTTTCCTTCTGCTAAAAAAATGGCAATACCTTAGGAACCCATTCATAACCCACCAGCAGCAGGCCTGGCCTTCTTTCCAGTAATGAAAGGTTTTTTGGATATGCTACATGTTGTCCTTAAGGATGAAAAAAGCAGTGGACATTCAATACCTACATGTTAGTTTGCAGCCACTTCTACCACCAAAGTCCAGTGACTCTTGATAGCTCATCTTTGCTTTCCGTTGGGCAGTGGGTTCTGGATGGAGGGGGAATAAACCTCAAAGACCCCATCCCATCACCTCCATCAAGACTGCTGATTCTACAATCTTTGGGACTGCAGTTTCCCTGTGTTGCCATAATTTCCGTTAATTCTTCCTATAAAAAATAAAACTGTAAGACTGTGTTCCCTGCCTCTCCCATAGTTTCATAAATTAACTAGTAAATCATGTTTCTGGGTCCCAGAGTAGAAATCCCAGCAGCCCAGCTGCCTGACAGGGGATGTGAATCATGCTGGCACCAAAGATGGCTTCACTTCTCTGGTTACATCTCCAAAACCACTCAGCCAGCCACCAGGACCCTGAAGGGACTTGTGGGACATGGCAGACATCACTGGACATCTTCCCTGGCCTTCTCTGCTCCCTCTGACCCATGGCATTCACTGCTTCCAAACAGGACACAAGCAATAACTGCTCTTGAGTGACACTACCTCATTCTAGGAAAAAAAAAAAAAAAAAATTAGCTCCCACTCATCCCTTCATGGGTCCAGTGGGAGTTGGGCATTAAATCTGCAGCTGTGGAGGTGGCTGTGGGAAAGCAGGAACAGGATCAGGCCACTGCTGAGGGTTGCCCAGATCCTGGTGATAACAGCAGCCCCTGCAATTCTTGCTCCACTCAGCTCTTATCTAGTCTGGGTGAGATTAGGACTTGCAGGGACTAAAATAATTCACAAGAAATGACCTTTCTGGGATATCAGAGACATTGATAAGCCTCCAGCCTGGGAGACATAAAACAGGCCCTGCCTGCCAAGGGAGTTCTTGGCCTACTGGAGGTAGCTCCACTGGGCACCACCTTCCTCTAATAAGGATTAAAGATGTCAGCATTGTCTTTACCTCTCTGCTTGCTTTGGGGGCATTTCTTTCTTCCTCCATTTCTCTTAATGTATCTTTTGACCTAAACCTCGTTTATATCTGTGGGAACTTCCTACATAGTTAAGTAGGCTCTGGATCAGCATTAAATCTCTCTGGATGGTCCTCCTTTTTTCCGCTTAAATCACTCCTTCCCAGCCTTGCTCAGGTGTGTGGTCTGGATTGATAACATAGATTCTTGTGAGGAAAACAGAAAGATCTTAGTAACTGGTAGATTGCTATCCCTATCCGAAACATAGCATTAGGTGATGCAGTAGTTCTTACCCAAATGGATTTTGCAAAGCTCAAAAGGAATATTTAGAAGACAAAGATGTATTTGGATCAAAACAATGACTTTCAAATAAGACTCTCAGTTGAAGCTCACACAAGTTCATGAATGCGAAGACACCAATGTCTCTGCCTCAGATGTTCCCTGGCAAGTGAAATCATATAGAAGAGCATGCTCAGCTTCCCATCCCAAAATGTCTGTCTGGTTGGTGCTTACAGGAATAGCGGTTATGAAGGCCACATGTTTCAGTCTTTGTGGGGTGGAATGCAGCAAGGGCAGATCCTTCAACATAAACCGATTCCTTGTTCCACCAAAACCCAGGAGAGCTTCACGAATTTACACCATTTCATGTCTTCACTTGACCATCTGTTTCTCTGTATTAAAGCATGGGTGATACCTCCCTGAAAGCAGAATATTTTCTCAATTAGCTATGGAATGATAGAAAATTTAGGGTTAGAAGCAACTTTTAAAGCTCATCTGGTCCAACCCACAGCTGGACAGTGCTTGGAGGTCTTCAGTTTAAATATGCTACAGAAATTCAAATATTTTACTCTCTCAGATGAGCAACATGGTTTACACCATGAAAACCTGGACTCCTGCAGCATGACAGGGATCTGGGATGCACAGTCATGTGCAGGCTGTTGTATGGAACGCAGTACCATGGAAGTGTTCTCTGTCACATGAACAGCTGAATGTGTCTGCCCGGCTTGCCAGCCCTTCCTCGACATCTCTTTTTTCCCCGAGTCATTGTAGGCTGTTCATGTCCTCATCCTGAGCTGCCAAAGAGGTGTGGAACTCTTGTGAGCAGAGTCCTGAAGCATCAGGGGCTCCATACCTGGTTGAGATGCTACTTCGCTTTGACAATAGTCAATTCAGTTTATGACTCTAGTCATAAACAGAATAATTCCACTTCTCCTATTTTCATCCTTGTTTGTTTAACTGAAAGGAAAGATCACTCATGGGGTTCTATGCTGCAGCTTCCAAAGATTTTCTTAATAGTAATAATATTTATTTTAAAAATTATGCCTTTTTTTTTTTTTTTTTTTTTTGGTGTAAGGATATTTGCAGGGGAAGTATATTTTTAGTCAATATGGAGCTAAACATACCTAATCTTCCAAACCATGTTACTCTTATTGGGAAGGGAAAATCTACAATACTTTCTTTTGGATTCTGGATTTTAAGTTTTTTTTTTTTAAATAGACAAAAAAAGAATTATTTATTGCTTTCATAGTTCTAAATAGCAGGAAAGAATTTCTAGTCTGTTGCTATAACAATACCTTCCACTTCATAATGCATTAAGGAAGGTGAATGATTTTGTGGAGACTTTTACCATTCATAGACTGAGCTGAAAAATGCTGAAGTGCTTGAAGAACTCTGCTTTTAAGTTTAGGTTTTTCAGATATCTGGCTTTGATTCGAGAGACATACTAACACCTGGGTTATATATTGAGTTCTTCCTAATTAGAATTGGGTACAGTGACACCAGGACTCAATGATTCTGTTGCCCTGTGGAAAGCAATAACTTTAGCTCTGAGAGACACCTGGTAAGTAGTGTATGGGCAAATGAAACCTAAATCAGGCTTCCACTCCAAATAAATTAACAGCTCCGGAGACCTGTGAAGGGAAGTACCTGCAGCAACTCTCTGCTTAGACATTGCATGAAGAATCTCCTCTACTGAGAGAGAAGCATTATCAAAGGGTCCATCACTACCATCCTGGATGAGTGCTTCCTTTCCCCTCTCCATCTCTGTCACCCTCAAGTGTGTCTAAACCAGCTCTCAGGACTGTACAGTGGAAATAGCTCCTAGTGACTGCTGTCCTACTCATCTTTCAGATAAGACATGAAATTGAAGCCCTGAGTGCAGAAAAACAACATATTTCAGAAGATGGGAGGGATGTTAGTCCTGGTCTTTTGGTCACCTTCCAGCCTGGGTAATTACATTTCTGCCTAGCTGAAATTCCCACTGCTCTACAGTTTAATTGGACAGTAGCTTCTTTTTTGCTTGCCTAAAACCCCAGGTTGGGGTCAAACCCCACTGTCTAATTCAGCAGCCCTCTTTTCAGTAGAGCTGCACAGGCATTTCCAAAAAAAATTCAAATTTGTTTCCAGGCTTAGGGGACATCATACCAAATTACCTGAGATGACAGAGCCCAAAGCAAAGAAATCCTCCTTTGTCTTTTGGGCCTTAACATCAAGGATCCTTGAGTGGAAATACTACCCTGATTGTCTTGCTGAAGGTCAGCATCCTCCCAGCTCTGCTTTGTAGCCACAAAGGGAGTGCTAGGGCAAAATTTCCAACACAAGCAAACCCATTTCTGTGGTGACGCTTAGTAACACAGTCGTTGCCCAAAAGAGAAGCATCAGGCAGCACCTAGTCATTTAAGCATCTTCATGTTCCAGGCTGACATTTTGGAAGGTATTTTATAGGATCTGCACATTCAGATCTCTATACTCCAGAGCTTTAGTCACTGGAACTTTAATGCAACAGACTTTTTAAAAATGTGTTTGGCACAGAACTTGTACCTGGCTCCATTTGAGCTAACAGAGATGTAAAAGTCCACCTACAGGAGACACCCTTGTGTTAAAGTACTTAAATGTATGTTTGCCTCCAGCAGGAGATTCACTAAGCTAAATGTGAAACACAATTTAATGACTTTGTAAAATTAGGCCCAGATTCATCAGTTTTGAAGGAAAAAGGTGTCTAACGATCTGTGGAGACTGGTAACCTACTGAATCAGAGCAGATTTATAGGGCTGACAAGAAAAGGAAATTCAGGCATATATTCTGCAAGGCTAGATCCTCACAGAACTTTTCCTAGGAATATTGTTCTAGGGAGAAGTGATTGGACACCTGAGACAGTAGACAGGGATGGGAAGCAGAACAGCCCCCCTGTAATCCAAGCAGAAGCAGTTAGAGACCCGCTGAGCCACTTAGGTGCTCACAAGTCTACGGGACCAGATGAGATCCACCCTAAAGTGATGAGGGGCCTGGTGGATGAGCTCACGAAGACACTCTCCATCATTTATCATCAGTCCTGGCTCACTGGGGAGATCCCAGATGACTGGAGACGGCAATGTGACACGCATCCATAAGAAGGGCTGGAAGAAGGGTCTAGAAAACTACAGGCCTGTCAGCCTGACTTCAGTCCTCAGCAAGATTATGGAACAGATCATCTTGAGTGAGGTCACACGGCACCTACAGGATGACCGGGGGGATCAGGCCCAGCCAGCATGGATTTAGGAGGGGCAGGTCCTTCCTGACCCACCTGATCTCCTTTTATGACCAGATGACCCATCTGGTGAATGTGGGGAAGGCAGTGGATGTGTCTGTCTGGACTTCAGCAAAGCCTTCAACACGATCTCCCAAAATTTTCTCTCAGAAAAGCTGCAGCCCACAGCTTGGACAGGGGCACTCCTTTATCAGTTAAGAACTGTCTGGATGGCCAGGCCTGGAGCATGATGGTGGATGGTGCCACATCCAGCTGGCAGCCAGTGTCTAGTGGTGTCCCCAGGTATCTGTTCTGGGCCCAGCCCTGTTTTATCGATGATCTGCATGAGGGGACTGAGTCCACCATCACCAAATTTGCAGGTGACACCAAGTTGTGGGGGAGTGTTGAAGGGTAGGAGTGCTCTGCAGAGGGAGCTGGACAGGCTGGATAGATGGATGGGGTCCTGAGTCCTGCACTTTGGCCACAATAACCCCCTGCAGCGCAACAGGCTGGGGACAGAGTGGCTGCACAGTGCCCAGGCAGAAAGGGACCTGGGGGTACTGGTCGACAGCTGACTGAACATGAGCCAGCAGTGTGCCCAGGTGGCCAGGAAGGCCAATGGCATCCTGGCCTCTATCAGGAACAGTGTGGCCAGCAGGACCAAGGAATTCATTCTTCCTCTGTACTCGGCCCTGCTTAGGTCACACACTGAGTACTGCATCTAGTTCTGGGCCCCTCAATTTATGAAGGACATTGAGACGCTGGATTGTGTCCAGAAAGGGCCAGTGAAGCTGGTGAAGGGTAGCATAAGTTCTATGAGGAATGTCTCAGGGAGCTGAGGTTGTTTAGCCTGGAGGAGACTCAGGGGAAACCTCTACATTGCTCTCTACAACAGCCTGACAGGACACTGTAGCCATGTGCGGATCAGTTCCTTCTCCCGGGCAATAGGACAAGAGGACACAGTCTTAAGGTGCTCCAGGAGAGGTTTAGGTTGGACATTAGGAGGAATTTCTTCACAGAAAGGGTGAGTGGGCATTGGAATGGGCTACCCAGGGAGGTGGTGGAGTCACAATTCCTGGAAGTGTTTAAGGACAGACTGGATGTGGCACTCAGTACCATGGTCTGGTTGACACAGTGGTGTTAGGTTGGGCTCGATGATCTCAGAGGTCTTTTCCGTCCTGGTTGATTCTGTGAACTTTCCCTGATGCTGGGTAGTAATGTTTGGACTCCTGAAAGGCTTTTACTTAATTCGTGTATACACTCCATTTGGAAGACTATATCGAATGGGAAACAGTTCCAACAACCAGGCAATAGATCTGTTTTCCTTTGCCTTTAAATGAAATATCAATGGATGGATATTTTATTTTTAGCTGAATATGAAATTTCACAAGCGACCTGTCAAGCTCCTGTTTTCAAGAATGACTTTATTTCACACGTCAAGACAGGCTGGGAAATTAGTTTTTCCCACAGAGGACTCTGATTAGAGATTACAAAGTGAGTGTGGCGCAGAGTGATTTTTCCTCCATCTTTTCCCTTGCCCCACCAGCCTAGAGAGTACCTGACTCTGCTGACTAAGGGGAGCAATTCATTACCATGTGTGGGAGAGGGATGGGAAGCAAGATAGTCGTATTAAGTAGACTTGCTGGCCCAAGAGAGAATAGGGAAAGCATAATGATACTTAGCCCTTATCATTCTTTTCATCAGTAGATATCAAAGAACTAGAAAAAGGAGGTTGATTTGATGGGAAAAGAGAGAAATTCTGACTCCAAGCAGCCTATTGCAGAGGCACCAGCAGAAATGTTCACTTTCGTGATAGTCTCTTCTGACTGTGGGTCTGCAGGGTAGAGAAATAAACAGGTCCTTTCCTCGGTAAAATGCAGAAGTACGTTTCAGATTTTATTGACTTACCCAGTGTAACTCTCTTGGGGTTTGGCAAAATATAAGGTCCAGTCCAACAACCAGAGAGAGCAAGGAGATTATGTATTACTAGGAAATGACTGAACAGACAGGACCTATTGCTTTTGTCAGCAGACAACAGCTGATTTACATCACACATTTAACTCCTCACGGAAGCAATAAGTAGCCCAGATGAAGGTAGGTGGCATTTTTACCCTATGGAAAATCTGGCCCATTCTGAGGCACTTCTGTTGTTTTCCAGTGGATTAGTAGAAGTCACTGGAGTAGAAAGTAGCCTTGTCCTGCTGTATATGAACAGCAATATTTGGCTCCACTGCTAAAAGTCCTGCACTGGCTGATCTGATACAGTTTACTGCCTGATTTCCTTTGGGCCACATGAAAGAGCTGCACATGAGGAACCACATACTGAAAGCATCAATCCCAAGGTCAGCCTTCATATTCAAGAGCAGTGCAGCAGCTCTACTGGCTACACATCTTTAACCACTTACATGCACATCTTACTGCAGAGCATCCTTAAACCAAAACCTCTTATTTTTTCTCTTCTTTCTTTGTAATGTGTGTTCTAGCTTGCATCTCTCTGCCCGTGGCCTTTCTGCCCTGTGTATATGATAGCGATGTTCAAAGAGGCCTGAAGTCCTGCTGCGACAGGCAACCCAGAAAAACATCTCTTAGGAGGCAATATGAGATCCCATTGGGTGTAACAGCTGCTGTGCAGTCACTATGACTCACATCAGAAGGGAAGAACACTCCAGGGGCAAGCACTTCATGTGGAAGTTACCCATGTTTTCATGATGCCATCTACAGCAATAGCTTGGCTTTCAACAGTGTGAGGCATCAGCAAATGCCTGAGGCAGTTCTCTGGCCCTAACACTTTCAGGGCAGATAGAGATCAAAAGAAAAGGAGAAGGAAGACACCAGCTTGTTTACGCTTCTCTGTTGTGCTAACAAGAGCAGGTCACATCTTCAAAACCTGTTTTGCAGGGATGAATATGCACTCACCTTACTCAGTTCCAAAATCCTCCATCCTGCATTGTGCCCATCATGATGCAGCTCCTGCTCTGCAAATCACAGCAGCAGCTCTGAACAGCCCAATCTGCTGTGGACCAGTGCCTCCCTCCAATACAGCTGCAAATAGGTTTAAATCATTACATTCAAGTTACCAAACAGTCTCTTGGATCAGGGTTAATTAAATGAGTGTTGAAATCTAATTAAGAACTGGTCCAGGTGATAATTAGCAGGAAATGTATGCATTAAAATATTCATTTGTCGATGAGCTGCAATTAAGAGTGTGATTTGGGGAAGGATCAATATCTGCATCATGTGATCTAAAGAAAAATTAAAAGTCACCCAGCCTTCAACTGAAATGCAGGGGAATTTTGGCTACAGGTTTTTTTTCTCTCCTCTTCTCCACTCCCCTTTCTGTTTTGGTTTTATAATGACTGCTGAAGATTGCTCTCCATCTTTGAATGGAGCATTCATCTCTGCATCCCTTTGTTTTCCTGAAGCACTTCTTTCAAACCCTTGCTCTTCACCACATTGTGTGAGCAGGTTATAGATTTATTACAGAGAGACTAACAGGTCAAAAAGAAAGATTCTTTGCCAATGAAAATCACTTTCTTCTAGAACAGTCTGCTAATCCAAGGGAACATCGCTCATTGTATGTTGTTAGATTGTTGGGGTCTTTTTTTAGCAGGTTAATTCCTCAAGTCTTTATTCATAACGGAGGATCTGAAGAGGCTATTGAATATGTATAGGTTAGACTTATATATATCTACATCTATAGCTGTGGTTTACTACACTCTTCCCAATTTGTAGCAGAGCAATTCTGCTTTCACCAAGACTGTTTTTTCTGGTTACAAGTACTTAGGGGTGTGTGTAAGCCAGTTAATAAAGTTCTTCTTGTGCAGAAAATTCCACCTCTGAGAGGAGAATGAGGGTCCTGCAACAGTCCAGTTCCTGTAGAGGCATGGAGTTGGTCTTCCTGTGCTGCCACAGCCAGAGGCTGAGCCAGTGATTTCCCCACTGACTGTGCTCCCACCAGTGAATACCAGTTTATCAAAACAGAAGCCATGGGAGCACAATGATTTCAGCAGCTCCTTGTCAGTCTCCTGACAGCTCACCTGCCCATCTCCCCAGGCTGGGTGGCAGCCCAGCTCCCGAGGCAGCTGTCCACTCCTGTCAGGGCTGCAGCCAGATTGTCCCTTCCCTACACCTCCTCTATCCCTGAGGAGGCCGGCCTATGAGGAATCAACCAATCCATGAAGTTAGGACTTCCTTGGAGACAAACTAAAAAATGCCAGTGCCTTCCTTCCTAAGTAGATCTACTTCTTCCCATCTCTGTCTCCTATCAGAAATATAAGGATTGCAGCTACTGACCTTTCATCTGGTTTTGGAATGAAGAGGGATTTCTTTCATTCCCAAAAGCACTACGTTTTTCACAGATTTCTGCAGGCAGGTCTGATGATCATCTGTAGTTCTGTGCTGGTGTTGACTGCAGACATAACCCTAATATTGTAAATCTTTCCTAGAAATGTGTGGGCTCTTTCGTGGTAGCCTCTGCTTCCTACTGTTCATGGGGAGGAAGCTCAGGTCCATGAGGTACCATTTTTGCTGTCTTGGTTTAGCAGTGCTGAAGACATGATCTTTCATGATGACACATACACCCTGCCCAGCATATTGACTCTTGTCTCCAGGGCTGGGCAGGGATTTCTCACCAGACTTGGGGTGTTACAAGACACAGCATTGTGAAAAGTTGATCCAGTTCAGGGGTACGGAATGCAGAGACCTCACGCATTCCACCAAAACAAATCGGTCCACAAATCCTACCGCATTCATCCAGCAAAGCCTCCTACATTTTGCTACACTGTGCCCAGATCTTTGTCCTCTGATGAGGACAACATCCTGGGCCTGGAGGTTGAAAGAGCAAGGAGAATAAGGCAACAACTTTTGCAGAGAAAACGTAAATGACAGCCTAGAAGCTTGAATTTTGGAGGAAACTAGGAACCAGGCTGCTGGCATTCACCCTCCAGGGTCCTTTACTTCCTAATGCTCTCACCGTCTTGTAAGGGTCAAAATCAACAACCTGATAGGTTGCATGGAAAAAATCAGCACCTGGATCCCATTCTGCTAAATCTGTGTTAGATGTACGGATTGATGAGCTGGTGTGCATCAGGCTCATTCCCTGTGTGCCTCATTTTGTCTCCTGTGCTGCAGGGAGCCTCTTCAAGCCTGGTGGTGAAGTTTGCGGACACGGACAAGGAGCGTACGATGAGGCGCATGCAGCAAATGGCAGGGCAAATGGGCATGTTCAACCCCATGGCCATCCAGTTCGGAGCTTACGGCGCCTATGCACAGGCAGTAAGTATAGACACCGGCTCTCTGCATGTTTGTGGGAGGGGGAATATCACCTGGAAATGCACAAAAACACACGGGAGTGGACTAAAAACCTGAGCAGAAGAGGAAGTGGCGGCTGATCTGTTAAACTGGTTACATGATGGGAGTAAAAATTAGCCATGACATCCAGGGTGGAGTCTGGGAATCTGTAAGAGGTCTCAAAGGTGCCACAGCAGTAACTTGTGGTCGTGTGTGGACCCATGCAAAATACTTCCTATGGGGGCTAAGCCATCGCTGTCAAATAAAAGCACAACTACCCTTTGAGGATTTGGATAAAACAAGCCTGCTCAGTTTATCCCAGTTCTCTGCCCCATGTCACCATGCCCCTGCTGCAACTTGCATTGCTGTGGGTGCCTTTGGAGTGACTACAGGATAAAATGACAGCTTGTTGAGAGAAATGCTTTTAGGTTCACAAAGCATGATCGATAGTAATAGATGTACACACAGATGTATGCCCACACACAGTCCTGCTGCCCCAAACAGTCTGATTGAAGCACACTGGGAAGAAATCCTGTTGTGCTAACTTCAGGTGTCCTGTGCACACACCAAACCTGGACCCTGAGAAGATGTGACTGTACAGGGACCTGGGCTCATGATGTGCTCTGAAACGGATGCCTCTAGCACTACTTGTTTTCCTTAGGCTACAATTAACAAGGACCTTCAAGACAAGATCAGGCTCAGGTAACTTGGATTCTCTGTCAGATATTTTGGAGGAAGGTAGAGGTGATGTCCTGCAGCAGGCAGGCACAATGCTGCCCAGTGTCTTTGGCTGCCTTCTCTGGAGCAGATTTTCAGGCAGTGACAGTGTATGCATATAGGTGCTTCCTCTGTTTGGTGGTAAAACGTGGCCCTCTTGTATTCTGCACAATTCCTGCACAGGAGGGAAGTACTGTTGAACACATTCTCCAGAGCAGCATCTTCCTGAATGAGAACCCAAACCTTGCCTTAGGTATGCAGGGCCAGCTCAGGAATCACTCTCCAGTGTGCCTTTCAGTGCACTGACCACAAGGTTTTCCTTTCTTCCCTGACTGTTCCTCCCTCACATGTTGGCACCGTGTATTTCCCATCACACCCTCATGTTCTTCTTTTAAATTTGAAGGTCTGGAAATTTCTGTTCTTCTCTGATGGTCCTGTGCCTCACTGAACACTGGGTACAACCCAGCCTACCCCTTGTGTGAGCCATGCAGAGTTGTGAGGATGTGCTGTAGAGCTCCACAGAAGTTCCTCCTCTCCTTCCAGCTGCACCTCTTGGTGCTATTCTGGAGTTTTTATTCTCTCTCCTCTAGAAAAATTCTATTTTTACTTCCATTTTGCTATCTTCATTTTTATTCCTAGTCAAAGTCAGTCTCTGTCTCTTCCTTTGTCCTCTGCTTCCATCCTCACATTATAGAAGAGCTGTTCCATCCTCAGCCTGGTTGTGTTCAACATTCCCCCTGCCCCGAGAAGGCTGCAGGAAGAGGAAAAGAGACAGTAAATCCCAAATGAGCCCAGGTCTGTGGCCAGCAGCCTCTCAGAGGGATGTAGCACATTTGCCCCCATGCACCAGAGGAGTTTACAGGAGGCAACCCACAGACAGCTTGGGACAAATATGTACTGAGATTGTCAGGCAGGAGAAGTGGCTTCTACAAACATTGTTACTCTACAGACGTTGGCCAGGCAGCTGGAGAAATGATAAAGACACCGCTGTCCTAATGTTCTGGTCCAAAAACTCTTCTTGCATTATTTTTAATCTAGAGTAAGTCTTCTAATTTCCAGGTGACGTTTGTACTGATATGAGAGGATGCAGTCTGCACCCTTACACCACAAAAATTTCCTGTTTCTTGCTAGATAATACAGGTGCGTTATGAGGGTGGGTGAGGAATTAGGGTGGAAGGAAGAGTAAAAACAGTTTGTGGTCTTCTTCAATCCGCTTGAAACAAATGGATATTTTTCATGTTGATTTCTATGAAAACCGAATTGGACCCATACTCTTTTTCTGTTTTTCTGATAAATATGCTAATAAGGGGGAAAGAATAAGTTTTAGATCTTGACCCATTGGATATGACAAGCTTGTGACACCAATTACCCTGGGGACTTCAGAGCTGTCTAAATGATGGGATCGCATTTCTGTGTGGCGCCTGTACACCCAGAGCGTGCTCAGATGCTGTCTCTCAGTCAGCCTCCCTATCTGCTCCATCTCACAGTCGCACATAAAAGGGAAGGAAGGGAGCGTTGAGGCTCTGTGACGTTCCCTCGGTCCCGATTAATCCACCTCGGACTGCTGTCTCTCAGATATCAGGGTGATTGGCACCTCGCAAATGCCAGCAGGAGATGGTGGAATCGATAGGGGACGGGGAAAGGGAGACAGCAGTTTTATTCAGCCTGAAGTCGAAGAGCTAAGGCAAGTCAAGAGGAGGGAAGGTGAAACATCAGGAGCAGGACTGTCATGATGGGTGATGTCATTGCCACCAGAAACTCCTGTGATGTTGGTTGAATTGTTTGACCCCCTGATCTTGTTTCCACATGGACAAATAAACCTGATGATCAGATTTATTTATTTTCTCTTCTCCCTCAGGGACACGCTATGTCTTGTGCTGCTTCTCCATGAGCTTTCTCTGAGTGATATGGCAGTAACATAGGTGTAAGAGCTGCCTCAATGCTTGATAGTAAGGCCAGCACAAGCATGACACGTCAGGCTCTCTGATTCGTACTTGTAGCCTGTCCTCCCAGCTATCCTCCAGCAGTCCAAACGTGACTGATGTCTCTATATAAGAATTCCCAAGCAATCCCATGACAGTGGTTTTTCAATCGTTTCTAATGGTCTGTCCCCATAGAGGAGGTTGCTCAAGACCCTGTCTCTGCAGTTTCTTGCTGAATTTCCCCCAGAGAAGCATCTTGCACTTCGCTGTGACTGGATTAGCTCCCAGAAATGTCTCGATGTACCAAGGTGGCCAGTGCAGCAGAAATCCCCACAGTCTTTGATAGAGTGGTGGGTGGCCATGGGTTTGCCAACACAGCAGCACTGCTGAGGAGAGGGAGCGAGGGTCTCAGTCCATCAAAGTTAGGCAGATAACCTTTAGTGTTGCCATCAGGACAGATCTGGGCCCCAGCTCCTCTCCAAGTTACCTCCCTTACAGCTCAGCAATTGGCCATGCCACAGCTCTCCCTGCTGCTGCACATTGCCACTCCCCTCAGCCTCAACTTAGACAACTTTAACCTTGATAGCAGCGACGGTCTTGTACCAGCCAAGCAACCAGTCCTGGGGTTCAGCAGCCATCTGGCCTCAGACACAGAGGTAAAAAAATGAGGAAGCAAAGGGAGTTCTACACTGTGAGTGGTTTTCTACCCCCTCCTCATGTGCCACATTTAAGCAGACCAGACAAAGCTTGGCACCAGCTCTGTGCTATTTCAGTGACAAAGAAAGTCACATCAGACCTACCTCACCTCTTTTGTATGCAGCTCAAGGCAAGTCAGATTTCATGGTTTCCTAAAGCTCCCAGAGCCCCTACTCTAATTTGTTTCAGGGTGGGTTTTTTGATTGTTTTAGGTTTTTTTCTCTTCAGCAATATCTTCCCATACTCATTTAACTTCCCCTTTTATGGAGCAATTATTTATTTTATTTCATGCGAGTACAGGGCACCAGCCCTTTTTGTTGTCAGGCTACTGTGGATCCACATCAGCTGAGTACTGACAGCTGTTTCTGCAGTCTAAGGCCAGGTTGAGGTATAGATCTGGACTCAGCCTGGAGAGAAGGAGAGTGGTGCTCCCTGGCATCACCTCTGATTTGCTGCCAGTCTAGGAAGAACCTGCCGGCACCCTCTCCACCTCAGAGCAGCACAGCACACCTTCTCAGGGCGGCCGAGCCCAAAATCACAGGCAGCGAAAATCAAACAGTCTATGAAGGTGGTAGTATAGTCCTGGCACAAATAAGCAACAGTTCCTGCAGGTCTTCTTTCTGTGAAGAAAGGGGCAAGGAGTGTTTAGTGCCTGTCTCATGTCAGCGATGCCTCACCGTGCAAAAAGGAAATGTACGCAGATCAAAAAAGGGCTAGGGATATGGGAAAATGCAGAAGAGCAAAGCAAGAACAAAGGAAGGAGCCTTGGAAAGTGACAGATACAGTATAAATTATTTAATTTTTAAATTATTTAAGATAAGATCAAAGTCATAAATCAAGTTTGCATAAAAAATGGGGTGGGAATGTTAGCCAGGGTCTTCTGGCCAAACTCCAGCCATGGGACTGATTTTATCCTGCAGCAGCGGATAGGCACAGAGTGGGTGTGTAAAAACAGACAGGCTGGGACAGAGACAACACAGACAGTGCTAGCATTTGTTCTCTGGCCTGGAACAAGTCCTTTCTCAGAAAATCCCAGTTCTCCTCACTCTGAAAAAATACAAATGGCCGCTGCTCCCAAACTGCAGACAATAACTGCAACAAATATGGGAATGTCCAGCACAGCAGAGCTCTCAGACATCATCTTAAGTGGCCTCCTGGGGAAGTTAGGGCAGCAGTGACTACCATGCTGACCACAAAACCCTGGGTGCCCCCTTCTGCCTCACTGTCCAGCTCCAGTGGAGATGAAAGTATTTTCCTGCTAAATGATCTGAGGTAGTCATGACAGAAAGAATCGCTTTTTCCGGTATTTCTTCAATTTTTACCATGAAATTATTTTGGAGAGGTACTTAAAAAAAAAAAAAATCAGCTAGCCCTATGAAATCAGGGAAAAATTACTGACTATAGGCTACCTTCCGGATATGATAGTTATTACACTTAAATTACCAAAATGGGACAGCGTATTTGGTAAATACTACCTGTTGTGCATATTATTTGCACTGATCTGTTCCAGAAGAGGAAGCTATTTTGAGGCCGTAATATTTTGTAGCAGGGCTAATACCATATTTCTGGCCACCAGCTCCCTGGTAATTCAGAAATAATGAACACTCAGATTTGGGCTCTACATGCAATTTCTTTTTAGATCTTTTGGGGGGGAAGTTAGTTCTCAGGAAGTTAGGAGCCCAAGCTATTGTGTGTCAGTCTTCGGCAAGACACTAAGACACATGAATCCAGTTGTTGCATATTTGTTTAGGTTTTTTTTTAAATCTTAATTACATTTCAATTTTGTTTTCAAAGCAGAAATTTCTATTTCAAAGAAAACATAGGAAGTATGAAGGACAATTCTGATTTTTCTGCCAATTATCTTCTCTTTGTTTCAAGTCTTGGAAAGCATTTTTAGTTCTAACTCCCAATGGCCAGTTAGGGATAGCAGACATGAATTTGTCAATTACATGATTTTACCAAATATGAGTCGTATTACTGCTTGATTGATTACTTTACTTACCTCTTTCTATCACAGGGATACCATGAGGATTCATTAGCTAAGTCTTTGTATAGATCATTAGGGGTGGGAAGTGTGGGATGCTGTTATTACTTTTATTATTATTATTACTGAATGACAAATATGAAAAGTCAAAACATCGTGTGGTTCAGAGACAAAGATAGAAAATAACACTGGAAAAAAAGGAGAAGGTCATCACATCATTCAGAGCCAGACTGAAGGGCAGTGATCACACTATTTCAGAAAGAGCTCATCAGAAATAATCCCCCTTTCTCCTCTTCCCCTTCTTCAGTTTCACATACATTTCTTTTGAGGGATAGGGAAGGCAGGCTGTGCACGCTTGTCTCATTTCTAGCAGGGTTTTTTTGCTCTGAGAAAGTTCCTTCATCTCTCTATACATACAATTGTTCCTCCTGTAAGAAAAGAACAGTATTTCCTGCCATTGAGTACCATTGCAGCTTCAAGTGGGAAAAAGATGTGTGAGACAGACCCTTACATGTGTATCTATTGATCAGCCAACACTGCCACCCCTTCCCATGCTTTGGATGGCTTTTCCAGTGCCTCTTCACCTGTTTCAAGCATTGGGATTGTGGCTGCAGGTTCTTATCTCTTGGGGTGCTGTCCAAGGGCAGGAACCAGTCTGGTAGCATTTCCTGGTCTCCTCAGAAGATAAATATTTGAGCAACAGAAAAGATAGCAGGAAAGAAGGAATGGATCTTTAAAATGGATGGGGGAAAGCTCTAAATGCTGAGGCAAAGGTCATGCCGAGGAAGTAAGAGAAGCAAAAGGAAATATGTCCTTTCAGCTAAGGGAGGGAAAAGCTCCTCTCAGTCCCCTTGGATCATTCTGAGATAATAAGGCTCCTGCCTTCCTGATTAGTGCTCTGTAGCCCCAGCCCAGGCAGTGAAAATCTGCATTTCAAATGGCATATTTTAAAGTACACAATACCCAGGGGCCCTGCTGCTATTGATTTGCCTCTGGTGGGGTCACTGCCTCACTTTCTACAGCTTTATTAACTGGGACCATACACTGGGTCTCTTTCAAAGTGAAAGGAGAGTGGATGGGACATTTGTCTTCAGGGGGAGCTGGGGAAGCAGTGGGGTGACTTTCATTGGGAATGCCTTGGAGGTTTTAGCAGGAAGACTGGTGACCCTTACAGGACTTGTTCTCCTTCTGTAAATTTCCCTAGAGCCACCCTGGGGGGAAGGAGGTAGGTCTGATGCTGTCAGCTTCTTTCAAGGTGACTGAGATCCCATCCTCCCGCCCTCGTGGTGCTGTTGCATTCAGCCAAGCTGTGACCATCAGCCACTGGCCTGGGTATGAGCCACCTCTTTTTCCCCCTTAAACTTTGCCCCTGAGCAGCTACAGCTAGAGTGGGAAGGGCATGAATGGGATCTGTGACCTCAGAAGTGTGGCAGGAGGGTTGTCGAGGGTTGAAATGTCCAGACATTCCCAGGACATGGTTGAGGTCACCTGTCCAGCCAAGGAAGCAAAGCCGTTAGCTGGGCTACACAGCTGTGGTCAGGTGTGGAATGCTCCACTCCTTCCAGCTCCAGGAAATCCCACTTTTACCCTATGGACTGGCTCTGAAGGCTGCAGAGAGGTCTGTGTCCTCTGGGTCATGGTGTGAAGGGCTCATTTCAACATGCCAGAGGGGTTCCCAAGGTCTCTAGGACATCTTGGACAGTACATCCACAGAGCACTGAGATAAAAGAAATTGAGTGACTGTTCTCTGCCTGTTGTAGCAGAAACACCTGATCTAGTTTCCCAAATCACAGGTTAGGACCTTATTTTTACTGCACTGACTTTTTAACCCTGAGCTAAATGTAACCTTTTTGCTCCTCAAGGGCTTAATTCAGTCTCTACAGGAGTATGACCGGTTTTAAATGACTGTTCCACTGAATCTGCAGACCCTGCACCTTCAGCAAAGATCAGTAGATCAGAATCATCTAGTTCTTGTCACAAGGAGACAGAAAACACCTTCTTCTTTCTGAAGACCTGTAACAGAAGGCATGAATGACATTGCACTGCAAAAAGGAACATGCATGTAGCTAAGGCATATTCTGCAATCATGCACCTTACGGTGCAAATTTATAATCCCTCCAAAGGCACAGGAAGTGACACACTGAGGTTGCCTGATTTCCAAACTCAGAGGAGCACCTGCCACTGCTAACTCTGAACAGCTTAGAGACATCCATAAACAGGAGAAGTTGCATAAGCCATAATTATTGTCACAACTGACTGCCCTGCTCTGCTGAATGCATAGTGGAGGTTGTCTTTGGAGCAGTACGATCATTTGCACTACCATTGACAACGCAGCAACTTTTTAGATAGAGCCCTGTTTCTGAGAAGCAGAAACATGGGTGAAACACAAAAAAATAAGATAAAAACCTTTCTTTTAAATGGATGTCAAACAAGATCCAAAAATATCTGCTGGGGGCCACGTAAGGAGTGGGAAATACTTCCTCTGAACCAATCACCTGAGGCTCCACATAGAGACAACAGGGAGAAACAAAGCTGCAATTTGTCTGCCCAGAGGCATTTGGGTACAGAAAGATGAATCTCGACCTAGATTTCTCTGCCTCTTTTCACATCAGCCACAATAAGTGTCCTGCTCTCAGGAACTCCATCTGTATTTATTTCACTGAATCTGACAATGGGAAATGCCAAAAATATCGTCCCCTGCCTGCCCTGGAAGGTGTCTGTCTCCAGTACCAGGCTGATACCTGCCAGCAGGACTGACCATGGCACACACATGAACAGCCGTACATCACTCTCTGGTTTAGGTGGGTTTATGCACACAGATCTGATCATCTTTGGAGAAGCACTGGGAAAAGTCATCAAGAGCCAGACTGCAACAGTCCCCAGCCCTTGAAACTGCATCAAACATCTCAGAGAGATGTTTCTTTGGCCTCCAGAGATTCTGTAGTCACAAACCTTGGCCATCATTTCTGCAACAAGCCAGTTACATCCTCACCTGTCCCCATGTCACCTAGAATCAGAAGACAAAAACTCTTCCAAGCAATGTTTAAGTGGCAAGATAAAAAGCAATTCTCAAGTGAAAAGTTTTAGGTGCACAAATACAGCCATTCACACATGTGATACAGGATTTCTACAATTTTTGTAAGGTTATTTAATTAGTGTACCTAGCAGGTACATCCAGTAAGAGACCAGTTGCCCCAACTACCCACCCTTGGGTCAGCCCCTTGGAGTTGTTCCAGGGGCTTCTTTGCCCTGTTTCCTGTTATGCCTCTTAGGCTCTAGAGCAAAACAGAGTGTCCTTGTTAGAAATTCTTCTTTTGAAAGTAAGACTAAACAGAATTTTAAGAATATGACATAGCTACTGTTCTAAAGTACGAAAAAGGGTAAGGAGGTGCTAGAAGCTATAAAACTATGTATTAAAAATCTACAAAGCTAGAAATATACGAAAAACATATTTAAAAAAAAAATCTTTAGACATCACCCAGGTAAAAATACCCCATACAGAAAATGAGATGTGAGTCAGCACACCCAGTGTTGGAGTCAATCCAGCGTTAAGGATGGATGGATTCCCCTTCTTCCTTCACTTTCTTGGCATACTTTCTAATATTGCCTGCTCAGTACTTCCTCTGGAGAATATGCTTAGATGATGCCTAGGAACAAATGTACTCCTTAAAGAAGAATGAACATAGTGTATAATAGAAAAGATTGTCTAATCGCTCCATCAGTAATTGCAAAGAGCAAAATATCACTAATTAAACTGTAAAAGTACCTTATGCAGGGTATGATAAAAAAAAAGGGTAATTAGCAACCAAAGTGAAAGCCACCACTTTGCCACCAATCTGCACTAGGCTTCAAAAAACAATAATACTCAAGTCCAGTACAACACATTTCACCTGTAGATCTGATGATGTGTGGAGTCGGTTATCCTCTGTTACATTTTATATCTGGAGAAATCAAGGCAAGTTTACATAACTTGTGCGTGGTTAGTCAGCAGGTCATTGTCAGAGCACCCTTTACTTTGGGCTGTTTATGGGTGGTGACAGGGAAACTTTCAGCATTTGGATGGGTACAGTGATTTCAAGGGTTGGTTTCAGTGTGTATGTGTATGAACAGCTAATTTAGCTGATATTTCAATATTAAAGCGAACAGAAGGGAACAGTCTGTTCCTTGCCACGACTTCTGAGGTCTGTTTAATTCTGAGAAGCATGTCCCATGTGCTTAAAGAACAGCATCAGAGGGTGATTTCCTGATGGGAGAGACAGTGAAATCACAGAGAGAAGCAAAATAGAGTTACTCCAATTCTAGAGACAGCAAAGACATGACTCACTTCCAAAATCACCACAGAAAAACATTTCTCTTCTCCACCATTATCATCAAGTCACAGATTACCAGAGGCTGGGGAATGTACAGAGTGAGGTTTCACTTTCTGCACATCTTCTTTCCCCCACACCTTCTCTAAGCGTCCAGCACTGGTCACTACCGAGGGTTGGATACTCAGACACACCCACCCTGTCTGGCTCTTTGTACAGCTCCAGGAAAGGAGACAAGAGGCAGCTTAAACCAAACTGTCTTATCCTTCACACCAGGACCATTTTAAAATCTCTCTGCAGCCATACTGTACACATGAGCTGCACCAGCTGTGTGCTAGGTTCTGAGTGTAACATGATGATAACAAAGTCTGGTTTTAGTGAAAGAAGCATTTCCAGGATTCATAACCATTCACCAGCCTTCTGCTATGAAATTTTTCTAGCCTCAAATGCCTGAAAATGTAGCCTGGGTTCCTTATTTCTGACTTTCGTAGGTGCCCTGAAAGAAGCAGCATTTTGACCACTTTCTAGAAAAAAATTAATCGAAAAAGTCAACCCAGATCAAAACCACAGGGAAGGGATTTTCCCATTAGACAATATTAATCTTGCTAGAGCAGGGGAGCTCCCTTCTGTTGTGCAGCACTTATGGGGGTCTCTGCTTGGTAGTGCTGGAAATTCAAGTCATGTTAGAAGTTTTGGTTGTGGTTTTGCTCAGTACCCAGCAGAAGCCTCCTAGCAGCACAAGAAAAAGTGATTTTTGTCACTGTTGGGTGGAAAAAAATCAGGCTATCCCTGGAGAACTAGTCAAACTTTCTGCTTTGGAGAAGGAATCCCGTTTTCCTACATACCCTGCTCTCCCATCAGTAACACCCATGCTTTTCCAGAACTTTGATATAAGCAATGTAAGCCACGAAACCACTCTGCTCAGGAATATCGTGTTTTGTCTGTATAAAGCCTTTTCTCTGCCTTTCTGACCAGAGAAGCAGCAAGGAGCGGAGTCCAGGTCACAGGAGACCTCCACACTAGGGAACACATGGCAGGGTGGGGACCATATAGACCCTAAGTTGCAAAGAAGCCCTTTGCCTCCAGCGCCGGTAGCGAGGAGAATGGCCGAGCCTGGGGGGTACCACAGGCGTGGTGTGCTGACACCCCGAAACATTGGGATGCATCCCACCCTCAGCGGGTGCCCTCCAGGTGCCGGTGCCACAGGCTGCCCCGCCAGTGACCGCGTGATATTTTTTCCCTGCTCTCTTTGTTCCAGCTGATGCAGCAGCAAGCGGCGATCATGGCGTCGGTGGCGCAGGGCGGATACCTGAACCCCATGGCAGCCTTTGCCGCGGCCCAGATGCAGCAGATGGCGGCTCTGAACATGAACGGCCTGGCAGCCGCCCCCATGACACCAACCTCAGGTACGGGGACAGCGGGCTGGAAGGGGCAAAGGGCGGGGAAATCGGGCCACATCCCGCAGGATGCTGGGCAGGGCTTGTTAGCTCTCTACAGCCAGGTGAGGATCGGTCTCTCCGCCCTGCGGGACCAGAGGAAAGGGTCTCAAGTGGCACCGGGGGAGGTTTGGACCGGGTGTTCGAAAAAGTTTCTTTCCCGAAAAGGGTTACCATTGTAACTGCCCCAGGGCAGTGAAGGGGTGTCCATCCCTGGAGTTATTGGAAAGGCTTGTAGATGTGGGATTTAGGGACATGGCTTAGTTCTGGGCTTGGCAGTGCTGGGTTAACGGGTGGACTCGATGATTTTACAGGTCTTTTAGAACCTTAACTATTCTGTGATTCTATGATACTTCCTTCTCAGCCTAATCCCATACACAACTTCTCTTTAGCTCTAAGAACCCCCTAAATGTCACAAAACATCCCACAGTGGCCTACACTGGTTTATTGGTGCATATATGTGTCCAAGACGTCGGTGCTGGTGCTGTCACAGCCAGGCTGGCCCAAAGATAGACAAAACAGGGTTTCTGGTGAGATGAAATATCATTAACAAGATGAATTTTGCCTTTGGGACACATAAGCCTTTCCCCCTATTGTGAAACAGGACAGAGGGTACGAAAAGAAGACATCTGGTGCTACCCAGAATGAGGGTGTTTCTGGCTGCTGGAACAGAGACAGGTAGTCAGTGAAGGGCTGCCAGGAACTGGTTAGGCTGTCAGAAACCCATTCTAGGAGCTGCAGTATATGGTTCAGCAGGCAGAGAAATAAGCTGAGACAGAAACAGGACTGTCTTTCTTGAGGCTTGAAGCACAAGATTACCATTTGGGCAAGAACAGGTCAAGGAATCACCAGCTCTGGAAGCCCTGGACTGACATATGGCCTAACAGCAGGGAAGTAGGGAAGCAGGAAAAGTGAGGCCAAACCTTGCCAGAAGTGAGGATTTGGAAAGCTTTGTGATACGCTAGAGTCTGGTAGGGATGCAGAGGACTCAAAGGTACATCTTGAAAGGATCATTTGCAGTAGAATATCATGGGGGACTGGGGGGAGAAGGGAGAGTGAGACAGATCTCTTCCACAAGACTTTATGAAGACCCAAGGAAAAGCACTTGACTCAAAAATCTTATACTGCACATTTCAAACTATATGTTTACACAATGATAAATGTATAAACAAGAAGTCGATGGAGCTACTGCAAATCCAAATAAAAAAGTGGCTTAATTATATGTGCACCCTTTAAACCCGCTGCTGGCAAGATTATCATATTTGCATTAGCTAGATTTGTTTTGTGTTGGTGGGAGCAGAGAGAACATCAAACAAAGACTGCCTGGAATTCAAATATTGTCAGGACCTGGAAAGCTGAATCCAGGCAGCGGTTTGCGATGGACCCACCACAAAAGGGCACAAGCTCTTATACATAAGTATATTCTTGAAAATGATAGCTTCTGTGTCATGGGAGTGAAAACACCTGTACAACAGCCCGATTCTGTGCCTACCGTGATATCCAGCCATGAAAAATATCCCAGCTCTTTCTTGGTGTAAACTTTTCCTCTTTCAGAGTCATAAAATCATGAAACAATTTAGGTTGTAAAAGACCTTTAAGATCATCAAGTCTAACCATTAACACAGCACTGCCAAGCCCACCATCAAAACATATCCTTCAACACCACATCCGTGTGCCTTTAAAATACCTTCAGGGAAAACAACTCCACCACTTCCCTGGGCAGCTTGTTCCAGTGTTTGACAGGATGAGGGGGACTGTTAAACTCTCACTGTCAGAATACAGGAGAGGAAACTCATGTTTTTTTCATGCTTTCCGGATCACCCATGACTGGCTATTATTGAAAATAAGATGCTGGTTTAGATGATCCCTTGACGTCTTTCACGGCGGCCAATTTTGCACTCTCCTAATGACATATTTTCAATCACAGAACCTATTCACTTCGGCATTATTGCAGATTTACCTTGAATGAGTAGCTTCCTTCATGAAAAACCTCTGTGGTGGGTTGTGGAAATGTCCATTGACAATTATTCCTTAGGAGAAATGTTTAGACTTTGAAATTACTCCTTGTATTACTACAACACTCACAAAGCATGTGATAAGATGCATAGAAAACGTTTCACATAACGTCTGAGCAAGCAAGCCTACAACACTAGCAGCGATTTCTGAGTAGCCAGGAGATATCTGAAGCCTAACATTAATTCTCCTGCTGGCTTTTGTTAGCATTCAGAAAGCCAAATGGAAAATGATCATTCTGCTTCATAGCAGGATTTCTAGTCATTGAAGTATATCTTTGTTCTGCCTTGGAAGGAAAATGAAATGTTTCAAAGTTCTCAGAAAAAAAAAAAAACACCAAAAAAAACCAGGCACTAGAAAAAATGTTTGGAACACTGAAAAAAAAAATAAAAAGGAAGCGTTTTGATCTTTCCGAAGCAAAAGAAAAATTGTGCTAGAAAAAAAGATTCTGGTAACCCAGAAGTCCTAGAGGCTTTGGAGCTCTTGTCTCAGCACAGTGCCTCCATGCTGGTATCTTCAGGCCTCCTAATCCAGCTGGTTTCCTGTGCACCCCACCACTAGGAGAGTGGATTCCTGGGAATATGACCATAAATTCACTCATTCCCGTGGGAACTAGGAGCTCAGAGTTTTGGATCCAGGCAAATCTAACAGATGAGAGACAGTATCCATCTCACCTGGCTTTAACCATACAAAACATACTCATCTCATTTGAACTGCAGTCAATGGAGTGCAATAAGCACTCCTTGTGGGTAATTCAGACCAAGAAAACTTTAATGCTGTTTGCTGTCTTTTAAACAGTCTTCCATCAAGAGTCAGGTTTGTCTCACACAGTCCATAATTGTGAGGCAATTAATTTGACATTTCTGAGAATGCTTTAATGCTGTTTGCTGTCTTTTAAACAGTCTTCCATCAAGAGTCAGGTTTGTCTCACACAGTCCATAATTGTGAGGCAATTAATTTGATATTTCTGAGAGTTTGTTTCAGGTTTTACATTTTTCCTGTCACTGCTACAATCTGGGTGAAAAGTGGGTCTGGCAGTGGGTCTGCTACCCTGTTACCTGCAGAGAAATGCTAGAAACGAAATTTTATTTAGGCTTCCTTCTTTCTTCCTCCTCTCCCTCCCTCCCTCCTTTTCTCTCTCCATGTTTTAAATCTGCACCTGGTGTAGCTACAGCAAGAGATGTCAAACAAGGGATGAAATCCACAACTGGCATGCACCACCACCATTTGTTTTCCACAGTGGCATTATGCCAGTTTTACTCCAACTACAGATCTGACCTCTCCAGGGGGGTACTTTATAAGAAGAAAATTAAAGAATTCCAATAAATATGCCTAAACTTCCTTAGACATGCACAAAATAGCAAGCACAAATCCCTTGCTGTAAATTTTAGAAAAAAATGTATTTACATTTTCTATGCAAATAAAGGAGAGATCCAGAAAAGCAACTGAAATTTTAAGTAGCCTTTGTGATTTGCAAGCTGATGGCATATGCTAAGAGCATTGCCTTTGGACTTCAGTTGCCACTGCTGGCTCCCTGTACCTCCACAGAGGACGTTTTTAAAGGCCAACACCATTTAAATAAGAAAAGGGGAAGCAGCAGCTTGTCTGCTCAGGGTATAAGAAATGAGCTGAAATACTGCCCCTTTTTTTTGGGGGAGGGGGAGGGCTACTCAAATCTGAACATATTAAAACATCTCATGTATCCATAGCGCCTTTCTTAAAGCACCAACACAGATTTAAGCAGTTGTTAAAGTGTGTTATTGGACTAACCCATCATGGAATGCTGCTGCAGTGAAGAAAGTATCTTCAACTGGTTTAAAAGAGGTTGCTGCAGAAATGGTGCTTTCAGTCAGTAGTATACCCTGACATAGAAAGATATTGTTGAAGATAAGAGAGTTTAACGACCCACGTACACCTAGCAAGAGAAAAATATGATTTCAGGCTCATTGAAAACTCATTTTTAGTCCCTAAAATCATCCTGAACATGTTGCAAGAAGAACAGACTGTCCAGCCATCTTACACATACATAGGAGGAGACAGTGAGGTAGCAGAGGGATTTAATTCTTTCCCCATAAATTTAAGAATTCTCTGCCAGTGGGTGACAAGATCCCACTCAGAACATAAAGACTAATTTGTTCTTCTGAAATAGCAGCATTACAGTCCCCCACAGGATGCATCTGGGAAGAAGGAAAGAAGTATGAGTCCATGAAAGGAACAAATCTAGTCTAAATTTTACCCCCATTGATTGGGAGATATCTGCTAAAACTAGGAAGTCAAGTTTGGGCCAAACAGTGACATCAAAAGAATGTATCACTGGCTACCTTTAGGCTACAAATAAACTTGACAAGTCTTTTAAGGATCCCTAGTGCTGAGAAAGTTCAGAATGAGTCTGCACATGAAAGGTGTATTCATGAGAGAGTGCAGACAGAGCAGTCCTGGAAATCAGTACACCCACGGAGATCCAAAGGGAGTCTTATAGGAACTGCTGTAGGAAGCTGGGGCTGACAGTTTTTGGAGGTTTTTCAAGCTTTTCTTGAGTGCTCTCTGAACAGGGCAGCAGAGGCAATCAGTCCCTTTATTTGCTCAACAGCTTGGGAGTTTTTCGTTTCTTGGGTTTTTTTGCGGGTGGTGGTCACAGCTGTTGTGTCGGCAGCTTTCTCCACGATGTTGTTGTTTGCAGCACTCACCAGCTCTGCCCTTGTGTCCTCCCCATTTGCAGGTGGAAGCACGCCTCCTGGCATAACTGCACCAGCTGTGCCTAGCATCCCATCTCCGATTGGGGTGAATGGTTTCACTGGCCTCCCGCCGCAGGCTAATGGGCAGCCAGCCGCTGAAGCCGTCTTTGCTAATGGCATTCACCCTTATCCAGGTAAGCCAGACCCATCCTGTGCCCACAGCCTGCTCCCTCAGTCCTGGGGATACTGTCCACACCCACAGGCTTTGCCCGACAAGAGCCTGTGGCATAGGTTCAGCAGGATTACACCCCACACCACCAGGGCTCGTTACAGCATTGGTGTATTGTGTCTTACGCAGCTACAGTGTTAAACGGTTCAATCTGGATGATAAACATCAAGGGCATGTTGGAGGTGGAAAAACTGTGTACTGAATATTTGAGTGCTCGTCTGCTGGATAGCATGTCTGGTGAATAGAGTCAGGAAAACCAGCATGTTTTGCTTCAGCTGAAAATTGACCTGACTCCTGAGCAGTTTGTGCTGGCAGATCCCCTCTCAGTACTCCCAAGGGTCTTGCTTCTGGTTAGCCTTGAAGGAGCTTTGCTAAGCCTGTTTGCACCCAGCATTGGTATCTCCTGCTGGAATTCCCCTGCAGCCAGATGGCTCTGGGAGGATGATCCAAAGGGTCTACATGTCCGCTGACCCAAACGGCTTCCTGTGTGCAGGGAGCAGGTGTTGGTCTCCAAAATGCTCACTGCACACAAATCCTGCTGCCTTACCAGGCCTGGAGAGTGAAGCTGCATCAATGCAGCCTCTGAATGGGCTCAGGGTCACCCTTTGGTGGCACACTGCAGGAGAACTGCTGCTGGGATTCACACTGTGCCTAGCTTGAAGATGCCAGCACTTAAAGAAGTGATTTTGCAAGCACTGGCAGTCAGAGGTGAATGAGGGAGGTTAAAGGATACATACCTGCCCCTGTATGTCTATTTACAAATATACATACAGTCTAAAACTGTAATTGCCAAGAACTCAGGAGTTTACCATTCCTTGATGTGCACCTACATTTTTCCAGTGTCCTTGAGATTTGAGATAGCTCTCTCCTCCAATACACTTCCTCCAGAAAGACATTTTTTACCATTGGTGTGTACATACTTATGGTAATAATCATAGCAATAAAAATTTAGGTAAATGTTACTAATTGATCCTAATCACCAGCTGGCAAAGGAGTATTTTACCCTGGGGGACTGATAGATTGATCTAGTCTGTTAGGAAATCAAATACCAAGTTAGATGATCCAGCCAAAAAGCCCAAAAAACTCTAAGAAAAAATAATTCTTTCAGTCTTAACCAGTCCTGAAAACCCAGAAGATTCATCATCATAGGGGAGTTTATGAGCTACGTGGAAAAATATCACATAACATAGAAATACCAGAATCTTTCCTAGGTATTGACAAATAATTTTCCTTCTCCCAGTAAACACTTTGAAAACATGTAGTTTAGGTTCAACTCTAAGCAGAATTAAAATCAAAGTGACTTACTGTACTCAAAATTACACATGAATACAAGTGTTTTAGCAGCTGAAGGGCTGGGGAGCTTTTGGAGTCTTATGAAAGCATCTGAAAATTGCAGGGAGCCCTTAGTATGCTCAGTGAGCTCAACCACAGCACTGAGTAAGCGTTCTGTCTTTAAGGTTATATAAACATGGCCATCTGTTCTTCTGTCCATTTATTTCAGTATCTACCTGTTTGCCAGACAATCATCTCTCTGTTTATTCATCCATTTCTATGTATGTCTGTCCCTTTTTTCGGGTTTATTTAGATCCTTTTAGTTAATTTTGATGATTCATTACTGTGGGTATCAGAGAAAAGGTGTTCTTCCTAGGTGAATCTTAGTGGCTTGAGCTTTTGTTACTATCCTCAACTATCCCCGTAATCAAAGAAGCCTTTCAGTTAGGTATTTCATCCATGGTTATGTAAAAGCCAATGGCCTTAATCTGACTCTCTCTGAGTTTTGGAGAGCCTTGCTCAGGCAGCAGCTCCCAGTACGTCCCTGCACAAACACCAACACGCTGACCCACTGACAGGTGACAGTCATCCTAGCCCCTCTTGGCCACAGGCAGAGAGACTCCCTTCCGCCAGTAAGGCTGGTGTCCAAACAGTCTAAGCTGTGTAAAGGTTGGCTTTATCTCAGGGCAACTTCAGCAACATATTTGTCTTTCTCTCTGCTCAGCTTCACCATAACGTAGTGACACCTTGAGTTACGGCAGAGGTGTAAAGGGAACAGTGGCAAGTCAAACACTCACCTCTCACTATGCTCTTGTCTGTCCCCGAAACGCTGAAAGCAAGTCCACGTAGCTTACATCACACATTTGCTCCATCTAATTGTGTTCCTTCTCATGAGCATTTATGCACTCTCCTAAACTCTCCTGCTTGCCACAGGCTTTATTCAGTCCTGGAGCTTAGCAGCATAAAAAATAAAAGGATTAGACATTTATATGGGTAATGAGAACATCCACAGCCATATTAGACTGGATAAAAATGTAGATAGGACACAAAACTTCATGCTTTATGATATAAGCCAGCCTCTAATTGCTTGGGGTTAGAAAGAAATTTTCATCACTGAGCAGCTTGTTCCATCATTATGGGATTTTTCTCACTCTCCTCTATTGCGTCTCTTACTGCCCTGTGGTTCTGCTTGGCTCTGTCTCTAAATGCAAGGGTAGAAGTAAAATATTACAGCTGAGCAGGCAATTGCACTAACACTATAGAGAAGGGAAGATCATGACAGCCCCCATCCAAAGTCAGCATCTTCCAAACAGCTTTCTTTTATGGTGTATCTCTCGTTCTGAAAGTGGCTAAGACTGCTGCAGTATTATGTACATAATCATAGTCCTGCTATGATTATGACTTGCCATATATTGTTTAAATCCTGAATATTGCTCTCAGATACTCTTTCATACTCCACAAAAAATCCTCAAATGTGGGTGCACACAATTACAGCCTGTAGCAGAATGTTCTTTGTTGCCTGAAAATAGCAAAACAGGACAACTAATATCTCTAGAGGCATGACATCCATATCATTCAGATCCTAATAAATTCCATTATTTGTGCAGTTTGTCTACATGTTCACCTTTCTGACTAGCCATATTATTTTTGATGCTGCATCCAAAGCACTCCAGAATACCACAGTCTTTATAAAAACAGGTTCATTTTACGTAATTGTATTTAGCCTGTAACTTCTCTCTTTTTTCTTCTGTCTTTCCCTGTGCTCTCTTTTCAAGATTCCCTTTGACTGGAGAAGAGACATGCATGGTATCATTTCAGCCAGGCTACCAAACCATCCATGGCAAAGGCCAGAGTACTTTGAACACCCCTACTCGCCAGGGCTTTGATCATAGCCCCTGTCCCTGCAGGAATTAGCTTTCTCTGTTAATCTGGTCAGGCTGTGGATCCATGCAGTGGCACTAGAAAACCATCCCTTGCAGGCATAACCTTTGCAAGCCAGGGTCTCACCTTCTCCAAGATCAGACAGTACATAATGCCTCTGTGCACTTTTTGCCACGGAGTGAATAACAAGGCAATAAGTATTTCCCCTTCCACTAGTCTAAGCCCCTTTGGAGATTTGACCTTTTTGTGTATTAATTCCTGCCCTTTAATCTTTCAGTTTGCAGAGCTATTGAACGTGGCAATGTGTCACTATATATAGTGGGGACAAAGAGCATAATCTGTTGTGCCATGATCTTGTGAGTCACTTTGCAGCAGCACAAGAGCGTTTGCCATTTCCACATTAGTCATAGTAGCAGGGATTGTACTCTTCTGCCAAAGCTTCTTAGCCACCCAGTGCCCAGAGCCTCTCTTGCAACCATGTGTGATGTACAGTAACAGCAGAGACCATCTGCACTGGCTTCTGCTGTGTCTCACATCATCAGAATTCTGCTCTCTGGTAACAGGTCCTGCCCTGCTGAACTGCATTGTGAGGGACTAGACAAAACTCTCCCTCCAAAGGTGAAGCCTCTTTGGTAAGAGAAGGGATGGGAGACATGAGAAAATCATAACACCCAAGGGCAGCAAGCAAGAGAAGGGATTGGCTGTCAGAGAATCAGTGAAATGAGAGAACTGGAAGAAGGAGCAAAGCAGAGCTCCCAGAAAAGTGAAGACTGCTCCATAATCTTCTGTCCAGTGATGTGCCCAGAAAAAAGTGGAAATACACCACATAGCATCGTACATCCCCCTTATTCCTCCTGGGCCGAAGGATGTCCAGAGTCAGGGATGGGTCAGTGGTATTTGTGGAGCCTTAGATGGGGAATGCTTTCACGGGTGCCGAGTTCTTCAGCTCCCTCACAAGCGGAAGCAGAGGGTCAGGCACTGATCTCTTTTCTAGTGACCAGCCACAAGACCTGATGGAATGGCCTGAAGTTGTGTCAGGGGAGGGTTAAGTTGGATGTCAGGAAAAAGTTTTTCACCCAGAGGGTGGCTGGGCAGTGGAACCGGCTCCCTAGGAAGATGGTCATAGGACCGAGCCTGACAGGTTCAAGAAGCATTCAGACAATGCTCTCAGCACAAGGTGTGACTCTTGGGGTTCCTGTGTGCAAGATTTTGATGATCCTTATGGATCCCTTCCTACTCAGGATATTCTATGATTCCAATTCAGTGCATTTGGTCTGGATTTAGGTTACTGAGGAAACAAAAGCTAGGTCCACTCAGTCCCTTGTAATCCATTAAAAGTGTGTCACCTCATTTACTATTTTCAGGCACGCAGTGGTTTTGTTTCTGACTGCTCACCCCTTCCAGGACTGGCTCTATCTTTCCACTCTGCAGACCCAGCACAATTTTCTCCACCACCCCTTTAGCACACAGTGGGTACATCTGGGCTAAAAAGACAGTAACCTCCACTCCATACCCTGTTCAGGGTCCAGCCCTCTCTGGTGAGGACTAGCTGTCAGTACAAATGGGCAGCCGAGCCTCTATGCCCACATTTTTCCAAGTCACCACTGAGACAAGCAGTAAAGGTGTGCCTCATAGGGGAATTCCTGTTTTGTAGCAACTCATGTCCTTGTAACTGAACTAAGACCATCAATTCGTTTTCCTTGGCTCCACAAAGATGTATCAGGCAGTCACCAATTTCACCCACTGCCAGCAGAGACAGCATTCAGACTCCACCTGCGCTTATTGTCATTAGCCAAGTTAATTTTGCAGGGGAGGAGTTGCTAGCATGCCGCTATGACAGCCTTGTCCAGCAGCTTGTCTATTAGCAGCACTGCTGATAGACAGGCTGCTGCTCCAGACCAACGAGTCCAGTTGGAGCAGCAACTGGAGTCCTGATAGCAGCAACTATCAGTCCTGATAGTGGCAGGCACCATCCAGTGGCACTGGGCAAGAGCAGGCCTTCACTAGTGCAGGGAGAAGAAAAGACTGGCTTTCCACACCCCAGTGTCTACCCTGATATTTCAGGCCTGGAAGGTGTCAGACAAGAATTAGGGAGTAGGTGAATGAGGAGAACAGAAAAAGAGTGACCTCCCTGCACCTGTAAAAGGTCCAGGATGAAAACCAGACCGCACAGCATTTGGTCCAGACACACACTATGGCCCAGAAATGTGGCTGGCTCGGCTGCCCTGAGGCTAAGTTCCTCGCTACGGGAAATGTCTGGCTCTGTACTGTTTGTCCACTCTAAATCTCCAGGTGAGAGCTCTCCTGTTCATATTGTGTATCAGCAGTTCCAAAACTGCAACAGTGAGCACCTGAGACATCATTACGACTAGGAAGCATTTATTTGACCCATTTGTAACAATCTGCCATGTGCCATAAACCATGCTTTACTGGTAAAATAAACAAGTGGTAGGGATGCACTCATTAAAAACTTGATAACAAGTTGCCATCTTCAACTGTAGTCTAAGCCACTGTAATGATGCCATGTACTTCCAATGACCATGCTGCAGCTGTAGTGAAGGAGGTTGTTCAAGGCAGTTGTGTGAGCCTTTCCAGAGCAAGAGTTTTCTCCTCTGATCTGAAAGAAGGCATAAACATGAATCAGGCTCTGTGCTGACGTTTTCAATAGCATCCATGTGAGTTAAGACCTTGAGCTTTATTTTTAAAAATGACTAAAACTAAGCTCCCCCGAAGTAAGGACTTAGAGTGCCTTAAGACCTTTTAAAAGCTGACCCTGACTTATGTGATTATGGCCTACAGCAAAGAGAGGGAAGTCTGGTCCTGACTTTGCTGTTGAATGTTTGTCACCTTGACTAGCCATGTCCACCTGTCTGCATTCCTGTCTGTGTCTTTCCTGCTTTGTTACCTGGAAGCTCTTCATTGCCAGACATGTCTCCTATCACGTTTTTTGCTAAGCATCCATCTCAGAAGGAACCTGATTAGGGAGGGGGCTTGGAGGTGGGACAGTTAAGAAAATAATAAAGATAATCCTGGTTTCCATGATTGAACTATATGCGTTTTATTATCGGTCCATGTGTTGTCCCAAACAAACACCTACAGTTACCAAAAGGGATTTTTCCTGCTAACAGGATGAAGCAGAGGGCACAAAAGCCCTGGATTGCCTTGCTCTTTTGATGTGTAGGGGAAGAGACAGAGGGACAGCATGTCTTTAACTGAGTGGTGTCCACCCTTAAATGGCAAAACGAGACCATAAAACACAGGATCAGCCTCTGTTTTCTGCCAGATCAGCACATTCTTTCTGTTATTGCAGTTATTGTTGTGTCTGAATACCTAATTAATTACAACAGTAAGCGCTGGCTTCTTTAATCACAGCATCAGCTGTCCTAATCAATCTTAATAATATGGAATCTGTACTATGGCACCCATGAATTTTAATCTACATAAATTTCTTAAGACCTCTCGCAAGCTTGTTGTACGAAATGATATAATTATGGATATAGATTAGGGCTGTAGAGAGTGATTTAAATTGGATTTAAGGAGAAGGTGAATAGAGCCCTCCCACTCAGTTATTTATTTATTTTAATCCTGGCCTTCACATAGATTTTTTTTTTCCTATCATTATGTTATTACCCCCCCACACTGACTGAACGGCACTGCTCCTCTTTGACTGCCCTCCTCCCCAATCCACCTTCCCAAAGGTGATTGTGGCCAAGCTGCAGCTCTTGGGAGAGGTGTGGAATACCTCCAGGACAATGAGAGGAATGAATAGATGGGGCAGAGCGCAAAGCTGAGGACCCAGCTCATAATATGCTGTTTCAGACCTATATAGGAAGCATCTCTGCAAAACAGAGTGAAAGAGATGGAATTTAGCATGTCAGTCACAAAATGCACGGATAACCAGAAGCAAGGAGTGGAGAGAATACCACATAGGAGTAAGAAGATGACTCCTTCCACCAAGGTGAAATCACAAGGCACCTTAGGGGCCAAAAATGTGCCAGGCTCTGCTTTTGTCTTTCAGAAGCACTGGACTCCTCTGTTTTCAGAGAGCAGACCACTTTGGCTTTCTCCTATCTGAGCTGGGGCAGAGAGGCTGTCCCATAGCCCACTGAGGGTATTGAAAGGCCCCTTTTGATGGCTCAGGCAGTAACTATCATCCTTTCTCCTCACCAGCCCGCTTGCTTCAGCGCAGATCCTCCTGATTTACACCCCTGAACACCACAGCAGACTCCAGCCCTCTGTCCCCTACAACCATTTTCACTTGGGGCACCCATATAACAGCTTGTCTTGGACAGACACTGGAGCTGGGCTACTGACACCTCAGGAAGGATTCTTTATAGAATATCACTTAAACCAATTTTATTTATTTTTACCAACGTACTTCGTTCTACCACCTCCATCCATTCATTCTCTGACAGAAGCTAAATGTCAGGTCCAACACTAACTGAAAGCCCCTTTAAAAAGTTGGATTTCAATCTAGAGATATATCAGGAGTAAGAAAGTTTCCTGGTGTTAATTTTAAGCACTGGTATTTCATGCTGACTTGGGAAATCATCCTTGCTTTTTGGCATCAGGCAGAGGATTTGGAAAGTGACATTAAAGGATCTACTTTCTTTGAAGGACTTGGGAGTCATTTCTTGACTTCTGCCTAATGAATAAGTGCTGCCTTCGTTAAATTTATATTTATGGCCATATAGTAGGTCATTGGCTTGTTTTATGTCTCCAGGTTTATGGAAGGTTATCTGCCGTGGTCACCTTGTGGCATCTTGGCCAGGATTGTCTAGCAAAGAGACAATTGTATTCGAGCAGGATTTTTCCCGTGGAGATATGGAAATGATCAAATTAATATAGAGGAGATGTCCAGGGATAAGGCTCTTGCCCTGAGCTGCCAAATGAAGTTACTATTAGCATCTGTTTCCACAGTACACCTTTAGTTTGCCCTGGCAAGGCCAGATCCTCAGCTCCTGGAAAGCAGCAAGGCTACAGAGACTTCAGTGGGGTTGACGTGATTGATAGTTGTCCTCTGGCCTCTCAGGAGCCTCTATGCTTTTTTTTTCTCTTCACCAGCTGATCCTGAGCATTTACATTACACCACCTTTAATCTCAGAAGCGTCTGTATGTTGGACATGACGCCTCCATGGGTCTGGTCGCAAGGAAATCTGTTTCAGATGTTCTCCCTAGGCAAAATTGCACAGAGTCAGCACATCCAAGGTCTTTGGATGATGTTATAACTTAGAGACATGCTGATTCTAGAGCGCTTTAAGGTGCTCTATGATATCCATGTCTCTCATCTGTAGCTCTTACCAGCCCTTTATACACCTACTTACCTTGTGTGCCACTGTGGGCTTGCACCCTGGCACAGACAGCACACCGAGGAGCTGAGGTGTGTTCCCAGCCCTGTATGTTTGTGTTCAACTAGTATTTTCAGTATCAAAGAAGACTGGCAAGCTGGATGGGGAGAAGGGTGACTGAGGCAGGGTAACTCTCTCACTAATGATCTATGTGAAGGCCACCCTGTGAAGTTATGTGTATCTTATCAAGGAATAAAGCAACCTTACCTGATGTTCTCCTTGCGCTGAGACACAGAAATTACTCATATCTCTCAGTCACTGAATTTTAGCACATGGTGGGCTACAGCCACACCCAACACCTGTGGTAGGTTGATCCTGAGTTGTGAGCTCCTCATATATCTGAGCCCTTAACAAGTTCCTCATAGGTCATTAATATGTCACTTTACAGAACACAGCATGGCCACAACTTCCTCAAATGTCTAATCTGTGCCTTGAGACTTCTGGATCAATACCAGCTGCTGGCTTCACCCGTGCTACATCTGGGAGCACAGGCAGTTATGCCCTTCACTAGGTCTGATTCATTTACAGGGTGAGCAGCAGCATGAAGATGTGCTCATGGCTGCCCAAGATGCCTTGGCTTCCTGCCAGGGTGTCCGGCCAGCCCTGGAGTCGGTGTCCCTGCATCTTCATAGGCCATGTTGGCCAGCACGGACACGTCCACTGTGCTCAAGTCACATCTTCACTTGCTGAGTAAACACAGTCTTCAAGCTAAGGAAGGCAAGTTCTTCAGTGAGCAGAGGTCATCACTTTTAAGAGGTGCCAAGTTAAATTCCTGCTGGCTGTAACTCACCACAACTTTTGCTTTTCCCAAGTGGCCAAGGCAGGGTATGAGACTACAAGCAAAACAGAGCTGCAAGTCAGGAGTTGCTGCCTCCCCAGAGGTGCTTTGAACTTTCCTTTTCAAGAGCATCCAGCGACAGTTGGGTCAATGGTAGGGCCCTGTGTGTTAGAACAGCTACTTTGCATATTCTTTTCCCATGAGGAAGTGATTTCCAGGTTGGAGCAAAGCTGACTGAAACCAGGGCAGAGCCTTCCCACTGGCTTGCATGTGCTGTGAGCCAAGAGGAAACCCCATGCATGACCTGGGTCACAAGGCAGCCTTGTGAGAAACACTCAGGTGTTACCCTTGGTGGCAAGTCATTAATACTTGGGAAAAAAACGAACTCTGAAAGCTTTAGTGTGGAAGGCAGAAAGGCTGCATTTCACAGCCTGTTATCCCAAACATTTTAAATGAAGTATTTTCCGAGTTCTAATACTTTATCTTAAAGGTGGGCCATGATTCTCAGCGTACATTACCTAAGCAGAATCTCTTAGTTCTGATGGCCAAAATATGATTCAAAAGGCAGGTGAGATATCCACAGGTGAGATAAGCAGAGCAGTTCTGCAGTGAGCCAGGTGGTCATGTCCAGGAGATAGACTCAGCTATCGCTGTGAGATTGGGCTGTTTCCACATGTGCCCAGATAAGGCAAGGAATAGAGGGAAGGACCATAGTCAGACAGGTCCTGCTTAGTGACTTCTCCTGTAGCAGCAAAGTGTCAGCCATTGCTAATTATCAGCAGGTCAGGGGGAGAACAAACATGCCCTAATCAGCCTCATCTGGGGAGGAATGAAATACTGTAACTGCATTTCCTGAGCAGCAGGGACAACTTCTTCTGCTATGCAGTGAAGGAAAGACAGTTGCCTGTGGGTCAGAGATGGCAGATCCTCTGCTTCACTGCAGTCTGCAAAACCATAGTTACAAAGATTTGCTTCACTTCACCACAGGTTCCCTCACCTTTCTCAGGAGATATCTTCTACCTGACAGGACTTGAAGGGTTTAGGTTATTATGATCCATTCTCCTAAAGGGGTGAGGGAACTGATGTATTACTCCACTTTTCATAACTATTCAGTTTTCCTGTGGAACAATATGATCAATATTCTGTTTTTCAAGGAAAACAGTTTTGAGCAGAGGTTAAAAAGAATAGACTTTAGTTGGTTTCTTCTCCAAGAAGAAAGGAGTAAGTTAAAACAGTTTTTATATTTTCTGAATATTACCTCCACTATTTTCCTGGAAAAACTACTCTTTAAAAAATGTAGTGTAGAATCTCTACTCTGCCTTCCACTGACCTCCCACAGGTTTTAATGTATTCTCCTCACACCCTTTTGTAAGAAATGAAAATCCTTACAGTAAGACAGCGCTTTCCCAATTCACATACACACATATTGAGGGACTTGCCAAAAGTCAGCTAGGAAACCATTCCAACCTAAGACTGCAATCCCACTTATTTCTTCCTGTGACTACCCCAGCCTCAAAGTCCACATGACCCAGTAATATCCATAATGAACAGGAGCTTCCAAGCCTTAGCCAGCTAATTGGGTTTGCCACCTCAAATTTGGTCGTTTCACCATTCCTCCTTGTATTTTGGGAGAAAAGTGCAAGACCTTGCAAGGTTCCGTCATGACCAATGGTGATCTTTAAAGTTAAGTTTCAAGCTGGTATTTCTATTTGTAAGAAAACACTTTATCCGTGTTCCTTGGGTATGTAATACTCACGTATGACAACCTCCCCCACACTTTGCCATACAGTCAGTGTCTTTCCTTGGATAGGTGTATGGCACCAGATTTCCTTCCAAGAGGCCCCCACCTTTGCATCCTCCAAGCCTTGCCTCCAGCCACACCTCTGTGCGGGTAAGAAGGAAAAAAGGTGGGATGGATGTGGGAAAGTGGCAGTTCCCTAAGGGATCATCCTACAAAGAATAGGTTGGAGGGACTGCATAAATGTAGAACTGTGCAGTACCAATAAATACAAATTAAACTCATAACAAGAAGTGAAATATTAGGGCCAAGGTGACATTTGGACTGGAGGTTTAGCCAAGCTTTGCTTTAAATTTTTTATTGATGCAGATAAAGAAAGAGCTTATCCAACACGTTTCTCTCTTTTTTTTTCTCCCTATCAACCAAAGGAGAAAAAGCGAAAAAAAATTCTTAACTAGCTTTGGTTGTATTTGAGCAAGACTTCAAAGTTTCACAAAAATAAACAGTTTTAGTGGGGAGGAATGCACACTTGTAAAGAGAGAAAATACACTTTGAAGCCAGCGAGAGACTGCATGCCTTATGCAGACATTCACAGCATCCTCCCTGGAGCAGACAAGTGGTGTCCCCCTCCCCTCCATGCAGCTTCTTCTCTCTCACTGGGGGCTGCCTGGCAGCAACATAGTCCTTCGAAGGGATGTGGGGATGACAGGAGCCATTGCTTTGTTCTCTTCTCCTTCCTCCTGCTATGCCCCTGTTGTTTTCTGCTCTGATTGAAAGTTTCATGTGACTGTAGCTGTCACTGAGATCTGAGTTTGCACAGCACCTAGCACAGTGTTAGTCCTGGCTTAAGATGAGGGTTCTTTGGGGTTGATTAGTGCCAAAAATCTGCATGATCAGTGCAGATCCATAATTAAAGCTTGGGAAATGAGGAGAGAGGTTTATTTGTCCTCTGCTCCAAGGTCTCACAGGGTGATGGCTGGGGGGACAGAACCCTCTTAGCCATCCTGGGGGGTTCTCTGCATTCCTGTCCATAGGGCGAGTGAGCTGCTCCTCTTCAACCCTCAGCCCCTGGGTCTGTCTGTTTCATAACACAAATTGACGATAAAAGATAAGGGGAGAGTGCCTATCATGTTTTAACCCCTTAATTCCTTGTCTCTCTTGTGTCTCCACAGCACAGAGCCCCACTGCAGCAGACCCCTTGCAGCAAGCCTACGCTGGAGTGCAGCAGTACGCAGGTCGTTAGTATTAACACTTTCTCCCAATAAACCTTTCTCTTCTCTAAAGCCATTACCCTCTGAACACACCTCAGGGGGCTAAGGGAAGGGAGAATTTCACTGATACAGGGACAAGCTGGGGGCCACAGACTCCCAAATTCAATTTGCACAAACATCAAGATACTCAGGGTCTTCTCTCACAGAGGAGGCAACCTGCTCCCTTTCCCAGGGAAAGGCTCCCACTGACCTGCACCACAGTGAAGCTTCATCCACAGGACTATGTCTGGTCTGGTCTGGTCTTAGCACAGTGCGCAAGTGCAAATTCAGGCCACTGCTTTGGAGGCCACTTTCTAAAACAGGTCTCCTGAGTGCTGCAGCAAAGAGGGAAGATGGGCAGCCAGACCCTGCAGAGCCACTGCTGCTCTGCCTGGCAGAGTACAGAATGCCGGCACACACTCATTTTTTTAGGGTGTGTCTACTGGGCATGCCTCAGTTAGTCAGTCTGAGCCTTGCTTAAGAGCTACCCAGACATCCCCCTGCTTCTCAGCAGATTTCACCACATCTTCCCATGGGTCAGCTTCCACTCGTGTTGCCCTCTGTGCTGAGCAGCTCCTTTGCAGTTGATGGACTGACACCAGCCAAAGTGACCTGGTGCAGACCATGACCCTGCCGTGTTCAGCCTCCTCTCACGAGGTGTCCATGGCCAACGTTGCGAGGAAGCTGCCACCCCAAAGTCATTATTTCCTGTGGTAACTGGAGCAATCATGGGCTCCCGCTGAGGAATGGCTATTATCTCATGTCAGCGCTGTATCTGGAAACTTAATTTAATTCTCCATGTAGGGCTTCATTTGCCGGTGTTTTAGTTATTGTCATTTATTGCTTGTGAGGTTTGATAGATGGGAAGCAACTCAACCCTTTGAGCTGTTAATTAACCCCTCTGCACACACATGGCCCCTATCCTCTTCTCTCTGGTCTTGCAGGCGACCCATAGTCTGTATTTTTAGCAGCAAGGCACATCATCTACCATCTGTGGTAGTGAATGGCTCCCCTTGTTTGCTTGGTGGGGGAGCTGAGATGGGGAAAATTGTTTAATTGCTGCTCACTGTTTCCACTGCGTTTGTGTGAGAGGGAGGAAGTCCCTGTGGGCGTGAAAGAAAATGTATATCAGAGAGTGTACTTGCAACTGTGTCTCTACAGCCTGTGGGCGCAGGAAGGGGGGAAACTCGAGTGTGCACTGTTTTTATGAGCATGGGAGTTAATCAGGGTGCCAGAGATGAGGTAGGGGAAAGGTGTGCACATGCTCTGCGCATGGCTGTCAGCGTGGGCATCTCCTCGCTGAGCTCCGGAGTGAAAGTGTTTGTCTCACCACCTGGAACTGTTGCGCGTCTCTGCTGGGAGTGGTCACAGCTGAGCCCCCCATTTACACTGCATGGCTGCCCTGGGTGTCACTGCTGACGGAGCTGGAGGGAGGGAGGATGCTCAGGGCCCTGCTGCATCCCCTGGAGCACAACCATGGCTCTTAGGCCACATCTCAGGCTGCACAAGATGGCCCTTCACTGACCCAAAACAGGGGCAAAGCCCACGTCTAGCTTGGTGTGGTGGTTTGGAGTGAAAACTGCTTGCTTCCCAGCACTGAAATCTGTCCTTCTTTCTTCTTTCTCTTTCTCTCCCCTGTAGCTGCTTATCCTGCTGCTTATGGCCAGATTAGCCAAGCGTTCCCACAGCCACCTCCCATGATCCCACAGCAACAGAGAGAAGGTGAGTAAAAGTGATACCTCCTGATGAGCTGTCCCCCTCTCACTGGTTCCCCTCCTCACACACCTAGAGAGCCCACTAAACACCCAATTGCTTTGAAACCCTGGTCCACTGAGTTTTTCTCCATTTCCACACATGGCACGGTGTCACTGTCACCAAAGGCACTGTGGAGGAACATCCATGTAGGGAATTGCTGATGAGATCTCTTCAGTCTCCACGGAGGAGAGCATGCTGGTATGCATGGGACATGGAAAGACCAGCTAGCAACATAGCCATTAACATCCAGTGGGGGCCTCTGTTTGAGGCAAGCAACAAGGATGCAGATAAAAATGCAATTGTGTTGGAATAAAGAGCTTTACAGGAAACAAAGCACAAGTGGCCCTTCATTAAAAGCCAGTAATGTCATTTCAGACACCTGCTATTTGGAGAACAAGGACTTGCTATTTAGAGTAGCTGACCTAGTCCTTTCAGCCTTTCAGCCTCCACTGATAATCTGGAAACATCAATCAGACCTTGTAGACCACAATCCCTATATTAGGATGAGAAAAATCAAATAGTAAAAGTTCCTAATTCTTTGCAATGACTATGAGAGTTGCCTGGGTAATCTACTCCACAGGACTGGATGGCTTCACGGAAGACATGAAGAGTAAGGAGAGGTGAATCTACCATTTTTGCATGTAAATGCCTTGGGAGAAAACTGTGCCATGTAGTATTGCCTTTACAGTCAGTGGGGAGCAGTGGAATCCTCAGAGGCAACCCGCTGGGTGATTCCATTCCAGTTGTCCTCCAAGGAGTCCACTGCTCCCTTTTGACAAGAAGGAGAGGACTGCTTGCCTAAGTGAGACATTAAAGTCAGGTGCTCCAGCTTAGCAACTATCATTTTAAATAGTTACATTTTAAATTTTATCCTCTATTAGATCCACTAATTCAGACATATTCTATATTATATGTGTTATTATATGTATGTAATTACATTTAATATTTTAATACAGTGTAAGAGTCAGAATGAAATTAATCTAGATTACACTATCAAACTAAAACATTCTGATGATCCAAAACTACTTTGGGGGAGAAATCTCATTTTGTAAGAAAATTAGAAATGTCGTCATTTCCATCTAATTTGGAATTAATTTTTTCCTATGTCAGAATTTCCTGGGGAACACAACTTCCAGCTCCTGATTAGCTCTAGTACATGTCCCTGCTGTGAGAACAGATGCACAGACCTATCGTATCATTACAGAGATGTTTCCCCCATGCTGAAGGACTTTGCTTTTTATTACTTACTGGGGCTAGATTAAGCACAGGACAAAATGGCGAGCAGATCCTTGCTCAGCAAAGCGCTGTGCCAGGAACCACCAGAAGCAGGGGAAAGCTGTGGTGCACACTCTGAAGATCCTCTGAAGATCCTGAAGGCCTGAAGACCCCTGTGTTCACAAGGCATGGTGTGCCTCTGTGGGTTAGGAGTGAGTGTCACCCAGTGGACGAGTGATAGCTCTGCTCCCTCCTGTAAGCAGCTGGCATTGAGAATGAGGATGACTGGAGGACAGCAACATGAGACAAACCACCAGTCCAGTGCAGGATGCCATTCCCAGTGTCTCATTTTCCTGCAGTGTTGAGAGGCTGTGGCTTTCTCTGCTTCTTGCTAGAGGAAAATTCCCTAAAGCACAACATTCCCCTTTAGCAGAGGGTCAAGACCTTTAAGCGTCTCTAACATTTAACAGGAAAACACAGCGAGAGGGAACTCTAACAATGATAATAACAATGCTCAGTGCTGAGGAGAGTACTTTAGGCTTGCAAAGATGTGCACAAACATCGATTCGTTAGTGAACCAGCCCTAGCACCACAACAACACCACATTAACATTCTTAATAACAATCTTATCTCTCCACTCCTGGATCCCAGTTGGATAACAAGCCCGGGGACGTTTTGCTGCTGCAACACTCCTGTAGAGATGAGTCATTACTTCCACATGAGCGCTGAGGCTGCTGGCAGCTGACAGGGCGCATAGGGTGGAACAGATCCAAAACTATCAAAGCTCAAGATAAAAATCTTGATTCAGGCCGTGTCAACCACACAAAACTTGGAGGTAATTTTAAGTTTGTATGGTGTTACTCATCTTGGTGTAGTTTCTGAAACTCGGAAGTACAACTTCGAGGTACAAGTTTGCAACTCTTATCTGTGCTGTGCTCAAACATTCTGGGCAAGCAGATGCAGAAGAGGCAATGAAATTCCAGCCTCTGAATGTTTGCGGTAGAGGTGAGGTGTGCAGCTGACCTAAGTGCTGCAGCCTGACTTCATACAACCTCATGGGACAGCCCAGTTTTAATTACTGCTGGAAATCAAGCCTTGTCATGGCCTTTTCTCATGACATTACCTTCCGGTTCTGAGGTGCGATGATGGCCAGCTGATGTCAGAACAGGTGTATAGAGGTCACTTACATTGGTGGACACACAGGGAGAGGTTGAGTCTGCCCCGGTGCTAAAAAACTGACAATGAGCTCAAGTGTGAGGGGCATGGGCAGAGCAATCAATACTCAGGCTTGCTCAGGCTTATCAATGGCTTGGCTCAGGTCCAACTAAGCCGAACCAGCCATGTGGTTCTGCGCCCTCGGTCACAGGTTTTTCCATTATCCAGCACGGTTTGCCTGTAATCTACAGAACATCCATAAACTGTGCAGTCCTTAAAGCTCTCTTTGCCTTTTTGTCCAAATCAAGGCTAACTGTGCTTCTCCTATATAAATGAACAGAAGTGGATGGATGTCATAAAATGTACACGTCATAAAACCAAGAGCCATGGCAGACATCAGTGTTGAAACGAAACTTCGTTTTTTCTGATGATGTGTCGTGGGGGTTAGATTTCAAGATGCACTACAGCCCTTTTGAAAACAAAAGTAAAGCCTGTAGTAAATAATTTTATTACTGTATTCTGCCCTGAACTGCCAAGGATAATGATCCCCAATACCCCATTAACTCTGTCCAAAACAAGAACCTTTTCTCCAAAAAGAGAGCTGGAATCTTCATTAAGGTTTTTCCATACCAACTGTGTTTTTTCTGTTGTTCCAGTATCCTGAGCAAGTCCCTTAGTCAGTTCTCAGTGCACAAATGCAATGAGTTCTAAGATCTTTAAGCATTCTGAGATGAACAACAAATGGAATAATAAATTTTTGGGGGTTGGAAGGGACGTTAAAGACTGTCCAGTTCCAGCTCCCTGCCATGGACAGGGACACCTTCCACTAGACCGGAGCTCCATCCCCCCGGCCTTGAACACTGCCAGGGATGGGGCATCCACAGCTTCTCTGGGCAACCTTGTCCGGTGCCTCATCACTTCCATAGCAAAGAATTTCTTCCTTATGATCTTGTCTTTGGTTTCTTGAAAATATACATAAGTATACAATCAGAGAGCCATACACACCAACACACAGGCTTCCATGGGGTGCTCAAATTAACCTGAATCAGGGGAAAAAAAAAATCCAAAAAAGCTGTAAGGACTGAGGCAAACAGATCTTGTTTTGTGAGTTCTTTACCGAGGGCTCTGACTGTGACAGGTAACTTACAGACAAATTTAACAAAAAGTAACTTGTTAAATTCTAACGGTGGAAATTTCACATGTGAAGGTGACGAAACAAATCAAACTATCCCATTTTTTTGTTCTCAGAGGCAAGTGGAGTTTTCAGCATTGGTAGTTAGGAAAAACCCCTCTGTAGCTGGGAACAAAGTGAGTTTGGCCTTGAATATCTGGGTCAGTAGGGGAAGCCACAGCACAGGTTTCCCAGGCGCATTTTAGTGCTGAGCTGGTCCATGAGAATGGTCCCTGCTTTTTCACACCCTCCCCGGTCTCTTCCTCTTGGTGTCTCAGTCGTGTGAGCAAAAGTTGATTTCAAGGTGAACTAAGGTTGTTCTCTCCTTGAGCCCAGCCCAAAGGTGGTGTAGTTAAAGCTGTGTGCCTCCTGGTCTGCCTTATGCCCTGGTAGGTGTTTCTCAGCACACACAGGCAGAATCCCTGCTCATGCACAACATGTCCAAGACCCCAGGAAATGCAGCTGGTATTTTTGAAAGAATTGGCCAGTTTTACAGTGAAAACTGCTGGCTCTGGTGATGTCAGTGGGAATTTTGCCACCAACTGCAGCAAAGCCAAAATTTTACCCATTTTATTATAATGTAGATCTCAAATCCCACAGCAGAAGTGCTCTGGGGCATGTTCAGATGAAGGAATGAATTTTTTCCCTGTTATTCTGGACCGTGGTCTGCTCCTGGGCAGAATTTTCTCAATTTTAACAGACACCTAAGGGGGTTAGTGTTTGTTTAACACTTTCAGACTGTTTCATATCTAGCTTATTATGCCAATAACTCTATATTGTGTGGAAATGGATGGCAGCAAGGATTGGAAAAGGGATAGTTGCTCAGTGAGAAGACTAAAGAAGCAGACAGGAGGTGGGGGGAAGCTGGAAAAGCTTGGCATGAAATAGGGGAGGCTGATTATGGGCCACAGAGGTTCAAAAGTAATTTAGCTAAGCAGATGACCGGGTGCCTAATTAGTTAATTATCCCACCATACTACTATCCCCCCCATTTGGAAGAAACCCTGTTACCATCCTCATGACCTTTAGGAAATGCACAAGATGCAAAGGATCAGCTGTTCCTTCATGACAGTCCTTTTAGCAAATTAGTGGGGAAAATTGTGCTTAGCAAATATTCATTAGGGCTTCATTTTCCATTAATCCAAAAGGAAATGTGGAGAGCCTGTGACTTCAATCATGCTGAGGCCCAGGAATTTTAATGAGCTTTAAATGGGCATCTGCCAGAATCCTGACTTTGCCGTACTTCTCTTGCCAGCCGGGGGGATGAGTAATGGGTAATAAAAGGTGGGAGCATCTAGGCGAACTCCTCTCCCTAACAGGAAAGGCAAAGTTGTAATTTGCTGTGTTATGACACTGTAATTATGCCCTGGTGAAGGAAACGAGAGTATTAAAAAACCCTTTCCTTCCCCACACTGTGCCCCAGACGTAAAAAGGGGAAAGGTGACTGAGTCAGGTCATAGGGTTGTAGGCACATGGGCTAGGGGGAAGGAGGAAGCCCTCCTTCTGTCTCACCTCTAACCCTTTTGGCAAAGGGCACACAATGTATCCCCTTCATCTCGACCCCTCTGAGTCAAGCAGAGCTGGAGTTACCTGTCGAGGTCAGTGCAGAGCTGGGCAGCAGCTGGAAGTACCTTTAGAAATAAAATGATGAAAAAAAACAATCCCCGTCTCAGCAAACTATACTGTTTTCTGCTACAGAATACTGCAAAGGTTTTAAATGTTTAATTTTTTTAATAAAACCACTTGGACACACCTGCCCCTTTTTGACTGTTGATCAAGGACAGCATGCATAAAAATAAAAGTCAGGTTGAAAAGTTGCATTCTAGGCTATTTGACCAGAGGCAGGTTCGCGCTCTTCTACCCCAAAAATACAATTTCTACAGAACATTTTTGAGGGTATCTACTTTAACTTCATATTCCAGCTTAAGACTTCTCTCTGGATGTTTTCCAAAACACACTCTGAAATCGGTAAGATTATATGTTACAGGATTGAGGCAAAAAAGCCAATCCCTCTTGATTTGGATTTAAATCCACCTAAAATCTCTCCTGCGGAACTCCCCAGAATGGAGGACATGGCCTAACTGTCCAGACCTGGGGGAGACTTCAGGCTGAGTCAAGCTGGGGGAATGAATGTGAAATTCTACAAAACAAGATGAGCCTGTGGGTTTATGCATACCTTTCTGCTTATTATCATCACCTGTGTGATGTTATTGCCATCACACAGATTCAAGAAGAATAATGAAACTTCTGCATGCAGACCCTGGGAAGAGGCAAGGGATAGTGTGGGTCACCCAAAATTCTACAGATTATATAAGATTATGAGGAACAAAGAAAATCTATGAACCATATTCTTTCATTCTTCGTGTTCTTATTCCTCCACTCTGTTCTTTCCATGGCCACATGTGCTGGTGCATTCCTCTCTCTCTAGATTTTGTCCTGGTGTCCTGGGAAAGCTATTGAAGTTACCATAGCATCTAGGTGACTATTTGAGTTCCTGGTCTTCTACTTTGTCCATTGCTCCAAGAGTCTACAGGCTGCTTCCTAATGTGACCACTCACCAGTCAGAGAGAGAAGATGCCAAAGTAAATCTACACCATGTGCTTTCTTGTACCCTATTTCTCCTCATTCATGGGTCTTCTTTTTCTCTTGATAGGACCAGAGGGCTGTAACCTGTTTATCTACCATCTGCCCCAGGAGTTTGGGGATGCTGAGCTGATGCAGATGTTCCTGCCTTTCGGTAATGTCATCTCCTCGAAAGTGTTTGTGGATCGGGCGACAAACCAAAGTAAATGCTTTGGTGGGTAAAGATAACAAAACAATTAGATTCATCCAGGAAAGGGCTTTCTCTGAATACTTTACCTTTCAAACTGCTTTCTTTCTGCTTAAGCTTTATGATTTCTCTCAATTTACTCCTGTCAATACTTTCCCCCTTCCCTCTTTCTCTCCTGATTGTCTCATGCTCAGAGTTGTGTGCGCTGCTTTGAGGTGAAGGGTTGGCATCTCACCAGCAGCAAGGTGCTGCAGACACCGGTGGGGTCAGAAAATATCCCCCCATGTAAGGGGAGTTGAGGAGGGTGCAGAAAAGATTAAAGCACCTGGAGTATCATGGAGGGGGTTGGGCATAGGTGAAATGATGAAATCAGCAGAGAGATCATGTTGCAGAAGGGGAATTTCTGTACCTAAGGAAAAGGAGAAACAGGTCCTGGGGTTGAAGGGAAGACAGAGCTGTGGGGGCAGCTTTCCTGCAGCTGTGACGGATTAGACTGCAAGGGGGTAAGGGCTGAAAATCTGCTGAGAGCCTGGTCTTCTCTGGGGGGATGGCTGCTTGGTGGATCCCATTCCGACATGCTCTGAACCCACTAGACCTGAGGCAGTAGCCCAGCAGATACTGATGGGCTGAGGCAACCCTGTGCCTCAGCTGACAGGCTGTGCCAAGGGGCTGGGTTTGAAAGATGCACCCAGATCACATAGCTCTGGCCTCACTTCTGTCTCAACCCCACCAGCTGGAGCAGAGAAAGAGCGCAGCCTGAGCTGCCGGTGAGCCCCAGGCAGGGACACCCTGAGCTGCACCCACAATGGGGGGGCTCAGCCAGCCAGCAGCCATGGGGTGATGTATGTATGGGCTCTCACTGGGATAACACCATTTGCAAAGCTGGGGCTGTTAAGGGTCCCTTCTGCCAGTGTGGCAGCATGGGGACCCTGCCACACCTGACCCTATCACACCTGGTGGACAGGGGATCTCCCACAGCCATGGGCCCACCACTGAGAACTGTAATTTTTGATTCTCTGCCATCCTGTGCCTCTTGCAGACCCTCCCTGGGAAGTGCAACAGAACAAACTACTGCTTTTCTTTTCCTGTTACTTGCAGCTAATCTGGACTCTGTCTCTCAGGCAAACTTCCAGAGTTAAGAGTCATTGGAGTTTTCATTTGGTTTTAAAACCACTCTCAGTCTCCACACTATGCTTTCTTTCCATGCTGCCTTCCCCTTTCCCCTCCTGAACAGCCCACCTCCCAAATCTCTTACCTCATCCCTTGCTACCCATGGTGCATGTCAGAGAGTATTTCGAGAGTTTCGTGCCCATTCTCTATGCACAGTTCTCCTGCCCATCCACAGAGAGTCTGAACAGGCTATTTTCCCTTTTGCTTGAAGAAGCCCTGACCCCTTATAAGAGGGACACAGCCCTCCCAGTCACCAGGAGTCACTGGGTTGTTACAGTCTCTAGCACTAGAGGAATGAAGGACAAAGAGTCTGGCATGCAGAGGCAGTTGGCAAACTCAAATTAGAACTCAAAACTATGAATTAGCCCAAATGAATCCGGAGCCCACCTGCTTTTTATATATAAATTATATATATATGCACAAAATCTCATAACAAGTTGAGCAGACCAGCACATCTCTCGGTGACACTGAAAGTAATTCTCCAAAGAGACCCATGGATTAGTAATGGACCTTTGGCAGTGAAATTGTCATCGACGTTTAGAGGAATTCTGGGCCTGCTTCTCCACATACCGAGAAGTAAATGGAGAAATGAGGTGAGAGCCAAGCCCAGCAAGGAAGAATGCCTTCTGGACAGCTATGAGCCTTATCCCCACTCGGTTCAAAGGCTCAAGGCTACAAAGCCTCATGAGGACACTACACGCACCCCCTTTGTGGGCAGGGTTTTGGGGCTGCTTCAGAGATACTGTGAGATTGAGGTTGAGAGTTAAGCAGGAACTGAGGAGTCTTAGCAGAAATTTTTCTTAGCATTGAGTTACTGGAGAAACTAAACATCAGCTTGTTGGATGAAATGAACTCCAAAACTCACTGTGGGATACTGAAGGCTGAAATAGGAAGGTACTCCTTGGAAGTGTCGATTCAGGCACATAGACAAATGAAAGAAGGAATTAGAGATTGCTGGTGGATCTTAGTCACCTTATATTAGCTTCTGAGACAGAAATACCCAAATCCAGTCAGTTTGAGGTCCCAGGTGTCAAGTCCCAGTTTTCTCTGGATTTCACGTAATTTCCCAGAGCTGAGTGCCTGCTGTGACTGCTGGTCTCAGAAAATATGTTGACTATGCTCCCTCGTCCACCACCTCCAGAGGGATAGAAACAGCAGAAGCACAAGTAGCCAACTATCACAGGTAGGTTATGCTGCTTTTCAAACCCTCCCCACCCTTCTGACCTTCAGATTTAAAGAAATGTAAAAGTATAAAATGTATTAGAGGAAATCAGGTCTTTCATTTGTTTTGCAAAGTCTACTGAAGCTGGCATTTTTGTTCAGGAAATAAATTTAAATTAAAAAAACCCTCTACTTTTCCTAAAGGAAAAGAAGGGATTTTATTAACTTTGAAAGTAAGAAAATTCCTTCTTTTCTGCTTAAACATTTCCCAAAACTCAACATGTAAGAACATAGCATTTGCATTCTATTTCACCTTTTTTTTTAGTGCAGCTAGAGCTCTCCAACTGCTAGCCTGGGGGGACAATTCTGTCTGGCCCCAGAAAGATATTCCACTATTATATGACCTTTTAAAAAATATCTGCTATGCAGATCCCAAATAAATTGCTGTAACAGAGTTTAGCCCCAGGTTGTCGAGAAATTGTCAAGAAGTCCTGCTTTAGACAAACTTTAAAAATTCTATGGAGAAAAATGTCACCACGTTTTTTTCCATGGGTACAGAAAAAAACTTTATTCGTCAGCTTTGTCTCACTACTGAACAACCTGTAAGCAGCTGGCACAAACTGAACGAGTCAGTAGAGCAGCACGTCAAAATAGATCTGTGAACTGTGGAGGGCCACGAGGAGGATCAGGGGGCTGGATCACCATTGCTGTGAAGATGGGCTGAGAGAATTGCTGTTGTTCAGCCCAGAGAAGGCTCCAGGGAAACTTGATAGTACCTTCCAGTATTTAAAGTGGCCGTAAGAGAGCTGAGATGGACTTCTAACAAATCCATGTACGGATAGGACAAGGGGGAATGGCTTTAAAGTGAAAGGGGAGACATAGCTTAGCTATCAAGAACGAATTCTTGACTGTGAGGGTGGTGAGGCCCTGGCACAGGCTGGACAGGGAAGCTGTAGATGTCCCATCCCTGGAAGTGTCGGAGGCCAGGTTGGGTGAAGCTGGGAGTAACCTGGCCTAGTGGAAGGTGCCCCTGCACAGGGCAAGGGTGGTTGGAACTTGATGAACTTAAAGGTTCCCTCCAACCCAAGCCATTCTATGGTTTCATTCCTTACTATTTGGCTCTGAATTCTTGCCTGCATTTTGAACACAAATTTATCTCTTTTGGCTAATACTGGCAGGGTAGTGTTGGGGCAGCTGCAGGAGTGTTAGGAAGAAAATGAGAGCAGAAACAAGTCCTTCTCCTGGTTTCTGGAGTCCATCAGCCTGCAGACAACCACTGCACATGCTAAAGAAACCATGCTGTGGTCAGAAAGACTTTGACACTCCCAGTTTAGAGGCCACTGCCTCCTGGCTGACAAGGACCAGCAGGGAATGCCAGCTGCAGCAAACACCAACACCAGATACAAAATGTGAAAATGCTCAGAGTATGTCTGTTGTTTTCCCTAGCGGGACTGCCTGCTCTACTGTGTAAGACTGCCTGAGAAACAGCCCTGACTTCTTTCTGGAAAAAGTAATTTAGTCTGGGAGGCTTCTTTGCCTATGACTTTCCTTCTGCCGCACACATCCAGGCTAGACCCAAATCCTTCATTTTCTCTTATAATTTTTCAAACCTGTGGCTTTTTTTTTTCTCCCCTTTCCCTGTCCTGATGCAGCTGCAATGTGGCCAAATGCACACCATCCTTCTCCTTCCCGTTCACCAACACCCTGTCTATCCCCACAGCCTGAGGCTCCATCACCGACCATATCTGCATCCCCTTGGGTTTCTCCTCAGGCACTGTCCTGTCCCCATTCTTGTCTTCAGACTTAGTGATTTCACCTTCACAGCTCTTCACCGTTCTGCCCTTCTCTCTCCTCTCTCACTGGTTCTTCACTCAATGCCCAGCTGACACCTGTAGCCCACACGCTCCTTTTGCAGCCAGCATGTTTCTCCAACTGGGCCGTGCTGTCAATTCCCAGTGAAATGGCAGGGCCACAGCAGGACTCATTGTCTCACTCAGGGAAAAATAACTTAGTTGGACACTCCTTGAAGACAGTGGGCTGGTCTGGGAAGACTTGCACAGAGGTAAAGTGTGCCACAGCCTGGATGTCAACATCTGCAGGAACCCAGCGCTTGTGTCTGTACAAGGCAGGGTTTGCACCGGGTCTCTCACCTTCCCGCTGTGTGTGTGTGAGCTGTTCTGTGTGTAGGTGTGCTAAATGCCAGAGGGCATGGATTTCATCTTTGTGCTGGTCTCAGTGGTTCTGGTGATAATTCTCCTCTCAGTTATGTAGACAGTTTAAATGTGAATAGTTTGTGTACGAGACTAAAAGAGAACTCCAGTAAAACAACACTATTAAGGCTGCTAAGGCAAGTAGGCAATGTGAGAAGGGCAGCTCTTCACCCTGCCCACTCATGGCTAATTCTACCTCAGTCATGGGGTGACGCTACAACACAGCCCAGGAACACTCACGGTTGTCTCATAAGACACATTTAAAGAAGGCATTTGAAGACATTAAGTTAGTGAGATACAGAGACAGACGTATTCTAGAAAAATGTTTTAACAGAGAAGAGAGAGAGCAAGGCATGTTTGGGCAGTATTAATTAGGAAGACATGTCAGAAATTAGAAAAATGAGAACATGGATGGAGAAGCAGAGGTCAAATGGTTATTCCAAAGTGTCAAATAAGATGTAGATAAATTAAAGCTGGAGGAATTGCTTTACTGGAACACTTGATTTGCTCCAGTCACCTCTTTCTGAGAGCAATAAGCACCTGGATCTGCCAGCTTTTTGCACACCATTGAGCAGCAGACACTGTCAGGCCAGTTCTGCTCCATGCCCCTGGTTTGTCCCCTACATGTCTCCTTGACATGTGCCTGTTCTCCATACCCACTAGTGTAGCAGCTTCAGGTTCTCCCCATGGGACAGTGGCTCCAGAAGGCTGTGAACAACCTGTCTTATTCCCAGAGAGACATTGTGGTTTCCCTCCACTCAGCTTGACACATTCTGACACCGCAGGTGTAAGCAACCACAAGTGACAGATGTTTTCTCCTTTTCTGCACATTCCAGATGCACTTTCACATCAGCAAAATGTCCCACCCCTTTTCGAAATGTCTCACATTAGACAAAACAAGGAGCATTCTAGCTTACAAACTGCAAGGGCTTCTTAGGTAGGACCATAGGTTTATATGTCCTAAAGGAAATATCTTGTTTGACTCCTAGTACAACATGAGCATTGAGTTTCATTCCAGATTCCTGCAGGGAGTGCATTTGAAAGTTGCTAATGGGCCACCTCATTTGGAAAATCATCCAGTCTTCTCTGAAGATGCCAAAATAGAGAAAATAACATCACTTGATGAGGGTCATAATAGTTAATTAAATTTGCTGTTAAATAATTCTATTGCCTACTAAACTCCCCCTAGCTTATGAAAAGAAACTGGGGAGACAAAGCAGAGAGATTAAAAGTGAGAGAAGCAGTGAGGAAAGAGAACTGAACACAGGAGGGGGTGAAGCTCGGGAGAAGGGCTGAGGGATGGGTAGAGCTTGTATCCTGTTATTAAAAACCTGCTGTGGCAGTTAAACTCTGCAGTGTGGTGGCAAAAAAGGTGGAGTGGGAGATGCAGGGTAGCAGGCAGGTCATGGTGATCTACAGAGTTTCAATCTGGAAGCTGAAATAGAAAGAAGAAAGATGCATCAAGAGAATAGGGCACTGGCAAAGCTGTAGAGGGCCCTGGGACCAGGGGCATTGCATATTAGGTCTAAAGTGCATTGGCAGCACTCCACAAGACATAGGAGTGGAACAAGGGACCCTGAAGTACATTAGGAAAATATTGTTCAGCACCTGCTGACAACGTGCCTCCAATATGCCCTGCCAAATATGGTAGTTTCTCATTTAATAAAAAAATATTTTTAAAGAAAGGCAACAACTCTCCATGGGTTCATCCAGGAAAATGAGCAGGTGCAGAAGTGAGGTGTTGTAAAGGAAAGAAATTCCAGTTGCATGTTCATAGCCCATATGGGTGATCATGGGTCAACCTAGCTATGCAGCTTGGGTTCCCCTTCTTTGGGCAGTGCACTGACTCCTTTGCACAGGACTTCAGGATTCATGGATGAGGAGAGTTATTTATCAGATCGAAGGGTTTGGGGATTTCTTTTCTCATTCTTCTTTAGGCAAACAGGAAATTCTCACCAGATAGATGCATTATTAGAAAGGACTTGAGGCATGCAGCTCTGTTTCTTGCTTTTTACTACAATCCTGATTTCAAATTGCCTAAAGAAAGTCTCTACCTGATTCTTTCTCCATGTAGCCCATTGAATTGGGCTCTGTCCTTTATTTTGCATGATCTAGTGGCAATACATTGTGTTTCAGGGCCCTGGAAAGTCTGCCTGTCATTCCCATACGGCTACAGCCTACAGATCAAAGCTCAAAGAGCAATGGAAGAAGCCACTCTTTTGCATGCCTGAGGTTAGACAAAATAAAACTGATTTTCCAGGCACATTAAGCATGCCCGACCCCTGATACGTTTCGGTTCAGATCAGCCCCTATTTGTTGTGGTCCTGTCCACTCTGAAGGACCCAGCACAGCCACAGAGCCAAGGAGAGATCCATAAGGTGTGTCCAGCTCAGCTGGAAACTAATTCAAGGGGAGGAGGACACCCTCAGTGGTGTGCTTTGAGCTCTCAGAGAGAAGAGGAAGGAGGCATAGAAGTTTAATACTTGCTAGCTACTCCCTGACATACTCCAAAGCAGCCAGGCTCTGAGATTTCAGGTCTGCAGAGTGTGAATGGAACTCTTCCAGCTGATAGGGAAAGAGTTGTGTGAGTAAGAAAGAGAGGGAGCTGTTCATCAAACTCTCTGTACAGCACCTCCAGCCATTGCAGTTGGTTGGGGGAGGCTTTAGGGGGAGGAGGAGGAGCGGGAGAAGTATTAGGGCTGTGAGCCACTATTCATTTACAAACTATAATTAATTTGATGTTTAGATTAATTTCTGATGCACTCTCAAAGGTGCACTGAAAGCATTTTTCCTTTATTATAATGTTGATTGCTTATTGGGGAGATAAATCTAACTGTCAGTTATGCACTGACTTACCAAAACTTTCAGACCAAGCAAGCATGTATGCATAAGGAACAGCTGTTTGCAGCTCTCCAGTTAAAGGGACAGCTGTGTCTTTTCCCAATAACTCACATTAAAGAAAATCTATATGTTGTGCACAGAGACTTCTGCTTTCTTTTGTAGCTCAACAATTTATTAGACAAGAATATGTTAGCAGAATCTGTCTTCTATTCATCTGGCTGTCCATACGTCTATCACTGTTCTATCCATCTCTCCCCACAAGTCTACCCAGAATCTTGATGTCATGGGTATGTGTGTACATACCTATTCACATGTACACTTACACCATCATTTCAAATGTTCTTACTCCTGGGGTAATTAGATGTAGGAACTCATTCCTGGAGGGTCATTGTGGCTACTCCTTCAGTGACGTTCAAAGGGGAAGTGGTCACTGTCTGACTAATGGAAAAAAAGCACTGTTGAGAGTTAACGCCAGAGGAGGAGTTTTAGAGCTACTTTTATTCCAGTCAGAAGTTTCTGTTCAGAAGTCAGAGTAATGACCCATCCAAGAGGCAGGCCCATTTCTGAACTCAAAGTGCTGGATTTGGGGAGTGCACATTTAACACATCCTACTCTTGTGAGACGGCAAACTCACTACAGCGTTTTGTCTACCCATGGCATCTGGGTTTATTTTTTTTTTCCAGGATCTCTGATGCAAGGAAAATTCAAGCTGGAGAATGGACGAGTCTCTATCCATCCACCCAGCCATCCATCCGCCCATAAATCTATCCTCAACTTCTTTGTCTGGTTTCTATACCACCCATTATGTCTCATCCACTGCACAGATCTGCTCTTCAGCATCTTGAAGTCTGTTGGCTAGTTAGTTACTGAGCAGCTATTCAATAGATCCTCATATCTTCATGCTTGGCCTCAAGCCTTCCTTCCACACCATATTCAAACTCTGCCATGAATATGAATTTATTTTTATTTCCTCACCTGTTTTCCTGAGACCCTTCCCAGCAGAGCATTTGAGACGTTCGCAGAGCTAAGTAACAGCATTTTGATGGTGCTCAAGGTGTCCTCATTTCACCAAGGGGATGATGAGCCAGAGAAAGATATCCAAAACACTTTATTGGTCTTAGATTCCTAATCTGAGTCGCCACAAGCCAAATCAGTCTGTTTGCCTGTGTTGTCTAAGAATTTAGCAGAATGCAGGGCATGCTGTGTTTTTTTCTGCTTCAGGTGCAGGTATAGGCAGCAGTCTTTCTACCAGTGAAATCTCAGGTCATGCACCAAGGGAAGAGGAACACCCAGTTAAGCTTCATCTTCACTGAAAACTAAAAGAGGCCTTACACATCTGCAAAAAACTCTCTGCCACCATTTAACATATATTTTTAACATTTGTGTGCTATTATTGCAATGGGACCATGACAATTAAGCCGTGGCTGGACCTTGCCTGGGCATGACTCAGCAATGACATGGGACAGGGACACCCACTTTTGAGAGAAAAGAGAATTTAATGACATAGATTCAAGCCATGGTGTACCACTGGCACTCAGAACCCGTTCGATTTTATTTAATTGTTAAAAAACAGCCTAGACATCTCACTAAAGAAATTCTGTGATACATTATATACTCAGTGAACCTGGGATGTCCTGGCAGAAATAGGGACAAATTCCAGTTTTCCAAGGCAACATCTGTTGTACAACTACAAAACCATCCTTTCCCTGCCTTATTTACTGTCTGAATTCCAACACTTGCAATAACAAGTCTGATACATTGCCATTTTTCTTGCCCTGTTATGTTATTCATTCTCTACAGTAATTAAAACAAGGATGCCATGAAAGAGAAAAATACAGAAATGTGTGGTTAGAAGCAATGCCTTTATGCATATACAAAGCAATACAGAATTAAAATTTTATAGGTAACATAATTTCTTGCATTTCTAACTCGAGTGCTTCATTTTGCAACATTATCATTGTTTCAATTTATGGTTGCATGTGGTATCTTCCCTTCTCAAGTAAGTAAACCTAAATAAAAAAATCCCCAGATGAGATTAGCCTCTTCAAATAGTATATATTGACATATTCAAAAGCTGTCATCAGGGTAACAACTTGTAGACCCCCATAAAAGCAGGTATATCATTCTTAACCATTTCTGGTTTCATCTATTTCAAATCCCCAAAACCAATTCAGCATCAGCTCTGCTCTCCCCAGTGTTGATCTGTCATATCACACAAGTATTTACATTATTTATATATATATATATATATATATAAGATTTGCATTAGTATGTACATTATACAAGTACTAGATGTACATTTATTCAATAATGAATATAAAAACTTGCAGACACAAGTTATTGCAAACAATGAAAATTGCTGAACAATTGTTTAAATTTTAGCAACCTTCTCCAGTGCTTGCTGGCCTTCAAGGTGGAGAGTTTTTCCTTGTATTCAGTCTGAACCTCCACTGTTTCAACTTATGTTCCCTGTCTCTCATTCTCCCACCATGCACCCTATGAATCATATCTCAAGTTGGAAGTGATCCATAAGGATCATAGAGCCCAACTCCCTGCTCCTCCCAGCACTACCTAAAACTAATCCATGTGATTAAGAGCATCATCCAGATGCTCTGTAAACTCTGACAGGAAACAGATTTTCTCTCTTTTGGACAACACGACCTAAAAATCTGATTGTGTTCTGACCATTTAAAGGTGAAATTCTTCTAAAGATAGGTCTCTGCTGACCCTTTAAAATCTTTCTCTAGAAGGGTCTTCAGAAATTGTAAAGCCTTTACCCAGATCTTTGTGCATCTTCTGACATGGCTGAACAGGTTCCAGAAGGATTATTGTGTTGCTAGGTTTTTAAAATTTCTAATGAGAGATTTTTTGCCACTGGTTTGTTTTTGGGGTATTTTTTTAAGGGGTGGCTCATATTTTTACCCAATCTCTTCAAATTAAGATCCCTCTCCAAACTATCAATAAACATCATGCCTTTCTCAGGTCTTTAATTTTTCTGTTCAAAGGCATTTTCAAAACCATGTTTTCAATACACAATTCTATTCCTCTTATTTCAGTAGTTAAACCACAAGCTTATTTTTCAGTCTTCTACCCAAGGGTGGATCAAGAGCTCAGACGGGTCATTGGGCAGAGGCCCCAGAGCCAGTACTAGATCAAGATGTAGTCAATCTGGGATATGATTCAGGTCCCACAGACTGAATGTAAGTCTTCTGAGGGACTCCAGATGGTTCTTGATGACTGAGATCTCCAAGATTCAGGCCTTTGAAGGCCACTGACAGGGAACGTTCTGCTGGCAGACCCACAGGAATCTATCAGTGTCTCTGCTATAATATGATGATGTTTCATTCCCACTGATGTTGTTGAAAAAAAGAAGCCAGACAATAATTTCCTTGTCCTTTGAGGGTGGTTGAAAACATGGAGGTCTTACAATGATAGTGAAAGTACCACAAATGGAATAGCAGTTTGGATCTGGAGATGTTATCTTCCAGCTTAAAATATACCTGTACAACTCTTTACTTGCTCTACTTGCTATCCATCATAGGTCAGTGCCAGTTCACAACCTCCTGGCCTAGATATTGAGAGATTTTCTCTTTTCTTTTCCTTTCCCAGTGACTCATTGAATATGAGGAGGTTTGTTTTCCTGTTGAGTTCACTTTTAGTTTGGTTAGCTGTTTTTCACACGGTCGCCTCCATAGAAAGTAAAATATTCCTTCAAAAGCCATGGCCAAAAACTGTTCATCACCACTTCTGGCTTCTGAACAGAAACTCCCAGACTGTTGCACTGGAGAAGCTTCAGGCCTTTCTGTCTCTGTTGGGTTGTCCCAAACTACCCACAATGATGTATCAGGTGTTCAGCAACCAGAAAGGAAGGGGTGAGAAGTTGTCCATCTAAGTAATGGTCAGCAAGAGTAAGATGGGAAGATTCTGTGCATTGCTGCACAAAGAATGGATCTATTTCAGAGGTTCCCTGGGACATGAGAGAACTGCTAAAAAATAGTGACTAGTACAGTTCACAGTGCGGCTTCCTGATAGGATTTCCTGGTTTGTTTGGGTGGGTTATTTTTTGGGTTTTGGATTTTTTTTCTTGATTAGCCCATGAAGGAATTTCCTTACCTACTATGAAACATTCTCAAGAAGAAGGTCACTTTTTATGATGCTTGTCTCTTATAGACCAAGAAGGATCACTGACGATTTCAGTAGTTGCCTTGTTCATACATGGCTTCTTTATCAAAAAGTCACAAATGGAGCAGGATCCAAGAGAGAATCTGGGAGCAAAGAAATTAGATTTAGATGAGAAATGGATTGTGACATGGCTGGCGGGAGCTTCAATAATTATTTTCATCTGGTTTACTTTGGAAACTTCAACAAAACAAATGTAAAAATAGCCTTCATTTTGATTCAGTAACAATCTCAGTGCATCCTTAACTGAGCGTCAGCATCTGCTTAGAACTTGTGTAAAACCTCCATTATACTCATTCATTATTTCCAGTTTCGCAATGGAGAAAAGCAATGTATCCTCAAAAGTTCACCTGCTTTTTTCAACCATGTGCTTTCCCTCATAAACCCTACCTTGGCACAGGTTGACATCAGATGTTTTCAAGGAAGGCTCAGAAAACAAGTCAAGAAGGGTTCCATCCATTTCTGGGAGCAGTTAGGAAATAGCTTCAGTCCTACTCATCATTCAGGAAGAAAAAAAAGTACTATTTACTCATCTATGGGTGATTCATCTCTGGCTGTTTGTTTCTTGTGAGGAAGATCATCATCATCACCTGGACTGGAACATTACGTTTCTTACAGAAGAACCACAGTGCTTTTTGGCCACATCAGACATGTATGTATACTGGTCCAGTATTTGATTCATGGGATCTCCAAAAAATGGTTGAAGCCTCAATCCTTCACTTCTTCCATCAATTCATTGGATGGCTTCAACTCCTAAGAATGGGTAGAACTACAATCCATAGCATCAGACAAGCAATTGCCCATCCTTTAGAAAACCTCTGTTTACAGAAAAAAGAGAAGTTTTAATCTTTACTCCATTCTTATGATGAGAGATCTGTTGTAATTTTCTATATCAATTTTTTTACTATCTTTTAAAGAAAAAGTTGGTCCTGATCACGTGCCCAGATGTGTATGTAAGCCAAAACCTCGGATCACAGAATCATAGGATTGTTTGGGTTGAACAGTCCCTTAAAGATCTTCCCATTCCAGTCCCCTGCCAGAGGCAGGGACATCTTCCACTAGACCAGGTTGCTCCCAGCCCCATCCAGCCTGGCCCTGAATACTTCCAGAGATGAGGCATCCAGAACTTCTCTGGGCAACCTGTGCCAGAGTCTCATCCCTCTCACAGTAAAAAAATTTTTTTATACATCTAATCTAAATTTCCCCTCTTTAGTTTGAACCCAAACCAGATCTGACCATGCAGTAGTTTAAATTGTCAAAATTCTAGTCTAATCTTGAGTCTTACCCTTGTGCATTCAACATGAGTCAAGACAACAATTTTCCTATGAAAAATGAGCAAACACCCTACAGATTGTGAAAGAGAAGACTCTTAGGTGGAAAAGTCCATCTTGATCTCAATGACCGTATTCAGGGTCAGCACCTATGACCCCCTGCTTTCAGAGAAGACACTGATTCTTCTACCTGGATACTTCTCCATCTGGAGAGCATCCAACAGGCAATGCATGAAAACAGGCACCAACTTCTCTGCACGCTCCAGCTCATACCGATGCGATGCGGAGAGGTAGTTTCGTGCACAGGAAGACAGGAAGGTGACATAAGGAAGATACTTGTGTATTTCAAGCTACCTTCTGCACTGGGTGTTCTGACCTTTAGAGAAAGTTAATCATGCCATCTACTTTCACTCTTCATTTAATCTCCCCTTCCCATCTGTTCGGTTTCTCTCAGCTGGAAGCAAGATGAAGAACGAGTACCAGTCAGCCCTCTCAGTGGTCTGCAGACCACACTTTGGGGCCATTTATTATAAGGCATTAACATCAATTGTCGCCTCTATCATGAGTGTTCCCTCAATCCATCCCAGATTAGTAGGCAAGAACTGATTTTCTAAATGTCTGAAATGCAAAATGAACGATAGGCGACAGATACGCGGTATCAGAAGAGACTGTTCTGATCCTTTGGACTGAACTCTGAAATAACGTATGCCAGATGCCTCAGCTCATGTGACAGGTTAAAACCTTCTGCTTGAGTCATAGCATCTCTTTTAGAAAATCTCTTAATCAAGGTTTCATGTGATAGGTGCTCCACCCCTATTGCTAAACAAGATGTTTCCAAAATAGTTAATTACCTTCACTATTTAAAAAATGCAGACTTGGTGTCTTACTTCCATTTTAAATTTGTCATATGCCTGCTTCCAGATGGAAGAAATCAGCAAATTCTTCTTTTTGCCCCCTAATCTGAAAGAACCCCGTGTTTTAGTAGGAATTATTTATAGGCTATGGCCAGAAGTGTGTTTAACCTTCTCTTCAGTAAACTGTGGCCACTCTCATTACTCTTTCAGACCTAGAATTACTCTTCTACTTCTGAATAAGTATTAAAACTTATTTGTTTTGTAGAGCAATCACTAGAACTAAATGCATAATTCCAGTAAGGATCTTTCCTGAGCCATGCTCAGAGGTAGCATTACCATGTTATTTCTAGAGGATATTCAGCAGAGGTTAACTTCAATCCCAAAACTGTACTGAATCTGGGGACTTTGACAATCTCAACACAGTCCTGAGAGCTCATATATTTGGCTGTTATTATGACACCCATCTTCTTCTTAAAAAGCACTATTTTCTAATGAGGATTTCCTCTTTCTATGAGGGACCCACTTGCTTTTTCCTGCAAGATACTTAATTTTGCATTTGATTGGATTAAAATGGACACCCTTTAACTGTGTCCAGCCTACGCAGTGACCCAGGTCACTTACTTCTGTCATTATTTCACAATTTTTGTGTGATTGGCCAATTTTACCAGTAATTACTTCAAATGTCTTCCAGGTAATGTTAGAGAAATTGAATAGCACAGAGATTTCAGCACACTGCAGAAGGAGCCTACTGGAATCTCTGCAATTTTGTTTGTCACAACTGACAGGTTTTTTGATGGTCTCATTTCTGGGCTGATTTCATTTTCTGTAAAGAAGTGCTGTCTCAAATACTCCAGCAAAGTTTAAATACACTTTATGATAACTTACTTTACTCACCAAACTTGCAATTTCATGCAATCAATTCCATTTGATAGATGCTATGCTCCATGAAACTATGATGATTTGTACTAATTGTGTACCTTCAAATTCTTTGTCATATTATCTCATATCAAAATTCTTATGTTTTTTCTGACACTTATGGAAGTTTAACTAAGTTTATCAGGTCACCTAGTTTACATCCTTAAAAATTAATTCTAGATTTTTTCTATTCCTGGAACATTTTGAAGGTTTTCTAATATTCCATAAATTTCTAAAATGAACATTAACAGTTCAGCAAATTTCTGAGCCAATTCTTTGAATATTCTGAGTTTCCAATTATCTCATCCCACAGATGGGAAATATTTAATAGTAGTTGTTTAGCACAGTCGTCAGTTACTGACTGTTCATACATTAAAAAAATGAATGGATGGATGGATGGGATGGAGAGCTGGGTAGACAGATCTCTCATGGACATGATTAAACAGCAGTGGAAGGTTAAATAATCCAAAAAGTCATCCAACCCTATTAGACACCGGAAAACAGCTGAAGTGCTATGCCCTTGATCTGCAGACGCACTCCTTTATTGAGTATTCCAGTACCCATAAATCACCTTACAATACAATACCTTCCAATGCACACATACATTATAGAGCTACTTACATACAGATTGTATCCTGAAATTCTTCACAGCACTAAAAAATTGCGAGGCAGCCGCTAGTACATTGTGTAAAGAACACAGCAAGGTAAAGACCTTGCAAAGCAATTAAAGGGAAACCTCCATTCTCTGATAAGACTAATAAACACGGAGAAAGAGAAACGGAGCCGTCGTAGGGAACTGCTAGGAACCTGAAGTAGCAGGGAAGGTCTGAGGAGTAGGTGGCCAGGTCCTGATGGGGGAGACGGACAGGAGCCACTGAACTGCACCCTTCCCACAGGAAGACTAGTTTGATGTGAGCATCTTATTGCTGCCTTCACAGCAAAAAATGCCTCTCTAGATCTCACCTTTCCCTTGTCAGTAATGAAAGCAAGGAAACCATGTGCCAAGGGGACAGCTAGATTAATAACCAATTGTATCAATAAATAATTCCTTAATTATTGACTCCGATTTTTGGAGGAAGGACAGGAAAGCAAGGTCTCTGGTCTAACCAATTACCAGTGCTTTCTGCAGGTCCTTCCATTCTAGTATTCTTGGACACATGGCATGACTCTTGGGGCTGTCCTGTGTAGGGCCAGGAGCTGGACCCCAATGATCCTTGTGGGTCCTTTCCAGCTCAGGGTATTCTATGATTCTGTGGTTCTAGTCTGGCCAAGCTCCCTTCTTAGCCTGGGTAGAAGCACTTCGGACACAACGGAAGCAAGAGGCATGGACTTCTCCTTTTCTAGTGCCTAGGCCATGTGCGTGGCATTTCTTCTCTTTCTCTCCCACAGGCTGAGCAGAAGATCCTTGCTCTTCTGTTATTCTCATTTCCCTCTAGTAAAATGCATATGGGTTGAATTTCAAAAGGAAAAAGTTCAGAAATGCTCTCCTTAGCTAGTGACTTCTGTAACTGAAGGAAAAAGAAGCACCGAGAAAGATCCCTCATGGCAGTCAGACAAATACTCTGATGGCCAGAACTAGTAAAAAAAATCTCTGACCTAAAAAGAGTCAATAAGCAGTAATTTCTACTTGTTTCTGTTGCAGTCTTTTGCAAAGTATATCTCTGAGATGGCAACGAGTATCTGGAACGGATAAAAATACTCTTCTTAGTTTTAAGACAAGTTTAATATTCATTTCTTTGAGGTTCCTCTTTCCCTTTCCACTGCCTCAAGGCCACCTAGTTACATGAGTGGACCTGCTGTAGGCTCACCTGCCCCCAGTTCAGGAGTCTGGATGACAAACTTGCATCTGGACCTCATTTGTGGTCTTGACTCCTGATTTAAGGGAAGTTCAGCATAGTTACCATGCATGGGGCTCCATCCAGAGGAAAGCTCTGGCCCAGGAGAGACAACATGTTATTCCAGCCTGGTAGCAGATTATCAAGAGGCTGTTTTGCACGTTGAACGCTAATTCTCCTTGCTGGATGCAAAGAGAAACAGAAAACTCAGATGGACCAATTAAGGATCCATGGAAACGTAACAGTGTGCTCGTTCAGGACTACTCTTAGTGCACAAACTAATTCATGGACATGCAGAGACAGCAGGCACTGTAAACAAAAAGTTTACAGTTGCAACAGTCTTCAGATGTACTCTGAGATAGATTGTGAATTCCCTTCCTTATCATCCTGGCTGATTAAAACAGAAAAACAGCCCTTAGGTAATATCTGTTACATAAAGCCATTCGTGATCGTGCTGATCATGTCATGAGAAAGGCACAAAGCTCCCTCTGCATGCCACACCACAAGGACTTTCTGTGGAAGAAAATAAAGCAATTCCAAAATTCTACCCCAGTTACTGCCTAAGAGTTTATACAGTCCTGCAGGAAAAGAGCAGGCCAGAAGAAGTAGAGGACTCCAACAACAGTACCTTTCCTGGAAGATGCTGTGCAGAATCAGAAAGATTAGATGCCCTCGGTTGCTGTCCTAGCAGCTTTCTCCATTCTCTGCCGCTTTTGATAAATCATTTATTAGAAGAGCGTTTTTACATAATCCCTGGGGGGGGGAAAGAAGGAAAAAATAAAAAACCACCAATATCCCCCCCATAAAGTAGATTTATCACAAAATGCTGTCCTCCTACCAACTGTCTTCAGACCAGAATGTATATTTCCCTGATTATTAATTAACTGATGCACAGAAAGAGCTTCAAGCTTTTTAACCTCTCCCTTTCTCTTTTGTCCTTCTAGCGTGTAGATGACAATGCAGGGGTGGTGCTCCAAACACAGACAGCAGCTGCAGTACTGCTATCATGCTTTCAGCCCATGGGCTCAAATATTAAAGCCATTTAGGAACCAAGTATTTAAGCTATTTTCCCAGTACATACATTCTGTTCCTAGTCATACATGTTTAAATCTGTCATAGTAACATGAATCCTGCTGACACAGATGAGGAGAAACAAAGATGGTTAACTGCCAATACTGCATGTAACAACAACAAAAAAAGTCAAATCTGCCAGTAGGTGTTTGACCTGAGAAGAGAAAAGAATGTGCTGTTGTTAGCCCAACATGCCTGTCTATCTGCCTCTCCCTTATCCACTGTAATGTCTCAAATCTCAGGATAAGCCATAGCTTTTCTTCTCTTTGGAGTTCATCCAAATACCTTCAACCTTACGTGAAACACAGCTACACATAAATAACACAGGAAAGGGGGAAAATTGAATGCAGCAGCAACTTCTGAGAGTATCAAGGCCCCTGAAAACTAAAACAGTGAAATGAATCTAGAGTAATTAGCTGCTCTGTCCCTAGAATGTGCTCACAAAGGGTAATTATTGGCATTTGCCCGTCTCTTTCCCCAGCTTTTGAATCCCAGTTCCTCTACCCTCAGCATCCAGCCAGTGGAGATTTTTATATTGCATCAGTGAATATCAGAACAACTAAGGAGAAAAAAATCTGGTCCAAATCTGTAGGCAACTAATACCAAAATCAGTACAACTCCCAGCTTCATTATCTGGTCTAAATGAAATATAGTGAGCAAATGCTCTTCTGATCTCTCTTATTAGTCCCATTTGTTAAAATGTTGTATTATTTACAGCTTTGCACAGAATGAGGAAATGGGCTTAGAATTCCATCTCAAAACCAAAGTGATTATAAAAACTAGTATAGCTTTGTGAGCTTATCTCACAGCAAGGTTCTTGCAGAGGTACAGCTACATTAGCACCCCAGCACAAGGGCTTATCATCTCTCGAAGGTCTAATCTTGGCAAAAGCAGAGAAACAATAATCTTCTGTCATAGTGGACAGCATTTCTGGAGGGGTTTGATTCAGCAATTAACATCACTTTGGGGAGTGACCCACCCAGGCACTGGACAGTTAACATTTTACCTTGAGATGTCACTCCTAACTACAGAACCAGGTAGATCCCACAATAGAGGTGCCTTGATCTAAGCCGGGTGCCTGCCTTCACTGCAGCCAGCACTGGTGCCTGACCAGTGATTTGAGGACAGATGAGGGTGTCCTAATAAAAGAGAGAGATCTTGCCCTACACTCCATTGACTGCATTGGCTGGACCTCAGCTGATTACTGTAGGATCCTAAGGTGTCTTGTTCACAAATGGATGAACGTACAGGCACAATCCAGGCATGCATATCTAGTCAGTAGAGGAGACATCCCAACAGGACCTGTTGCAAGAGTAGAAATCAGAGTTCCTAGGCAAGGTAGGTGCTCTAAAGACATGAGCTAAGCAACCATCCAGCTACAGCCAACTCAGTTTTGATCACTGTGCATATATTAGTAAAGTAAACATACCTGGCACTTCTCCCTAGCACTGAGGACAGCTGGCACAAAATGGCCTACACCCAGGTTATTAAATCCTCACTCTTTCCAGAACATCATGGCCACATCCAAGTTAACCACTGAACACAGCCTGTCTTCTGTGCTTATACTTAGACTTTGTCCAGGAATTGTTTAGTGTTAAACACAAGTAAAAAAACCCCAGCCATAGAGATTATTAGGTTCCAGTTTCTTTGAACTTCCCTAGCACAGCTTTAGTCTACTGTTTTAGATGTAACTGATACGTGTTGGCCAGGAATATCAGCAATCCAGATGTGATTTTTAAAAAGAAATGGGTTTCACCACATGTTATATTCAGAGATGTGAGGTATGTAGGCAACATATTTAAGGTTAAAGCTCAAGTAAGGCATCCCCAAGGGAGTTTGCAGAAGTATTTTAAGTCTGAATGCATGTGGGTGAAACCAGGAAATGTTTAGTTTATTCCTTCGCTGAGATTGCATCATAGGACTTTCTTGATAGATTATTCAAGTAGTCAAATGTAAACTGGTAACATCACCAGGTGCTTACTGGCTAAAAAGTGATGGCAAGAGCAGATCCATTGCTATTGAATAAAACCACAGCTCATTACCCGCTATAGCTCTCCAGTTTTCTCCCTAGAAATTGATGATTGCTGTGGGGCTTGAGAGTACTTTTTATCTGTTCATCTTCAGAGCTGCAGTGTTGGTACCTCCTCATCCAGGTGGTTGGCAGGAAAACTGCATGGACAGCCAGTTTACTCGGAGCCTTGGCTTTAGAAGGGGAGAACAAAGAAGGTTCCTTGTTTATTCCCAGGGCCTCCCTTTTAAAACCCCACGTGCCATACTGAGTAGACCCATTGTCTCACTTTAAGAGACTAAGACCACAGGTTTTGTTTCCTGTCATGAAGTTACATAATTAGCCAAGGTCAGGGAGCACAGTTTAATGCCCCAGCGAGAAGGTGCCTCTGCATGCACGGCTCTGTGTCTTTTTCAGATGCAAGCCCCCCTGTGCCACCTGTGAGACTTGCTTCCGAGGAGCAACCAGACCAGGGAGGAGGGGCTGCTGAATGCATGCACAGCACAGCCCAAGGCTGTGAGCCAGGCCTGGTGCTGCTGTCAGGAGCAGGTGTATACCTGGCAGCAAGCACTCAGCACTAGCTTTTTGAGGGGCTTGCAAAAGCCATCTCTCCATTTCAGCCTGTCTGTTGAGCAACACCAGGCTCCTAGGATTGATTTGTGCTGCCAGAGCCTTGCAGGGGTGGGTAAACAGATGGCTTTGTCTGGAGAGCAGGCTGGTCCAGGCTAGTCTCACTCAAGGTTTGTGCTCAGAAATGTTGCTGGCACACAGGGGCGTTTCTGGCAAAAGTAGCAGAGGCAACTCTTGTACAATGTGATGGCCTCCTGCCTCACTGGTATCTCAGACCCATGGTCACTCCAGCTACAGCCACATACAGTCTGGGCAAATTAGGCCTTTTTTTTTTAAAAAGTAAACCCACACCACAAGCCCTTCCCAAAGCTGAATGCATTAGATGCATCACACCCTGTGTGGTTCTGACCTATATTATTTCATCAGACAGTTAGAGAACAAACTGAGCCAAAAAAATGTCTTAAGTGACCCGTAATAAAATATTCAGTCACTATAGTTGTTTCTAGTGCTGGATTATATAATTGTTTCTAGCGCTCCACTGTCGATTGGAAGATTTGCTGGCAAAGTATGAAATTCCATAGGGAAACCATGTTAGGAAAGCACTTGTGTTCATCTCTCAACTGCAGAATCAACATGGAGTCTGCAGAAATTGCCAGTGATTAAAGCTCTTTATATTGCTTGGCTGGCCAACAATCAAATTATTCATGCCGATTAATACGATAATGGAGAATTTATTAAATTCACATTTTACTTATATTGCCATAATAAGGAAGTAGCAGTAAGTGTGTCGACTTCCCCTCATCATTGGTATTGGAAGGCAAAGGAAAGGTTATGCTGGCAAGTTAAGGAAGGTCTAGGGATTTACCCCAGCCATGATGGAGGGAAATGGAGGAAGAGAGAGTGCCTTGAGACCATGCATTACATCTGCTGACTCCCAGCTCAAAGGTGACCCAAATCTTGTGGCACCAACATTTGGATCCCTGTGCTCCACATAGTCTAGAGTTCAGACTGGCACTCAGCCCAGGCACTGTGTCCTGGGACACTGATCTGTAACAACCCCTCCTATCCTTTGTCCCACATTGGCAACCATCCTCTCCTCACTCTCCTGCCCACCTGCCCACCCTCCTACCTGCTCACCTCCCCCCTCTCAGCGCCCTCATCCCCTTCCCCATGTTCATTCTCAGTGGTCGTTGCATGTACGTGCCTTGGCACCCTTCAGCTCGTTAAGTCCCCTGCCTTGCCTCATGTTTTGACAGGTTTTGTGAGTTTTGACAATCCTGCCAGTGCCCAAGCTGCTATCCAGGCCATGAATGGATTCCAGATTGGCATGAAAAGGCTGAAGGTGCAGCTGAAGAGGCCAAAGGATGCTAATCGTCCCTACTGAAGGGTTGTGGGAACCACTGGATACAAAGCACTAGCACAGGTAACTGCATGGGGAAGGGGGTGTCAGCTACACTCGTAGCATCTCTCTGTGTTGTAGACCCTCAAGGAGATTCAGCTCTGTGACTCTCTATCTTCTGCCTTTTTGACTCTGGCTAGAGCCACTCTGCTCAGACACGCACTCACGCATAAGCCAGGAGCTGTTTGTGTGTGTCTCTTTAGAAAAAGAGGTGGAAGGATGCTTACCAAAGGATAAGACAACTTCCTCATCCCAGGGGCATCCTGCATCTCTAGAAAGTGTTTCTGGTCACTAGAGGAGAGTCAGCAGCTGTCCTGATTCCCCTTGCTCAGTGAAAGAGAGCATTTCTGGTGCTTGAAGAAAGTCTGCAATTAAGAAGTGGGACTGGGCTGCAGTTAAATCCCAGGTGACTGGACTGGGACAGTGTCTGTCTCAATAGCTCTGTGTTGCAAACGTTTCAAAGCATTCTTCATTCTTCATGCGGTACAGTGTGTATCCAATTCCATCTCAGCATAATAACTTAATGTAAATATGTCTCCCTGACAACCAAATAACCCCTGATTTATTTCTTCACAAACACAAGAAATTAATAGAAGGATCCATGCTCACTTCTTGGTCAGTTGTTTTAAAGTCCTGTGTGTAGATAAAACCCAACCAAAGCCAAGTAAGCTTAGCTGGAGTGAGGACCTGGGATCTCGTTTTTAGACTCATGTTCCACATATTGCTGGAAAGAAGCCGGCTGGATGTTCCAAGGGAACTCCTAATACAAGTAACAACACCAAAAATATCAGAAGCAGCAGTTTGTTTAATTGGAATCCCAACGTATCACCAATAACAAAAACGAAGATCTTTCCAAAAACTGAAGTATTTTCCACCTCTGGCTGGCTCTTCCATTAGGTAATCTTTGAGAAACAGAAATATAAACCCCTATGTGTTCGTTTACAGAGACAGGAAGCCTCCCTATTGTTAAAACTGTTCCACACCAGAGATTCCCCAATAAACTCAGCACCTAGGGAGGCCCTAAGCAATTTGTACTGAATTAGTGGTAAAGAGATTGGTTAGGTGACCTTTCTATGTCATTTTAGCTGTAATGTCTTAGATTCTGTCTAAGATTTTTATTCAGGCCTCTTTTGACTCATCTAAGACTGGCAGAAAATCCCTATCTTCAACTTTCTTGAAGAACAACAGAGTGCTTTAATTTTTCACTGGCATTCCAAATATCTTTGAAAAATATATTTTTTCCAGTCTTCAGAGCAGTATCCTTTCCAGTGAGAATTCAGGAATGGGATCAAAATGTCTTTGAAAGAGGTGCTGCACTGAAGACAACATAAAGGAGATTAGGAAACCTTTCAATAAATATATTAGGTGCATGTGCAAGAAACAGCCTCCATAGTGTAGAATCTTCTTAATATGTGACTATATGGAGATAACTGGCAAAGCATTTTCCCCCTTCAAAAACCTCTTTTCTTTTCCTTGCTTATGAAAAGGCCTCTTGGAAGCTTGAAACCAAAACATGTTGCCATATCCAAATGCTTTTTGCTCCATCACACTGGCTTTTTTCTGCAGGCTTTGCTGGGGGAGAGCCGGGGGTGCATGCACGCAATTGTGTTAAAGCAGGGGCTGCACTGGTCGGGGAGGTTTTCCATGACACCTGCAAAGGGATCGAGGCACACAAAGGTCTCCCTAGTTAGGCACCAAGCTTTGTGTCATAGCAGAGCTGTGCTCACTGAGGATATGCTTGTTTCTCATGGTGGTGTAAGAAGATGCAGGGCTGTGGATATCTGTGTTGTTAAAGACTCACCAGTACAAGTCCGCAGTAGTTTTTATTACCATGGTTCATCACAAAGTGCTCTGAGGTCTCAACTTGTTTCCTACAAAAAGATTACTCGCTAGGAGGACTAAGATTTGTTGTTTGGGTATTTTTTTTCCTCACAGTAAATTATATAAAAAGGAATCATCAGGTAAAATGGTCATAAAATTCCACACGTTTCTCTTAGAGCATTTTTTCCCTTTCCTTTGCCTGTAGTAAGCAGAACAGTCTTGAAGTGTTGCCTCTAGGTAGGAAGTCTTTTAGCCTGCCTGGCTTTTACTTTGGCTTTAATGCTCTGCTGTCCAGAAAAATCGTTCAGTTGTTACCACCAGATCACTTCCACCCTTGGCTTAGAGGAGCCAGTCAAAACGTATCTCAGAGGTCCTTATTCTCTTTCATACTCACACCTTGTTGAGCCCATTGCAGGAGCTGTGCCTGACTTAGGCCAGAAAGGAGTTCTCCAGGAAAGAAGTCTTGTACATGTCTTTTTCCACCTAACAGAAGGAATTGCCCGAGTGTATGGGGCCCCGGGACGACACTGCAGGAGCATTCCCTGGGGCAGGATTTGCGTTAGCATAGGGAAAACCATGCTGCAGTAGACTGGAGAGGACACTTGGTGACAGCAAGGATACCCAGAAGGTTAGAAGGGCTTAAACCCAGCTCTCTCTTCAGCTCATCTGCCTCCCAGTGCTTGGGAACATCAATACCAGCACCATAAAAGCAGGCAGGATTCTCAGTCACGGTGTCCACAGGTCAGCTTCCCTCCGAGGCTGGGCAATACTGACCAGCACAGGGCTAAGCCCTTGGGAATAAGCCTGTCTCAGAGATAGGTCAGCTGCTCTTGGCTCAGCACAGTATTATTGTACCTCCACTGCTGGCTTGATTTGAAGCTTCCTTTAACTGATAGAAACACAATAACTCCACTGTGTTTTTTATTTGTCTTTACTTTGGATGCACGTTTTCAGTGTCTTTAATTCCAATCTGAAGCATGTGTATAACTATGTTGACATCAGGGTAATTGCTCATGTGCTTCAAGAGGATGCTCAAGAAACTTTTTAATTGGGATTTTTCCAAGGAAGGGCTTTTTTCTATTGAATTGCTTTCAAAAAATAAGAAGTTGCCAATGACAACAACAACAACAACAACAAAAAGGCAGCACCCAGTATGATATAATCCACCAGAGTGTTTTTTTCCTAACTGAGAAAAAAAGAGCTTCGCTAAATTTTAATTCTGGATGCACTTTTTGTTTTAAGCTTCTAAATCTCCCTTTTTGGACACAAGCAGTCTAGGCCACAGTGATTTGAAGCCCTTTGTTTTCTTTGCAAGTGCTCTAAACTTGCTGTCAAACAGGGAAAGAGTCTCTGTGATGTGGCAGATAAGCCCAAAGCTGCAGCAAGCAAAGCCCTGAAGAGTTTAGACGGCAAAATGGCTGCCCCATTCCCTTTTTTCTTTATAACTAAAGAGGTGGTTGTAGTTTAAAAAAAAAAAAAAAAAAAAAAAAAAAAAAAGGAGAAAAGAGGAGAGANAAAAAAAAGAAAAAAGAGAGAGAGAGAAGGAAGGATGGGGTGGGAGAAAGCAAAAGAGAGGAGGATCATTTGAGGCAACTCTGCCAGAATCGATATATTCTATTACCAATCCCCCCTCAGGACTAGGAAGCAAGGGCTCAGAGACACTCCATGTGTCTTTCAGATAGTAAATGCACAGAATAATCAAGAAAAAGCCAATCTGAAATCCAGAGCTCCCTTAGTTGGCCGTTCCTAGGAGCCCTTCAGTGCCCTGTGCTGTGGCAAAGATGCAGTGCCTGGGGCTATGCGTTAGCCCTGTGCCCACGGGGACTGCCGGGACAGGCAGGCACGGGAGGACAACGCTGTCCCGAAAACTGCACAGCTCACAGCTCTTCCAGAGCTCAGGACAGAACGCAGAGCAGCCCAGGAGCATCCAGCTGATAGATCAGTAAAACACACTGCACACAAGAGCCGTGAAAATCCCACCCGTTCTCCTTCTGTGGCTTCATTGCAGTGACTGCTCATTGGCAAAGTGATGTTTTCCACCTCAGACAGACACTCTCCTGGTGAGGTTTTGAAGGCTAAAGATGCAGAGGCATTTGGGTGAGACTAACCCAGAGCACTGAGTGGCATGAAACTGAGTGAGACAAAGTGAGTGAGAGTGAGACAAACTGAGGCAAAAGGGAAACAGAAGAGTG
>VZRR01001440.1:946-16153 GCA_013398015.1 Oreocharis arfaki | reverse complement strand
AAAAAAAAAAAAGGAACAAAAAGATCAACAGCTAGATTTTTTTTAGCTGTGTTCCTGAGTAGTGGCAAAACATTAAACGAATGCACTGCACAAGAAACCTGCTTCTCCAAAACACCAGGGGATATAACATAGGCCAAAGCTCAAACGCAAAAGGAAAAAAAAAAAGACATTTTCAGACCCTTCTTCACTGCTTCTTGAGTACAGACTGATATGCGGTTTATTGTAAAATTTGCGAAGTGCATGTTTTTTGCAGCTGTCTGGAATAGGTGGTATTTTTACTCTGAGGAAATGTCTTTCTTTCTTTTTTTTTTTTTTTTTTTATTTAGAATGTATATTTTACCAAACTGGAAAACTTCGCATTTTTCTCTTCTCATTCCCTAATAAGAGAAAAAAGTAAAAGCAACCCAAGCTTCATTTTAAAGTAAGCACATACTACAAGCCAAAAATAAAACAAACAAGCAAAATTCCAAATAGCCATAAACAAAAAGATGTGAGTGGAAAATTCCTGGCTTCTCTTGTCATTTCAGATGGCTTCAATGCAAAGTCTAGTGAAAGTGTATTTTTTACTGAAATTTTTGTTGCTTATGCCTCTCAGATGGCTTTCTATTACCTCTAGTGAGAAGCTATTCTGCAGTTGCATTGATCTCACTGTTTTCTATTAGGCTGTTCATCTTCAGATTCATCCCAAATATCCTTTTTCAAGATAAAATCCCATTTCTTGTAGTTATGCCTCCTTACAATCATGCTAACCAGCTCCTCTTCCACCTGCACGGATTATTGTTGTTTCCCTCTTTTAGTCATCACTTAAATTGTTTAGGACTCACTTACATTATGGAAATTTGCACTAGTATAATTGCATCAAAACAGTACTCCAGCACAAGCTTTAATATGAGCGAATAAAGAGAGAAAAAAATCAGCACAGCTTAATTTTGGAAAGTCTGTTCAGGGACTGGAAAAACATCACCTCAGCCAGTATTTTTTTCTGTTCTTTGGATTACTTTTGTTTTTCATTTCCACTGACACCTGTGATTAAATTAAGCATCCCTCACTGTGTTTGCAACCCAAACTTTGTGCTGTTGTGCTTGTACTGAGAGAATGGAAGTGAATTTTACTGGGGGAGGCTAAAACAGGATTCCTGAAGGTGTCTGCGAGACTGACAAGGAAATCCTTTTTTTTCTGTCTGATAATTTTTAACCAGTCTGTCCATTTAAATTACTGATAACTGTATTATGGCAAAATTCTCATGTCTGTTCTATAAACCACAGTTTCGATACCAGAGCATGCAAAATCCCATTCGCTAATTATTTTATTCTAAGATTGGCACACAATATAATGCACTGATGGAAAACGACAATAATTAATTACTGCATTTACTCCAAAATTACAATCAGTAATTACTGCTCTGAGACTGAATTCCATTCAGCAATATTTGGAACTTGTTCTTCCTCAAAGCAGGGCAGCTTTTCAGGAGTATTGCTGTGTTTGCATCTAAATGAGTCCATGTAGGTCACTAACGGATCCGCGCTATTTGTCATGGGAGCGATAGAGCCTCACAAGGCAATACCACAACACTTCCCCTCAGTTTGGAGCAGGAATTCTTCATTAAAACGCACGTCCCCATTTTTAAAAAGATGTTAGATAACATGAATGCTTCAGAATTAAATAACAGATATTAAAGCAGCTTCCCACTTCTCATCCCGCTGCGATGCTCTTGGCCCTGGCGCTCTGAAATAAACTTCTGGAGAATTGTGAGAACTTTTGCCAAAGACTCAGTCAGTAAAGAGCCTTCTGAGTTGCTCCTACTGTGAAAAGACCAGGAGCTTGTTAGGGTTGTGCCCTCTTCAAAGGCTTCCAACAGCGAAACCCCCAAAGCTGCAGGGTTGACTGGAGGGTGGTAATGTCATATTCAGCCACTTGACCAATATTAGTGGACTTCATATGGACAATGTCACGCAAATTACCTGAGTAAGTCAGATTTTAAAGCTTTTCTGAGTTCAGTGTGAGTTTCAATTGCGTCAGTTAATGGGCAGCTGCAGTAACCTGAAAACAGCAGCCTTTGAAGGAACATTTTTACAGGGTTCGTTCAGCACAGAGATTTGCTGGGCCAGTGCATGAGGGACTGCAACTTGAAGAAAAACTGGAAAATATAAGAAAAGGAAAGTGTAGGCGTTTGAAACAGCCGTGATTTGAAATGAGAGCCAAAGAGATGGAAAAACACAGGACACATCCATAGCCAAATTTTTTGTTCAAGCAGCAGCAGCAAACACTGACAGAATGAATCCTCTGCTAAATAAAATATGTACAAAATGAATGAGAGAAGTCAAAGACCCACAATGAAAGAGGGCTGTGAAAATACAGGACGAGTCCTAGAAAACAAGCACAGTCATTTTTCTGCAGGACCTTAAATTTAATTACAAATCGGTAAAACCCATTGATACTGGAGCGCTAGGGAGACTCGTACTCACTAGTGAGCAAACAGGAAATAGCCACATTATCAATGTGCAAATGCTACTCAGGGAGAGAACAAAGAAAGGTCTAGAACTCCAGAGATGTTCTTCTCAGATGGCCCCGTATTTGAAGGCAGATAGAGCTGGTTTTGGTGTGTTCTGTTAATACAAACATCAGCACCACAAACATGCTTTTTTGTCCGGGTAGAGACAATAAGAACAGTGTAGGCCAAAGGCAGGGCATAGCCCTCTAGGTCTAAGAACATGGTTAAAGTCTTCTTCCGGGGAAACGGGAAATTCCCAGTGAAATCAGAGTTACAAGTCAGCCCCAACACGTGATTCACAGGACTCAGGTCACTTGTGCAGCATTGATCAGTAAGCTGAAAATGACCTGATCTTTTTGTCACTGACCTTTGAGAGCTACTGCAGAACCATGAATTGAAGCTCTATGGGGTAGTGTTTGGCACTTACACTGTAGAGATAAAGAAAAGGGAGGCTAAAAAACTCCATGAAATTTACTCTGCAGGGGAAAACTGCTACAGGAGTTGGCAAGAATCTTAATAAGGGGCTGCAGAGTACTCCATCAATGTGAGCACCTTAAATTGATGTCCTTATGGTTTGGAAGGCATATACAATCAGCTGCACTAGAACACTGTTTCTCGTTCCCACGGTTATACCCAGTGATATATCAAATGCAATAATTGCATATTTGAATAATTCATAGGTACGGTAACTTTGGCCAGATACAAGTGAATATCAAAACTCTGGTCTCTGAAGTGTTTGATTCAGCTGTAGCAGAGAATTGAAGGTTTACGGTACAAACCCTGCTTCTCAGGTGTCTTTCATCCTGCCCTGTGACTGCAGTCAGGAAAAAAAAAGAGTTTTTATTTCAAACGGTTCATTTTTCCACTTAGCTGAGCTTCATCCAACCTTTTTGAAATATTGGGTAGAAGGCTGAGCTGGAGGGGAAAGGAGAACAGCAGTCAAGTCATTTCCCAAGCAAGAAGCAGAGTAAATGAAAACTCAGTGCTCTGTCTGGAAAAGTACTAACCACAACCATGATGGGGCTAAGTTCTTGGGCAGCGTCAATCACCAGCTCCTCTGAAGCCAGTGAAGTGACACTGATTTATGGCAGCCAAGGATTCAGGCCTACTATTACGTATTTAACTCTAAATGTTCTCCTAGCAGAGATGTTTCAATTATTTGCAATTATAGAGGGAGATGCAATGTCACCATTCTGGCTGCTCAAGTCTTCTTGGAGTGGAGAGACTAGGGAATGATCATGCCTATCTCCAAACATCACCATGGCTCATTTTAAAAATGCCTTTTTATGATAATGACTTGCAAGCAGAAGAAAATCCCTTGCACCCATGGAAAGCTGCAGCTCCACACTCAAGTAATCCTCTTTAGAAAGCAGATTTCTGCCATTATTGGGAGATACATCCTCCCTCCCCAGCTCTTCAGACATCCCTTTTTCCTGTGTAAAATAGATCCAGCAGCTGGGCTGCCTGAAGCATCTGTTCTATGCAGAGCAATAACACTCTAAAATCCTCACAGTGACAAGATGCCTACCTTTGAGATTTCTGGCACTATGATGCTCGGTCCTTGAAGCCAAAGATACCTTTTGGTTGATTTGGATGTGCTGTAGACCGTGGTTGTCATGGTAGACTCTTAAAAGCAGGTTGTTCCAAAAGAAAATAGGTTTTCACTACCTTGATTTCTAAGGATTTGGAGACAATTGGGCCATTAAACCCACGGGCTGTGCAGTCAGCTAAAGATGTGGCTTTGCTGGATAAGATTCTCTATTTTTCGCTACTCTCTTGAAGCATCTCCACTCATGAGCAGAGGTTGCATCCCATTTGCTGTGACATATGACAAATGAATGCTTTCCATGCTCTTTATTTTTCTCTGTGCATTCTCCTTGCATGGTACGTATTTCTCCATCATGGCAGATTGGACACTGGGAAAGGAAACCAGGCAGGCAGCCCAATGCCAGCTGTGGGAAACTGGGCTCTTACTTGTCATTTTTAAGAGATTTGGTGCTTTCAGATAGGGGTTTATTTGGGGGGTTTCTGTCTTCTGCTCTTAGGTTACAAGGGCATTGTTTAGGACGGACCATACAGACCCTGTTACACAAAATCCCGACAGGAATTCCTACTGGCCTTGTTCCCATTTCCCATGAAGACCAGCGTAATGCAATTGAGAGAAAGGTGTACAGATCCTCCTCAGGAGTAAACGAACAGATCACTGCTGGAGAGGTGTTTCTACACTTACACCTGAATGGAGGAATTAATGTCCTTAGATGGCTTTGTTGAGGAGCATGCTAACGTGCTGTGAGTAATTAGTAAAGGCACACAGACTGGCACCATGGTTGTCTCTGGGATCTTTTCTCTTTCAGCACAGACCCACTTCTGACAGTCTGACTTCTGGCACTCACCAGGGGTTCCTGGGAGTAACCCCAGGATGCCGCTTAGGATTAAAATGCAAATAAATTCTTTGTTCTGAAATGCTCTAGAATAAATGAGTTGTGCTGAGGTTCACAGGTATCTGAAGAAGTGCTGGGCCTGTCCTTCAGCTGGGGAAAAAAAAGTAGGCTTTAAGGGAGTGATGGTGATTTGTGCCAACTTGCTGTAGGATTTGGCCACTTAAACTCAGGGAGCAGAAATCTTCTGGTTTTTCTCTTCTAATCTTTCAAATTGCCTCTGTAATTTTTTCCCCAAGTTGTGTGTGCTCAGTGTGTTCTGTCGATGTGAGAAGTGGTAATGTCACTCTGCTAGGAGTTTTATGGTTCACAGAAAGCAGGATTTGTATTGAGATAGACAGATAGATGGATGTCTGGTGCCTGAACACAACGTATTACAGAGATTGACCCAAAATTTTCAACACTAAAATCCCAAACGATAGACTGAAGGAATCTCTGTCTGGGAGATTTCAGATGGATTTTATCTCCTTTTTTTCTGATTAATACAAGCCTTTAAAAGCATATCATCCCTGTCCCTTTGCCCAAATAATTGGAGAAGATCAGAGTAAAGAAGGATCAATAGCAAATAAGTAGTCTACATTTTCTCAGGTGTTGATGTAAAGGCAGTCAGACATGCCGTACTGGGAAGGGAAGGATACACAGTTATCGGGGTCTGGGGTGCATTCAGATAAGGAACGTTCACCGTGACAAAGGAGGAGGTGAATCCTGTTGCCCACGCCGCTGGTGAACTCGGGGAAAATGGCAGTGAAGCTCATGTCCCCCTGACAGGCCAGGCTCAGGGCCACACTGAGATCTGGGCTCTCCCAGCACATGAGAGGGAAATGGAGAGAAGCAGAAGTGCTGGCTGATGGGAGCAGTAGGGACACCATCCTGCCAAGCTGCCTGCGGAGCCTGGAGCTGCCTCCTAATGAAGGCGAGCGGCTGGTCACAACTGGAGGCGAGCTGTTCCCCATTTGTTTGTGCTCCTCGGAGTGGCAGGGATCCGCTCTCCATCAGAATAATCCAATTGAACAAAATGATTCATATTAGCAGGCACATCTGTCTGAGGCCAAAGCAGAACCCTGGTGTTAGTTTAATAAATGGCGTTCATTAAACTCAGCTGAAAATATAATCTGGAGAGACTGATGGGGTGAACAGAGCAAAGAATAAGCAAAAGGAGTTAGCAATTATCAGATGTCATTTGTTCTACTGGTACCACGGAATTGGAGCTTGTTTGCTGAAATCTTAATTTCATTTTGCTGAGGCAGAATCCATCAGAGAAGCTTATGCTGCAGCTATGATTCCTGTTTTTCAGCCCTTGGTAAGGAAAGGGGCATTTTTCTTTCCTCCTTTTCTACCAGACAGAGCTCTGAAGGAGCACAGATCTCAGCAGAGAACCCAATGACAGGAAAGATGGAGGGAGCAGCCTTTCCTCTGCCATGAAAAGACTGCTGAGTGAAGTTCACTGTGCTGCGCTGGAGAGAACATGGGCAGTGCTTTGGGACAGGAACTTTGGGTATTGCCAATGCAGCACAAATCATAAATCTTCCCAATTCCTCTGCCGTTTACCCTCCATACCAAGATGGTGTACAAACACTTCTCATTTGACTTCAGGACCAATTTACACTCTGTAGGGTAGGGGCCAGTGTTTCCACAGGCAAATGTTTCCCTCTTTTCATATTGTACAGAGGTTGAGTTCTTCTTGGTGGTCAGGTCAGGGAAACTCCTACAGCCGTGCACTGGTGGCTGTCCAAGGCAGTACAGGGGAGGAGGCACAGGCTCGGGCATCAAGGTGCTGGAGGCAGCCCACACTTCCAGAGCTTAACCCTGATGGTCTGGGGCTGCCTCCTTCAGGCCCAGCTCTTACCCTGTTCCAGCCCAGCCAGATCAGTTATTTGACATTAACATTTCTAGCCACAAGTCTCCACACAAAACACTGAATCCAGAGGGAGTGCTCTTAAGAGGGAGAGCTGCCTTTCCCAATTCCCGTCGAGCAGAGACAAGCTTCTTGGGACTGACTTACAGAATGGTCAGCATTTGAAGATTGGCTGGACAACCTGTTTCTTGCGAGCTGCTTTGGTTTTGTTTAGTTTTAACTTGTCCCTATGGGTATTCAAATGCTCCTTGGTGTGCTCTGGGGAAGGCAAGAAAGGATTTTATATTTATAGACTTGCCAGAGCTATCGAGTCCCAGCCAGTTAGAAAAAAATCAAAAGAATAATGGAGGAGAAGGGAAAGCTTGACCTCATGAGCTTTCAGCGTTGATTAGTTTGTTGGTGTCAGGAACCTTTTCTTGTTCGGGGCAGACTAACGGTGAAACAACTTTTTTTCCCCTACTCTTTAATCTGTCTCCTGTATTCTCAAGGGGAAGGAGGAGCCAATACCTGCCTTCCTGGAGTTCTGCTTCAGAGGAAGAAAGTGCATGGGCTTGCACACCAACAGCGAGGGGCTGGTGGGTTTGGGTTTTTTCCGAGATTCATCTTCTCATTGTGCCCTTTGGCAAGAGGCTGAACACCTTCAATTTCCCTCAAAACTGTGTAAGAATCAGTTGCAGACATGAGCTGCTCTGGTGATGGTCAGAGGTTTTTCTCACCCTGGTGAGCACAGAAGAGGGAGGGAGAGTTGCAGAGGCAGGCAGCATCTTTCTGATATTTGCCCTGGACTCCACCATGGCTCTCAGGCTTCCTTCACAGCCGTGGAAGCGGGTGAGCCATGCACTGAATCCCACCTCTTGCCCACTACCATTCCTCACACAGGTTAACCACGAGTCTTAGGCACAGGGAGGAGCATAAAAGGCTTAGGTTAACTTGATCCTGTCATTTGTATGAGACTGGTGAGAAACTTGCTGAATTTGCTTGGTTCAGCTCTGTGGATCAGGGAATGATAGCACTCCCAAGCCAGCACAGCTGCAGACACAAGGGGACATGCTTCATGAGCACAGGCTATCTGAGGTGACAATGAACCAGAAACCCAAAGAGCTGAGACTGATCAGACTCAACTGGATGCAAACAGAATTTGGGATTTATTTTCAGTATCTTTTCAAAGTACATTGAAGTTATCTTATGAACCAGACATCATGGGAATCAGGACATTGGTTTTCAGTGCTTTCAGAAAAAAAAACCGTTTTGTTTTGGATTTCTTTTTAAATTCTCAGACAAAAAGTTTTGACTATTTTTAAGCAGTGATGATATTTGACTGATCACCTGCATTTTCCACCAAGAAAGGCTTTAAACAAAAATGTGATCAAGTTCTAAATTAGAATCATATAAATACCTCAGCTATAGCAGTGAAATGAGTCACAGACATAAGTCACATGCATAAGTGTTTTCAGAATCAAATTCTGAGATACTAAAATTTGCCAAGGGATGTGAATTCTTCAGATGGAAAGCGCTCCAACTATATGGTGGAATTCTTCCCTTCTCTTTCTCCAACTCAGAAACAGTTACCATCTCTTTAGTAAAAGTATCTTCTTTTAGAAACTTCGTACAGAATTTGGCTTCAGAAATGTTTGTGGGGTTTTAAACAAAAAATTGTTGGTATTTAATAATTGATAGAACTATATAAGCTTATTGAGTCATCCTGGACTTTAAGCAATTCAAAATATTTGGGGCACCAATTTCCACCTTACAGCACCTCACTGGAGGTACATCGGAGTTTTAGTGCAATTAAAATGAAGCAGGAAATATTTTTAGCTAATTGCACTGTGCACCTTGAAGGTAATTTGAAGCTGCAGGCAAAAAAAATAAAATATCAGAAGGAGTAATTGAGTGTTGCAAGCTGGGAGTATGTGCTCCTGGCTGCATCCTGATTTAAAGGAGTACAGAGACCAGGAACAGAGCTGAACAGCCTCAGCAGAAGGAGAGTGAAGTCTCACCTCTGGGAACAGTCCCAGGACAAATCACAGGCCGGCAGACCCAGCAGCCCTGCCACTGGCACAGGACCAGCTTAGAGAGGGAGAACATCTTCCTGACAGGGATGTCAGGCTGGGAGAAGAGCTGGGGTCTCGTCCTTTGCAACCTCCACAAGCACCACTACAACACATCTTTCCTGTACCTGGTGGGCAAGTACAGGCCAAATTCTCACCCCTCCAGCCTGTCAGGCAGCTGGGGGCTCTCGTGTCTTGTGGCAGGTACTGGAGCCACTGCTGGGGTGTATCAGGCAACCTACTGGGAGAGCATAGGCAGCCTAATTGTACCTGCTGAGGTCTACGAGCCTCACTTGATCAGGGTCTTGAGGTCATCCCAGGGGTCTGCTGAGTAAAGGAAAAGGGGAGCAGGCATCCCTATCTAACTGTCAGCAACTAAAACAGGAGAGTGTAGCACTGGTTTCATCAGCATTTTGGTAAGGTCTAGTTAATCTATAAAGGGAAAAAGCAGAAGCGGTGGAGACTGGGCACAGAGGCTTTCTTACAGCTTCCCAATTAGACTTAGTTCTCAACCATGTACATTTTTTTAATTAAACTGTTGGTACAATGCTCAGGAGATAGAAAACTCCTTGCGGCCCTCTTGTAATAAAGAACCTTTCATTGTATGCAGGAAGGCAAGCTTAATTTCCTCTCCCACCTAATATTCACCTGCAGCAAAAGCAGGGGTGAGCACTCTGTGTGAGGCAGAATAAATGATCCTCAGGGCACAGGACCCACTAATTTGGCCATTGGGAGGGAAAGAGGCTACATCTTTTGCAGGAAAAGTAGCCATATAACACTCATTTGACCTTTACCGTCACTGCTTCCCAAAATGACCTGAGTTCACTGCACTGATCTTTGCCTGCAAAGCTCTTGATTGGCAAAACAGAGCTGAGAGAGGAATAGAGCCATGGTTATGTTTGCATGAGCACACAAATTCTGAGTGTTGCTGAGGAGGGCTGTGGCCACTCAGACCTTACCAAGCCCTTAGTTGCTCCCAGCTACAACCCTGGTGGTGGGCACAGCTCCCTCCTGCCCCAGCCCACCCTGAATCCCACTCTGCCCGGCCCTTCCTCCCACCACACACCTCCACGTCTCTTTTGGGACTCCTCCACCACCCCTGTGAGCCCCACCACCCTGTGGCCACCTCTTCTGCCACTGCTCGGGGACAGAGTGAGAAAAAGCAACACTGCTCAGGGAGCCAGTGACATTTTCTGACTGTCCGGGCTGGCTTCTCCAGGAGCAGCTGCTCCGTTGTGGTGCTTTTTCATCCGCTGCTTGAGACTAATGGCTCTAGAAAAATAGATAAATCAGAGGTGACACAGCTATTGCTGCTTGACAATTTTTCATCAAACAAGCTGGGGGAGGAGGGGATGACCAAAAAGTGACATTTTGACCAAACTGGATGTTTCCGCAGCAAGTTTTCATTCCAGTAGATTAAAAAAGAAATGCGAACAGCACAAAACACATAACTGTCTTGATTAAAAATGTTGGTCTTCAAAACACTAAATTCCTCTTAAAAATGGACTGGTTTTCAGATTGATTAAAAAAAGGCAAAAATTAATCTATTTCTCCAGCCACCTCCCCCACGCCAGATTTGTTTTGTTTATTAACTAAAATATTCACAGGAAAGAAAGCCAAAATAATGACAATTTTCCTCCAGAAAATAATTGTCATTTTTCAACTAGCTCTTAATGTAACATAGTTGAATGAGAGCAATCCTAGTAACACTGCACAGCAAGTAAGTCATACAATTATTTGAAAGAAGGGCATTCAATTTAAGAGCTAATTTTTATCATCACCTTGAATTTATAAATGGGAAAAATGAGGCAGGGTCATCAAGCACATTAAAAAAAATTTAAAAAAAAAAAACAGAGAAAATATTAGCGTTTGAAATGCTGGACTCCCATCTCCCTGTTAGATCACATTGGCTTCTCTGTTATGTGTGTGCAATTGTCTCTGTTGACATGTATGTATATGTAATACCTCTGTACGTATACACGTGGATATGTTGGTGTGCGTTTTCATGTATATAAAGACTCATATATCCAATCTGTCTCCTTTTTAACCTTCAAGTGTTAGAACTGAAGCATCTGACAAAAACATTCTTCCCCCCCTCCCCCCCTAAAAATAGCACCCCAAGAGTCCAGGTAAATGCATTGATGTCTGGTATAAATGATCAGGCTTCTTTTAATCCCAGCATGGATGCAAAGTCCCCTTCACCGCACTGCCCTTCCCACTCTAGCACATTTGGGCTCCTCATCTTGGGCTCACCACACAGCCTTAGCAGCGGTTGTTATAGGGATGGAGTCTGTTTTGGAGAGCCCTGCCTCCTTTTTCCACCTCTGCCAGGCAGTTTGGGCAGGAGCTGGGGAGGGGAGGAATCTGTGTGGGTTGGTATCGGGGTGCAGTGAAGAGGAGGACTGAGGCATAAGGAAAGCAGAGCCATCCAGCACTGGAGGCAAAAACAGAGAGGGAAATTGCTATAGAAACAGTACAAAAAGCAGGGGAGAAAAACACGGGCTGGAATTTTAATAATATTGATCAGCTTCAGAGGCAATAGCTGTGAAAATCTATCACCAGTAGCAAAAACATCTCCTGTTCCTTCCAGTAGGTGTGCACAGCTACAGGCTCCAGCAGACTGAAGGACAGGATTCTGACCGCAGTTTTGGGTGCAAAGGCACACGTGTGTAAATGGAGATTATTGTATATTGTATAAAGGTGAAGAGGTCAGTATATGCCATGATCAGAGGCTTAAGTGTGAGCACAGGAGGCTGCCACTTTGCTGCTGGAGGAAGTGATGGCCTTTGAGTTTCTGCAGGGGGAGATTTCTGACCTCCAAGACAAGAAAAGAGGGGTAGAGATGATCAGCGGAGACTTGACTAACAAGGACTCAGGGGACAGACACAGTAGAAATGTTGTGGAACTAGAGCCAGTAGCTTTCTGCAGTGGAAGAAGAACTCAGCCTGGTAGCCCACCACAATTGCGGCAGTGTTGGGACAAATTTGTGGTCCTGTGAAGGCACAGAGCAAGTTTCTAACTGCAGCTGGCTGCATTTGCAGCTTAGCAGATATACAGTGACAGCTCCTGTGGCACTCACAAGATAGAGTCTGTCAGACTTATGCAGCAACTTGCACACCCCCCTCAGGTCACCTACCTGCTATAAGGGTACCATGGAATCATAGTATAGACTAGGCTGTAAAAAACCTCTCAAAGTATTGAATTCAATCACTAACCCAGCACTGACAAGTCCACCACTAAACTGTGGTTCTAAATACCACAGCTACACCTCTTCTAAATGCCTACAGGAATGGTGAGACCACACCTTACCAAGGCAGCCAATTCCAGTGCCCAACAAGCTTTTCAGTGAAGAAGTTTCTGCTAATATCCAATCTAACCACCCCTATTGCAACCCAAGGCTGTTTTCTCTTGCTATGTCACTGGTTACCTGGGGGAAGAGACTGACCCCCAGCTGTCTGCAACCTCCTTGCAGAGGGAGAGTAATAAGGTTTCCCCTCAGCCTCCTACTGTGCTGAGCCCTGGGGAACACCACTACTGACTAGCCCCAGCTGGATGTCATTCCATTCACCCACACTCTTTGGGCCGAAGCATCATCCAGTCTTTTACCCAGGCAACAGTGCACCGATCCAAGCCACGAGCAGTCAGCTTCTTCTGGAAAATGCTGTGGGAGATGCTGCCAAAGGCTTTACTGAAGTCCACACGGACGCATTCCCAGCATTTCCCTCATCAACTAAACAGATCACCTTGTCACAGGAGGGGATCATGTTGGTCAAGCAGGACCTGTCTTTCATGAACTCCATGCTGGCTGGGCCTGATCCCCTGATTGTCCTGCATGTGCTGCAGGATGGCACTGAGGAGGATCTCCTTCACAAACTTCCCCAGCACTGAGGTCAGGCTGACAGACCTGTAGCTCCCTAGATCCTCCTTCCAGTCCTTCTTGTGGATGGGCATCACACTGGCTAACCTGCATCAACGGAGACTTCTCTGGTTAACAGAACTGCTGATAAACAATGGAGTTGCTTAGTGAGTGCCTCTCCCAGCTCCCTCAGTACCGCACTGCATGGGCAATGAGTGCCTCCCACAACGCAGAGCTTATCCTCACAGTCCAGCCAGGAACTGCTGTTAAAAGCTTTACTGTGACAGGGGTGTTTGTGGCGTTAGGACTACTGTGCTGACAGCACAAGTTGCAAGGACATGACTAGATTTATGTTTGTCTAACCATGGCTTTAATGGAGATTCATTTTCCCTGATGGTATAGACCTATGCTGTGACTATCCCCTTCACAGCAAGTCAGTCAGGGTCCTCATTAGAACCACGAGAGAGATACTGGCTCCTTTGGGCCATGACTCACAGTCTTATCTGAAACAGTTCCTAAGCAGGAATGAACTGGGACCTACAATCCCTGTGTGTCTCCACTAATACTGTCCTAGAGTGATCTGTTCACATGAAGATGTCTTGAATCCCATCATTAGGACTTCAAGCCCTTATCTCTCCCCAGTGTTCAAGGAGAACAGTTCCACGCTGTTAGGCACTTAGGTGCTTCCAAGAAGAAGTTGGGCATTTACCAGATTTATTTGGCTAGGGGTTTGCTCAGTGGAACAAGACCTTGGACATGTCCCTAGAGACTATCAAAGGGTCTTCTCCTGTCCACTAACTAGGTAGCTGCTGCAGACCCCCACTTTAGAAGGACAGCTTCATTTGGTGTTAGAAACACAGATCCAACTTAGGCAGGCAGGATGACCACGTGTAACTTCCGCGTGAAAGAATATTTTCAGATGGTTTTGTTGGTTTGGTTTGTTTTTTTTTTTTTTTTGCTGTTTTTTTAGCCTCAGCAAGTCCTAATCCTTCATCTGTACATATATATGTTTGTGTGTGTGTGTGTGTGTGTGTGTTTCATCTGCAGTGTCTGAGGGTGTCTGTGGAGGACAGGCAGAGGGATGGTAGTACCACCTCCAAAGCAGTGGTCACTGACAGACCAGCCCGGTCCTTCCCACTCTGCACATTAAATCTTTTCCTCAGTAAAATTACAGCAAAGAACCTCTCTCCAGCTTGACAGTTGCCTGGATCCAGCATCCATGTGTAAACCCACTGCCCACTAAGCTCCACTCCTGACCCTGTAGCTGGTGCTATCCCATACTTCAACCCCAGACAGGAGACATGTTCTTGCTACTTCCCAGGTGTAGAGCAGGGTATTGTTTGCTCCACCAGATCTGTCCCACTCCTGTTGCCTCTTTCATCCATTCATTGAATCAAAGCTTGCTAACCCTTCCTTTTCCTGCTGGCACAGCTGAGGTAAGGAAAGAGACAGGTCTTGCTGTGATGGTGCTGACAGCTCTCCTTCCTTCCTCAGCTGCTTGTTTTCCTGTCTTATGACATGACCAAAAAGCCCAGAGGGGTAAGAGGGATGCTAGAGATCTTTTCCTCTTCCAGGAGCTGTACAGCTGGCACTATTTGCTCTTGGGTACCTAGGGACACAAATGACAACAATTCTACCCTGGGCCATCTTCAAAAGGATAATTTTCCCCGTCTTGGCTTGTGAAATAACTGTAGACACAGATCTTGCATCTGCCTTGGGGGTACCAGCCTATTGTCCTCGTCAAACCCCAGGAAGCTCAGGCTGACACTTCCAGATCATCAAAGGGCAGGACTTTGGGGCCAGGCCATCAAGAAGAGTCAGCTTCAACCAGGATAGCAGCCAACTGTGGGAAAAGTGTGGAGCTGAAGCCAGAGCTCGGATCAGGGGCTTAGTTCAGCTCATCTCTTGTCAGCTAAGCATAACTGCTGTAGCCAAGAAAGCATGTTTCAGTTCACAGAAACAGTAAAGAAACCCCAGACAAACAAACAAAAAGCTAGGGACAGAATTTTTGCTAGCCAGTATGCATGACTTCAGGATAAGAGCTGCCAACAATATTCTTGTGACACCCTGACACGAGGTGAAATTTCATTCGTGTGCAGTGACTTTTCAGAAATAGGCTGTGAGGAGAGATATGAGTCCTGCCAAGGGACAGAAAGGCAATACCTGAGGAACAGGGTGCAGAGCTGCTGACTGAGACAAGTGTATTGTTGTGTGCAGTGATTTTTTGGTGTTTACTGAGGCAAAACTCCGTGGGCCAGTAAAGGGACATTTTCCTTCATAGGAAAGGAAGAGGGTGTTTCTACAGATTGTAGCAACAAGCCTCTGGCAGGTTTTATTCCTTTTCCCTTTTCTTTGTCCTTTGCTTTTTCTTTTCCTTTCTCCTTTTGTTTTTTCTTTTTTTTTCTTTTATTTCTGCCTTCTCTTCTCTTCTCTTCTCCTCTTCTCTTCTCTTCTCTTCTCTTCTCTTCTCTTCTCTTCTCTTCTCTTCTCTTCTCTTCTCTTCTCTTCTCTTCTCTTCT